>CM076575.1:1633075087-1633672852 GCA_034641835.2 Pinus albicaulis | reverse complement strand
TCAAAATCAAAAAATTTTAAAAAATGTAAAGTTTATACCCTAAAGAAAAATCAAAGATGAAAAAAATAAAAACGCCAAAAAAAGTAGAAGAAAAATGAGCTGCCAAAAGAAAAATAGAGAGGTATATGAGTCTAAATGTCCATAAATTTTCATTACCAAAATCAAATTTGTGCAATCCCTACCATTTCCTCGTCACTTTATTAGAGGACATTTTGTGACTTTGTCAGTTGTTTCATCATGTAAAAATCATCATCAATGCATTCCTCTAAGCATGAGCTTCAATTGCCCGAAAGACATCTCCTTGCAAAAAATCATAAAAACATATCCTTTTACATTGGCGCGGGAAGACAGTTCAACACTCGCGCCAATGAGGAAAATACTACAAAGAGGCCGCGCCAACTGGCGCTCTGTCCCAGAGCAGTAGTCGCGCCAGCCAATTTAAGGAGTGTTTTTTAAATAAAGATGGCGGAAGTTGTGTTTCAACAAACTCAGAAACCATTGCCTATCTTGAGTTGGGAGGTTTGGTTGCGGGAGTTCTATGGAAGGGAAGTGGTTTTGCCACCTCCCATGGAACCTTCCTTGTTGATAGGGCCAATCCCACAATAATAGGGATCCCAACTCCCTCCTTCCCCATCTATAAAAGCTTGCTCAATTCCATGGCAAGCTAGTCTTGAAGTGCCTAAGATTTGAATCTCCAAATTCCCAAGAGCCTTTGTGCTGTAAGAGCCCTCTTTCTTCCCTTAAGGCCGACTCAAGTAAGGAGACTATCGTCGAGAGACTCTAGAGAGGTTTGCCCTTTCCCTGGCGAGCTTTGCAAGACGTGAACGACTGAAGACCCATCCGAAGGAGACCGCGACGTCAGAACATTGGTTGTACTCTCTTTCAATTGTTATTTAATGAATGATTATGGTTATGGTTCCACTCTGTTTTCACTTATGTTAATAACGAGTTATATCCTTTCTGACTGATATATAGTTGCGTATTCTGGATTTTATGCTTGTATTCGTGTTGTTTCTTGCGTATGCAGGTGTCCATCCGCGGAGATCGTGGGAGGATCGTGATCTGCCGAGGCTGAGGAATGGGAACGCTCTCTTCTACGGATCATAGCATTGGATTCCAGGTAGGCCTCCATCTTTGGCCTTTTATTCGTAACTAGGAACTTGCGCTGTAACATTTGATGATTGTTGCTAGACCCCTGCTGGGCTAGTAGGGATCGCCTCTGTCCGCAGAGGGGATTTACCTCCTCAACAATTTGGCGACTCCACTGGGGATCGTCTAGATTTCACTGTCTCGTTTAGATTGTCTCGTTTTGATTGTTTTATGATTTTCCTTGCTTGGTTAGCCTTCTGGGCTGGGTTCTTTTGCTGTTTTTTGCTTCTTGGTTTGCTTAGTTTACATTGATCTGCTTCTGGAGTAGTTCTTTTTTGTTTTTGGTTGAGAAACTCGACTGGCACGCTTTTTAGCCCGACAGTCACGCCAATTGGCGCATGTTGCTTTTGTATAGCTCGCGCCAATTGCTTGCTGGCGCCAGTTGCAGCCTTACAGTTGCACCACTCCTGTAGGGTATTTGAGTTTGCTCAGTTTTGAGCTCTCTAGGTCTGGTCAGTGTTTTTCTTCTTGATTTTCCGACTACCTGAGTGTGTTGGAGTCCTGTTTGACTAGGAATTTGCCTTCTTCCTTTGGTTGTTTTCTTTTATCCATCGATTTCATGTTTTAAGCCCTAGGGCATCTAGTGGCTTTGTGTATCGAGCCCTCCTTGGGAGTTGTGGTCTTTGGTTTGTCCGGTCGACTCTCTATTTGCTCCTCCACATTCTTTTAGTAGTTGTTCATTGTTTTGTTGCGATTTTTGGGTGAGTGCTCATTCCTTCATTCAAATTTCGTTTGGTCTTGCTTTGGGCCAAGATCACACGGTCCATTGGAGCCTTTGAGTCTTTTTCTTGGTTTTGAGAGACTTTGGTCGATTTGGGATCTGATTGCTTGTGTCATTGAGTGAAATTTGTTCGTTTTGCTCTCTCAATATCGTTTCTCAAGTTGTTCCGTTTGTTTTCAGTTTGTTTAGTGCATTTAGCTATCAAACATTGAAAATTACAAAAAAATCTCTTGTGCTTTTGGTTGAATTAGTGCAAATTGAAATTTTTCGATTTTACTAGTAATTAGTGATTTGAATGAAAAGTTTTCAATTTCATTAGTTGCATTAGAGATCTCATTGTTTGTCTTCCGATCATTTGGTTTGTGTAAAGGCTCTCAACTCTTCTGTAGCTAGCTTTCATCGAACGAAATGGTCTACTGTGGCATGTAGCTTTGCATTTAGGAGTTTTTGAAACAATACATTCGTTAGGGCCTGAAAATTGAAACCTAATTGAAGATCAACTTTAAAATATATTCAATTAACCTAAGGCAGCATTGAAATCTAACGAAACATATTTAGAGGTCTAGGCTAGAGACGTGTTCCGCCGTCTTTAAACCTAGCAGCTGTCGTTCACCTTTTGGCTTTAGACAGCGCTAGTATGGACTTGTGCTCCCCGTACCGTTGCGTATATAAAGGGAGACCCCTCTAGGTTTTCAATCCTTTATCCACAGGAAGCCGAGTCTGCCGCCCTATACCTGTGATACACCGAACACAGCATTCGGGGAGATTTCCTACACGTACGGAAAGTCCTTGGTTGATTTCTTCTTCATTATTAAAACCAAGGTGTATATTGCAGTTCACGGTTATTTGGTACACCCTTTGTGCCTAGTATTCCTGAGCAGTCATTTGGTCTTTTCTAACTCCCTAAATTTGAAAAGACCGTCAAGCGCTTGTCCTTTCACGCTTGTGTCAAATCTGAAAGAGATAGAGTCATCTTTTATCGTTTCTCGACTCTTAAAACATGAAACGGTGAAGTTTCTTATTTTTCAATGTGGTAAAAAATTAATCACCCACGATTATACAACCTGTTATATATTTCTTGTTGACCGTTTGATCGTGTGTCTTGACTCTTTTTCAGCCCGTGTGTGTGTTTGCTTCTTTTTCTCTGGTCATTTGCCACAGTGGCGGAATCGTCGGTTTCGTCTACTGGTAGTCCTTACACGGACGATTCTTTAGAGGCTTCCCAATCCTCTGCTAAACCACAGTAGCCTATTGTTTCCGAGTTTCCTGACGGGGGACCGGTTCTTGCTGAGCAACCCTTTGGAGGACCAGTTGAGTTCAATTGGCCTTTTTCGGACCCTGTGTCTGAATTGAGATTAGGATCTGATTTCCTTTCTCTCACATCGGGTTCGTCTTTTGTTGCTGCTATATTTCCTCCTAGTCCTCGCCGTCTCTTGCGAGATTTAACGACAAGATCAACCATGAGTGATTCTGGTGAGGAAATCCCAACGTCTAGTGAAGACTATCAGCTCTTCCCACGAAGATTGTTTCAGGGAGACAACTCTGAGCTGGCTAACATGTCAATAGCCAGTTCCTCTTTACCACAGGCATACAGATCTTTGGGTCAGATCATTTCCGCCGCAGCCTCTATGGGAGTGTCAGCTCCTTCTCCAAGGCCAGTTGCTACTACGCCCAGGGTGTATCCTCAGAAGCCCGTTACTTTTGTTCCCGTCCGGCCCACTGTTTGTGTGGCCACCTCTTCTCCTGTTGTCGCAGCATCCACTGCAATACAAGTGGGCCAACTCCATAAATATGTTTATCCCCAACATTTACTGTCACAGAAGAATATCTCTCCGGAGGAGTATCGGTTGTATTTGCAACAGCCGAACGCCGAGGTTGGACCGTCCTCCCAAGATCCTAACCGTTCTTACTTTTCGCACTATGCACAGGACGGTACTCCCGTGTATGCTTTCCCAGGTCAGTATGATGAGCACGGGGAGATTTTACGTCTACCCGCTCCTGAGGCTTATCTCTATGCTCAAGGTTTGCCTTATAACCAGGCTTATAACCCGCAAGGACAACCTTTCCAAGGCCAACCTGCGGGCCAACCTGGCTATCTTTATGATCCACAGGGGCAGCCCATTCAAGGCTATCCTGTCGGCCAACAAGGGCCATCGTACGGTCCGCAAGGACAGTATTATAGCCCTTCTGGTCAACCTGTTCAGCCTCAGCCGGGGTATCAACCGGGACCAGTCTATGGTCCTGGGGGGCAAATCCAGCCTTCTTTACCGATGCAACCGCAATACCCTGTTGTTTCTAACGTTGCATATCAGCCAGGACCATCCTATGGTTCTGCTTCAGGTCAAACCGGTTTCCAGCAAGCACCTGGTCCTGTTCCACCACCGGGCCAACCGGCTCATCCGGTACAACCTGGTGTCCCGCCTCCAGGCTAACCTGTCCATCCGGTACAACCTGGGGCTCACTTACAACCAGGTCAACCTGCGCAACCGGCGCCGCCTGTCTATCTGGGTCAGCCTGGTCATTTAGGTCAGCCCTCGCATCCGGGTCAACCTGTTCACTCAGGTCAGCCCTCTCAGTTGGGTCAACCTGTTCATTCAGGGCAGCTCGCTCATTCCATTAACTCTGCACAGCAGCCGGTTCATTCAATGCCGCAGCCAAATCAACAGCTGCGCCCTACATATCAGGCTCCACAGGGTTCCACTTTTCAGCAGCCTACTCATCCTCAGGGTGGTTATTATCCTCATGGTCAGTCTCAACCGAACTATAACCACCCCAGAGGCTCTCAGTATTATCCTCCTCCACCCGGTTTTACCTACACTCAGCAGCCAAATCCAAACGCTGCTTATACGGGGCCGACGCATAATCAGGGTCCGTACCCTGGTTATCAAGCCCCACACTATGGTTACCAGCATCCAAATCAGTCTGGTTATACGACCTATGCCCCCTACGGTCAGAATCCTACAGGACAGAACCCGTGGGGGCAAGGATATTCACAACCATCGTGGAGTATTGGTACCGGACCTCATCCTAGGCCTGGCATGACAGTCAATCCTCCATTGTCGTTCCTGGCTACCTTGGAGCTGCCGGATGTTTCAAAGTTGACCAATGATCCGATTTTACATAATCCGTATTGGCCTCCGGTTCCCACCAAGATACCAGGTGATTGCCCCAAGTTCAAGGGAAAAGCTGGAGAGGACCCCCAGGCGCATGTGATGACGTATCACCTTTGGTGTTCGTCTAACGCTTGGGTCAACGATTCAATCTGTTTGTGCCTCTTCCAGCGTACTTTAACTGGACCTTCTGCTAAGTGGTACATAGAGTTACCCCGTGGCATTTTCCAAGATTTCAATTCTTTAGCCATGGCTTTCCTCATGCATTTTCAGTTACCGGTTCGGTATGAAGCCGAGACGCACCTCCTGACTTCCCTGAAGCAGGATAAAGCCACTCACATCTCAGATCACATTCATGAGTGGCGGCGCCGTCGTAGACTGATCAAGTTTCACATACCTGATCAGATACTAACTCACTGGTTCACCACCTCCTTTGTGAATAAAATCGCTCAGGATATTGCGATGGGAGCGTGTGTGACGGAGGAACAAGCCATTGCGCGTGCCCAATATCTGGATCTTGTATATTCTCAGTCCGGCACGCTTTATGATATCTTGCCTGATGCCCCGCGGTCCGGAACCTCTAAGGCTCCGCCTACCCCTGTGGTGGATGGTGTCATTGGTTCTGTCTCTCAGAATTCGAAGAAATCTTCGAATGGGAAGCAGAAGTCTAATTCTTCCAACAATGCTCCTGCTAATCCCGCCCCCTCCGATTCTGGTAAAACCGCGGAAGTGAATGCCGTTCAGGCCAATCCTACGGAGAAAACTTCCAAGGGGAAAAAGAAGGGCAAAGGCAAATCTAAATCTGATGCCCCGAAGCCAGAATCTAAATCTCGTACTGAGGATGGCTCTCAGCGTAAACCGAAGTACCCTTGCCTCATTTGTGAAGGGGACCATTATACTAAGGATTTTCCACGACGATCCAAGGTTAGTCAAATTCTCAAGGGCCCTAAAGGGACTCCGGTTGTTTTAAAAGAGCCATTTCCATCTCAGCAGACCCAACTGGTCGAATAGCCATCACCATCTGCACCGTTTGGGTCTCAGGTTTTCATGGTGAAGAGTGTTGCACCTATCTCTGTCGCTACGCGGTCGAAGGATTACAACGAATCATGACAGGCACCTGGGAAGGCAGTTGCGGATGGACCGCCTCCCCTACCTGCCTCCTGTTCGTTGGAAATCGAGAAGCCTACTCCTGAACCCGTTGTGAAACCACCTTCTAAAGGTGTCCTTCGAAGATCTTCTTATAATCCGAATGCTCGTGCCGCTCAACATTACAACATTGTTGAGGATTTGGCACAGGCGCCGTCTGCCATGTCTGCGCTAGAAGTTCTTCAAAGTTGTCCTTCGCAACGGAAGGCTTTATTGTCTGCGATCGGGGGCATTGATCCCGCCGACTCGAGTCTTCTCACCTTCGATTTGGAGAATTTCACTCCCCGGCTTCCACATCAAATCGCTCTGATTATTCAAGTCGGGATTAACGGTCTGAACATTCATAGGGCCGTCGTGGATGAAGGTGCATCTACCTACGTTATGTCCTCCGCTTGCTGGAAGGCCATCGACTCTCCAGCCCTGTCGTCATCCCCCAATGCCCTTGAGGAATTTGATGGTCGGGAATCTAAACCCCTGGGCGTTCTCGAGAGTCTAGCGATCACATTACAGGGAAAAACTGTCAACGTAGAAGTGGAAGTGGTTGACGCTAAACTCAACTACAATATACTTCTTGGCCGCAGCTGGACCCATGCCATGCTCTGCGTGCCGTCCACCGTCTTTCGATTCATTAAGTTCCCTCACGAGGGCAAGATTGTCACGGTGGATCAATTGTCATTTTTCACCTCTAACTCTGAGAACAACGTGCCATACGTGGATCAAATTCCAAATCCCCCGGACAGTGTAGGACCTGGTCTCTTCAAAGACCCAGTCCTCATGGGTATTTTTCCCGCACCGCCACCGCACACCGCTCAAGTCAACATGATGTCCAGGTCTGATGACCCCTGGCTTATTCCTACGCCTGAGCAGGTGTTTGAGTTTGGAGAATCAATGCCCTTAACGCCAGTAGAGATCAACTACTGTGAAATTGTTGCTGCATCTGATCCTCCACCTCCTCAGCATGCTCCTTTGAGCATGGCTCTCGATGTCTACTCTCAATCCCCCTGGCTTGGTCAGGCTGATTCACCTGATCCTCTCAAAGAGACTTTTCCTTCCGATGAGGCCATCATTGAAACTATGTCTCTTGAGGAGCTGCCTTGGGGTGATGGACATCATCGCTCCTCTTTTATGCCTAGCTTGGGGGCAATGACTGACTGTCTGGAGCGTTATGCTACTCAGGTTCCTACCCCTCCTCTTCAAACGCCCATTTTGACGCACGAGGTTTTTTCGGAGGGTAACCTGAGTAACATTACTCAAACTATCCCGATCAACATCTCCGTTAAACCGGGGATCGTTGAGAATATTCACGTGGGTGTGACTTGTTCTCCCGATGAGATTCAAGTCTATACTGAGCTTTTCAAAGAATTCAGAGATGTTTTCGCGTGGTCTTACGAGGAAATGCCGGGGATTGATCCCAGTATCATAGTGCACGAGATTCCAACCTATCCAGGTGCGAAACCCGTGCGCCAACGCTTACGCCCCATGCATCCTCGAAAAGCCGCCGCCATCAAGGCAGAAGTTGAAAAACTTCTGAATGCGGGTTTTATTTATCCCATCCCCCTCACAGAATGGGTGTCTAACATTGTCCCTGTCGATAAAAAGCAGGGTACGATTAGAGTCTGTGTTGATTATCGTGACATCAATCGCGCCTGTCCAAAGGATAATTATCCCACTCCGTTTATAGACCAGATCATCGACGAATGTGCCGGAAGTGAGATCTATTCCTTAATGGACGGTTTCTCAGGATATAATCAGATCAATATTGCACCTGAGGATCAACACAAGACCACATTCATCTGTCCGTGGGGTACTTTCGCGTATAAAAAGCTCCCGTTCGGCTTGAAGAACGCTGGAGCCACTTTTCAGCGTGCGATGTCCTATGCTTTTCATGACATTCACCATATCGTTCAGCCTTATCTGGACGACTTGCCAGCCCATTCGGGTAAGCGAGAGGACCATCTTGAGCATCTCTGCCAGATCTTTCTTCGTTGCAGGCGCTACAATATCAGGCTCAATCCTCATAAATGCGTCTTCTGCGTTGATTCTGGCCGTCTTTTAGGATTCATAGTCTCGAAAGATGGAATTCGCCTTGACCCTTTAAAGGTCGAGGCCATCGTAAATCTCCCATCACCCTCCTCCCTGTATCAGTTACAGAGTCTACAAGGGAAAGCGAACTTTCTTCGGTGCTTTATCCCGAATTATGCCGAGGTGGCCAAAGGATTCACTCGTTTGTTAAAGCAGAACGTTCCCTTTCATTGGGACGAAATTGCTCAGGAATCCTTTAAGAAGCTGAAGACGTTGCTTGTCAATGCTCCGTTGCTTCGTCCTCCGGACTACCACCGCGACTTCACTTTATATCTAGCCGCCGCATTTAGCACCATAGCCATGGTCTTGGTGCAGGATGACGATGACGGTGATGAACATGTTGTTTATTACCTGTCACGGAACCTTCTCGATCCAGAAACACGTTATGCTCATGTCGAGAAGTTGGCATTAGCAGCAGTACACGTTGTACAACGCTTTTGCCATTACATCCTTTTGCGTACGATAACAGTGGTTTCAGACTGCAACCCTATGACGTATATTATTTCTAGACAATTACTGGGGGGCAAGTACTCCAAATGGATTGTGATCCTGCAGGAGTTTGACTTAGAGTTCACTACTGCTAAGTCAACTAAATCACTGGTCTTCGCGGATTTGATATGTTCTCTCCCTACGGACTCTGCTCCCTCACACTCTGAAGACCATATACCGGACGAAACGCTTTTCCTCATCAGTACTCGTGACCCTTGGTACGGTGACATAATAGTGTATCTTCAGACCTCGACGTTTCGGTCTGAGTTGGATAAAGCTGCCCGCCGTCGGATTCGGCACCAGTCCCAACCCTACCGTATAGTAGGAGATACCTTATATCGCATTGGAGTAGATTCGGTGCTCCGGCGATGCCTAACCTTGGAAGAGGCTGAGAAGGTCCTAAATGACTGCCACAGTGGCACCTGTGGTGGACATATGTCCGGGTATGCTACTGCCCAGAAGATTCTGCGAGCAAGTTATTTCTGGCCTTCCATATTCAAAGACTGTATCACTGCAGTCCGTAAATGTCATGCATGCCAGATATTTCAGCGCAAGATGCGCGCGCCGCCTTTACCATTGCATCCCGTTATTACCGTCGGCCCTTTTGTGAAATGGGGCATGGATTTTATGACGTGTAACCCTCACTCGGCCGGGGGGCATGCGTATATCATTGTCGCCGTCGACTACTTCACCAAGTGGGCCGAGGCGATGCCTACACTAGCTGCTGACGGTAAAACGGCTGCTCAATTTATATTCAACCATGTTATTGCACGGTTCGGGGTTCCTCAAGCCATCGTCACTGATCACGGTACTCATTTCCGAGATTATATGATGGCGGAGCTGACTTCAAAGTTGGGCTTGTGTCACGACAGCTCAACACCATATTACCCTCAGGCGAATGGTCAGGTTGAAGCAGTGAACAAGTTTTTGGTCACTATACTTCAGCGAATAGTTGGTATTCACAAATCCAATTGGCATCTCCAACTGTTCTCAGCTCTCTGGGCATACCGAACATCTGCAAAGAGTGCAACTGGGTTCACACCATTTCAATTGGTGTATGGCCTGGAAGCAACTCTTCCGGTTGAATGCGAGATTCCTTCGTTAAAATTAGTTGTGGAGCTTCTACCTAATACTTCTGCTGAGGAAGAACGTCTTCTGTATCTGGAACGGTTAGATGAAACCCGTCGTCTGGCTGCTTTGGTTATCGAAGCACAAAAGAAGAGAGTCAAAACTCATTTTGATCAATCTGTTTCTCCTCGTTCCTTTATCGAAGGAGACCTCGTCCTCCTGTACGATCAAGCACATGACAAGCTTGGAGCCGGTAAGTTCCAGCCTATGTGGCATGGGCCCTATATAGTAAAACGTGTTTTGAAAAACGGGGCCTACGAGCTTATATATTATGAAGGAGTTCCGCTGGCGCAGCCCAGAAATGGGTTGTACCTCAAAAAGTACTATGCCTGAAGTGATTTCTTGGTGTGGTGTGTGTACATAGGTGTGTGATTTTCATTTGTGTGCATGTATAGTGTGGTGTGCTTTGTAAACATATTTCTGCTGATCGGGTCTTCCTGGTTGTGCAGATGTCTATTCATCCATTTGTTGGTTTCACGGATGGTGCCTCCCGCAGTACCAGGAATCTGTCTTCAGCAGCCTGGGTAATCTATGATCCTGCTGGTGAGTTGGTCAACCTGCAAGGAGTGTGTCTAGGACGTGCTACGAACAATATCGCGGAATATAGTGTTGTGTTAGAATTATTAACCGAGGCAGTAAACCTTGGTATCCGTGAATTGCTCGTGTATCTAGATTCGCAACTTGTAGTGTTACAGCTGAACGGACACTATTCGGTAAGAAACCCGTCCATTTTACGTCTGTATCTGCGTATTCGATTACTGGAAAGGAATTTTGACTACATTACATATCATCATATACCCAGGCATTTGAATACATTAACAGATGCGGTAGCAAATTTGGTATTAGACAGACATTTGCGCAATTTGTAAATCATCATCACATGTAAAGAAAGATCCATCCAGAAATAGATATGCATATATATATATATAGATATCGAAATGTTTACATAGAGTGTGTCACATAAAGTCAAAATATACATAATCATCTTAAGTACATCCGGAGACGATATGTCTCTCAAAAAATATGTGTGGTATAATCCCTAAGAGCTAATCCGCATGGTGCTCATGATAACATGTAACTGCACGCACTAAGCGTCTCAGGATTCGGTGGATTCGACTTGGAACTCCCACCGTATGACGCTGGTACGCCATCGGTACGTCCGCCAGCCGAGCATAGTCCGGGATCCCTCGGGCAATGCCCTCGAGATTCTGGATCAACTCCTCTCCTCCTGTGCCCTCTCCCTGAGGATCAGGGGCGAGATGAGTCCTCCGTGAGATTGGAGACATCCCAGCTGGTCTCTCAGGTCCCACATCTGCATACATATATAAAATGTGTTAGGACGAATGTGTATTAACAAAAAAATATAAAACATAAAAAATCAAAAACATGAGGTCTTACCCAACTCCTCGTCCCAGTCATCTCCTTCTGGCAGTGGGAGATCTGGGTCTCCGGTGAAGTCAGTTCCTGCATATGGCCAGTCCTCCACTACAATCAGCTGGCGCCGTAACCACCTAAAGAACTCCGGCCTCCAGGACATCTGTTGGCCACCTCCAGCTCTGGGCATTAATGCTGCCCAGCGAGCCATTCTTGGCTCTCGTGGTATCGGATCTGCTACTAAGGCCCCTTGGCCCTGGAAGATTGGTAAGCGTTCCAGAATGAACGATACCAGGATGGAACCATAGCCAAACTGTTTCAGTTTATCTTGTTTGCATTTTGTGAGCTGCCTTTTCATATTTATCGTTACTGATGTTGCCCAGTCGAACGGTAAGGGACTCATGCATTCTGAGGCCAGCAGGAGTTGGGCCTTTGTGGCCTCATGCGGTGCCTGCGACCCTGCAGCCCGCGTGATGGTATGTAGGACAACTCTCAATGCCAGATCAGGGATAGTGTGGATATCCACCTTCTTGCTTCCTGATCCCATTTGTGCTCCTCGGCACACTCGTGCCATCACTTCTTCCATCTTCTCGCCAGATGGTCTGCTTCCAGTCAAGACAGGGATCGGACCTCTGCGAGACAATCCGGTGATAAAATACACATCAGAAACCTCCAGCTCCAATACCTGATCTCGCAACTTGAACACTTGTTCATGTTCATCCCAAATACTGATCAAATACTGGAGGAGCTCGAGCTGAGCTCGTAGACAGGGTGTAAGGAAGAACTTCTTCAGCCCACAATTTCTGAGGGCATTCATGCAAGCCTCACTTTGGATGGTCTATTCATCCTCTTCTCCATGCTCTCGTTCTTTCCATTCAATCACCATTTTGCTTGATTACCTGCATCCATATGGTCATAAACCCTTAGTTAGATCTCTGGTAGGCTTCAAATTCCATTCAATTTGGTTAAAATATCGAATTTTTAGGCGGAATTTTAGGTTCGGCCACTGGCGCGAGCCCTTTGTATAAAAGATCCCATTGGCGCGGGTCCGTGCCCGATACCCGCGCCAATGAGCGCGGCCCTAAAATTTCAAAGAGTGGCCACAGAGGACTGATACACAAGGGAAAACTATTAAAAAATGGATGGAAATGAAGAGCAGGGAAGCGCCTCTTACCTGTAGCAGACGAGAATCTGAATGGTCAACCGGATCTGTCGCAATCGCTGTCAGAAGTTTCCACTCCAAATGGACCACTGTTGCTTTTTACCAAGGTGAATAGTAAATGTAATTTTATTTTTACCATTTTGGCATATTTATAACTTTTTGACATAAAATGAGTTTTAAAAAGTTATTTTTATCAAATATTTTAATATGTTATGTCGAAAATGGGTTTTACACTTGCTTGGTATGTGCAGCAGCAGGTTTTTGCGACTTTAACGATGGAAACGAGTTGTATTTTATACTTTTTCGGACTCGGTAAATACACGAAAAAGTCACTTTGGAGTCATCTTTTAGCTCTTTTCTGACTCTCTAAACATGAAAAGATTGCCGAGGCCCTTGTCGTTTCGATCTCGTTAAAATGGACACGAATCGACATCTACCCAGTATACGTTTACCCCTTTTTCGGGCTGGGATGGATTGATTACGAAAAAGGAATACCCTAGCCTATCGCGACTAGGAGGTTTTCTCGGATATTTTTTTCTACCTTTTCGGATCTGAGGAACTATTTACGAAAAGGGACCTATGGAGTTTACTTTTCTGCTGTCTTTTCAAACTCTCTAAACATGAAAAGACGTCGAGTTCTCCCTTTGTCGGACTCGTTAAACCCTGATGACATCGGATCCAGTCGAAATGACGTTCTCCGAGTTCCTCCTTCCTAGGACTCGTTAAATGCACTAGGATGGATTCGCTCGAAGGGCGGACTTATATTACAAGCATATGCTATCCCCTTCAAGCTTGTTATCAAAAATAATTGGGGTACCCGCCAGAAATGGTGGGGGAAAAAATGGAACCATCATCGTTGTCGTCGGCAGTATGTCGCTCTTGAACATGGCACTTGTCTGCATTCGTGTCGGGTTGGGGACATCTCATCTCGTTTCTTCACTTTGCCTCTGTGGGTTTGGATAATCCCTTTTGACCTCTCATCTGCTCATTGCCTCGTCACCATGACCTCTAATCCGTTGATGTCAAATACTGCCAAGTCCACTGTCGTGCCGTTTATATGTTCAAGAGAAGTTGGCCTCTGCAAATATCAACCTTCCTCTGTTTCTCATACGATCTTGATTCACAACAAAAACATCATGTTCCTCTATCTCGTGTCGATGATGTGGGAAACATTATGGCCCACCTTCGATCAAGGTCACTTCCTGTCGACTTCAGCTCATTATCCAGGAAGTTGGTCTAGAGACTCCTTATGGTACCTTGGAGCCTGCATGCCTCAATGGCAGGTTCGTCGCATTCGACGCGAGGTTTACATCATTGGCCTCCGATCGAGTGATTCTGCGGGTGTTCGACGTCAACTCATTTATTCGCACGCCGTAGATTGTACCTGTAGTACCTTGAGGACCATTGTCATTATTGGTGGTTTCTCTCGCGTCTGTTAACAGCTTTCATCATTGGCTGGTAATCGGACGATGTTCTTGCATGTTCGACTTCAGCTCACATATTCACATGCTTGAACTTGTACTCTGTTGGGTCGAGATGGAGCGCAAGACCCTGGATTGTGTCTGTTGTAATCCAGGCTGCGATTGTGGATTATTATCATTATGTACATGACTCACTGATTGAATGGCTGCGACCATACCTGAGTCTATTTATTTGATCCTTGCTGGATGGCTGCGACCATACCCTGGATCCGGATTATAGTGTACTCTGTTTCGGATGGCTGCGCCCATACCACATATACATCATGTACTTGAGATATCAGTTGTATTTTTCTACGCAGGTTTTCCGACGGCGGGGCTTCAGTTGAACATGTTCTCGTAAATAATTTCACCCCTCTCTCTCTCGGGCCTCATACTTTAGGGGGCATCTGTTACACAGTAATTTGTCACCGTCCCGCACAATGGAGGACCCATTTTGTGACCTGTGAACATTGTCATGCCTTGAAAACATCATCAATGCATTCCTCTAAGCATGAGCTTCAATTTCCCTAAAGACATCTCCTTGCAAAAAATCATGAAAACATCTCCTTTTGCATTGGCGCGGGCAGACAGTTCATCACTCGCGCCAATGAGGAAAATCCTACAAAGAGGCCGCACCAACTGGCGCTCTGTCCCAGAGCAGTAGTCACGCCAGCCAATTTAAGGATTTTTTTTAAATAAATATGGCGGAAGTTGTGTTTCAACAAACTCAGAAACCATTACCTATCTTGAGTTGGGAGGTTTGGCTGCGGGAGTTCTATGGAAGGGAAGTGGTTTGCCACCTCCCATGGAACCTTCCTTGTTGATAGGGCCAATCCCACAATAATAGGGATCCCAACTCCCTCCTTCCCCATCTATAAAAGCCTGCTCAATTCCATGGCAAGCTGGTCTTGAAGTGCCTAAGCTTTGAATCTCCAAATTCCCAAGAGCCTTTGTGCTGTAAGAGCCCTCTTTCTTCCCTTAAGGCCGACTCAAGTAAGGAGACTATCGTCGAGATACTCTAGAGAGGTTTTCCCTTTCCCTGGCGAGCTTTGCGAGACGTGAATGACTAGAGACCCATCCGAAGGAGACCGCGACTTTAGAACATTGGTTGTATCCTCTTTTGATTGTTATTTAATGAATGATTACGGTTATGGTTCCACTCTATTTTCACTTATGTTAATAACGAGTTATATCCTTTCTGACTGATATATAGTTGCGTATTCTGGATTTTATGCTTGTATTCGTGTTGTTTCTTGCATGTGCAGGTGTCCATCCGCGGAGATCGTGGGAGGATCGTGATCTGCCGAGGCTGAGGAACGGGAATGCTTTCTTCTACGGATCATAGCATTGGATTCCAGGTAGGCCTCCATCTTTGGTCTTTTATTCGTAACTAGGAACTTGCACTGTAACATTTGATGATTGTTGCTAGACCCTTGCTGGGCTAGTAGGGATCGCCTCTGTCCGCAGAGGGGATTTACCTCCTGACATTTTTCTAATATAGTAAGTAAAATTGTGTGCAACTTGTATTTTATGCCACAATTCATGAATATTCAAACAGATTAAACTTGGCTAGTTCATCTTTCAATTTCATGTTTTAGAGATAGAGAATAAAATCTAACCGAACTGTTTAATCTTGGAAGATAAGTAGATAAGTAGAGTGAATAAAAGGAGCTCAACAGTTTAATCTAAGCTCTTGGATGTAATATGGTTAGAATTAGATATATTTTCAGATGTAAAAGAAAAGAATTTTGATGAGGGTTTTCCAGTCTAAGTGCACCCTAATAAAGAAGAAAAAAGGTAGACTAAAGTAGGTAGGGTAGGTAGATGTTGTTGCTGAATTACATGTGATGAATGATGGCGTTAGATGGTTAAATTTTTAACTTTTATCACAAGTGCAAGGGCAGATAATACACTGGAAGAATTGCAAGCGAGGCAAAGTCAAAAGCATTAACTTCCATTCTCATTTTCCCTAAACGTTTTACTAATTTCCCCTAAGTGCTAAGGTATTTAAAGATTAGAGGGGCTCAAGGCATTTCCTTGACTTTTGGAGGAACCGGACCCTCGGCCCAATAATTGGAAAAACCTAAGTACTAAAAATAATTCATCATCATACTCATTCACTTCTAAAAAATATTTTCCTAAAGTAAAATTCCATTTTACTTAAGGAAAGTCATGCAATATTCAATAAAAACATTTTTTCATGCAAGCATAAGTTAAATGCATTGTTCTGATGTTTTATACTTAGCGCTTTAACTCATTTGTCATATTAACTTCTAATTTATTATTTAAATCCCTATTGAAATAACCTTTACCTATAGTATATAACTCCTTTTATATAATAGCCCCAAAAACCCATATATTATAATTTTGGCCAAAGTTAATAAAACCCACATGTTTAAATAAAATACCTACTTTATAACCCCTTTGGCTAAATATATCTTTATATAAATACTCCACCCCCTATGGTAAATAAATCGTTTTGGTTTAATTACCATATAATAAAAATATATGAAAAAATCTTTAAACATATGATTTATATGTTTAAAACAAAAATAAACCCGAAGTTAATTTAAACCAAACTTCGAAAATAGCCCATCCCTTGCACATTTTTCATCCCCGACGCTCGTCGTACAAAGGAATTAATTAATCCTCATGATTAATTAATAACCTGTCCCATCGAATTCCCCCCGATGAGATTAATTAACAAATAATCGCGTCGGTCCCGTTTGTTAAACCTCTGTCATGTCTGCTTCCCGATGACCGTCCAATCAAATGATCCAAGATCTATGGCTATTATCGATATCGCTAGCCATCCGCGTCCGAACGATAACGCGCGATGAGCTAGCGGTTTTGTGAACAGTGCTCCGCCATGCGTCAATCATTGTATGGAATCGTTGCCCCTCCGCCCAAAACCGCCCTGTCCCAAAAGCGGTGAGATGGAAACTGCTTACCGCCTATCCTCTCTGACACATCTACCGTATTTGCTGACTTCATCAATCAAAACTCGCCACCTTTGACTTTGCAAATAAAACAAAAAACCCACATTATTTTCACTATCCCGCACTGAGATCAGTATTCCATGCAAAGAAATACGAAATCGACTGTCAAAGCTGCTAACCATTACCCTGTTGAATACCATTGATGCCAAGTAATTCAGAGTTCAGTCGCCATAGTCTGTGCCTGTTTAATCATTGTACATTTCCAGTAAACAGGTATTTATTCCAATCCCCCATTAAACTCTAAAAAAATTCTTGGTTCTGGTTTTAATTCCGCTCTAAACTCTGAAAAGAAGTTCAATTTTTTCTATTTCATTCCCAAAACTGAAATTATAATCCCAAAACTGGAATTGTGCCCCTTTTCAAAAAAACCCTGAATTTCCATTTCTGAATCCACAAGAACTAGAAATGGAAGTTTCGGTAGCTCTGAATGTCATGCCCATCAATGCCCCTCACAGGGACTTGGATTATTTGCCTTTAGCCGATATGGATTTTCAAATCAAAGACCTTCAACTTAGTGAGAATCCTCTTCGAATATTTTGTCGCTGCAGAGACAATTTTTTGAATGGTTCTGACGTTTATGGACTCTGGGAATCCAATCTTCCCATGTACCTTCTCCCCTCAATCCACATTTTTCCTGATTTAATCCATTATTGCCATGCAAATTATGATCCTGACCAAAGAGCAGTTTTATCCCCAATTAAAAGTGTTCTTTTCCCAATAACTGCTCAGTCCATAAATGAAATGCTACAATTCCAACCTGGTCAAGCCCTCACTCCCTTATCTATGGCTGAATTACTTGAGAAATCTACCAAGTTATCCCATGAAGAGTTAAACCGCTTGTGTCAGACCTTCATGTTACCAGAGCATCGGCCTAAAAGCCCTCCCCCTTATGGTTATACTTTTTTCACTGAAGAAGGTAGACTTATTCTGAACATGATAAATTTCATAATGGGTTTCAATACTAGTGAGTATTTTGATCAATTAACCCTAGTACTATTATCTATTTTCACCCCTGGACAGCCTCCTGCCGTCAAGTATGATTTTGCATCTTATATTGCTAACAAAATCCATGATCAGTTCATGAGATTTGGGAATGAGAGAGTGTTCAATTATTCTTCTGTCATATATCACCTCATGGTTTACTTTCAGTCAGAGAATTTCCCTTTTTATGTTCAGAAACTCGATGCCAAAGGGAATCCTAGGTCAGTCATCTTTTGGTATGTTATTACTCACAATTCCATTGATTCTCCTTATTCCTATAATGAGTTTGTTGACCTTTTTGCTCATCCTGCAACCACTTTGTTGACAGGAGTCTCTCCTCCTAGGGTAAATAATGACATCAAGAAAATCCTTCAGCTCTCAAAGCAGTACAAGATAGGTGACTGGTACCTATATCAAAACCACACAGAGATCAGAATATATGGATGTGAATTATGCCCTTTTAAATTGCCCAAATATGTCCCAATGAGACTCTTTGCATTAGAATATTTTAGGCAGATGAATAATTCAGATATAATTCATTTCTACAATGCAAAGAAGAAGGCTCAACTTAGGATCAAGAGCCAATTAGGCCCCTTTATTTGTAACTCTAGGGAAGCTGGAAAAGAAGCCGAAAGAATTTTAGAAGACTGTCTCAAACTACAAAAGAGTTTCTACTGGGTGCCTTATTATCCAAACAGCTTTATCTGTGACAGAAGAATGAAAAATAAACTATCACCATACATCCATCAAAGAATTACAGAAATATAACAATATGCTAATATGGATGAGTGGATGGAAGGGACATTGGTTGAAAAAGATAGTGAGCAAGTCAATGTTGAAAATGTGATGAAATATCTTGAAAAGATACTTGACCTAGACTCTTTTGGGCAGGTGCAGATACTAGGATCTTCTTCAGCAGGGACTTCACAATGAAAATTGCAGCAGATTAGTACAGTGGAAATAGAATCTAAAGGAAAAGAGAAGGAGCCTGATATACAAGTAATTGAAAAATTCACAATGACATAATAGCCTCAGACTTATAAAGGACAGGAGCAAGTACAAATTCCTCCCACTCAAGTAAATGAGCCAGAAATTTCAATTTTACAAACTCCCCTGAATGTAGAAAAGGGCAAAAAGAGAGAGGCTGAAACAGCTACTTCTATTGGTGGCTCCTCTGAACAGGAAAGTGTTAAAAGGCAGAAATTAACTCCTCTTCCAGAAATTGAATCAGTGCAGGAGATCCCTGATAGTCAGGGAAGAGAAGATAGTCATCAAATAGGTACAGCTAGTGGGACATCCACTAATTTTCAAAGAAAGGAACTACGGAGGCAAAAAAGTGCAAAGATATCTTCTTTCAAACCTCCAGTAAAAGATGCCTGGGACATCAAAAGAACATTCATCAATATAAAGGCCAAGAATGAACCACTTAGACTTCAAGTGTACAACCAATATTTGAAAATGGCTCTGAAAAATCAAGAAAGATTGATGTCAGCCTATGACATCCAACAGGGTAATATGATATTGAGCCACTTCAAGCCCAAGGTGCAGCAGCCTCAGACAGCTTCAGATTACATAAAAACCAATTTTGAAGTCTTAGCAAAGGATATCCATCCTTTAGATCAAATTGAGCTACACAAACAAATAGGTGAGATGATTTATTCTAATCTGACGGATAAATCAATGATGGCCCATAAATTGCAGGATTCTTTGGATAACACTAATACACAATTGCAGCTTGAAAAAGCCTCCTCCCAGGCTAAGGATAATAGAATCAAAACTTTGGAGGAAATAATCATTAATTTGGGTCATAATCCTAAAGATGTGAAAGGTATTGAAGCTTTAATCAAGAATAAAGATGATGATATTGCAGCTCTAAGAAAACAATTGAAGTTACCAGCCTCGAGACATCCACAGACTGCAGAAATCATCAAACAAAGTTCTGAGGAAGAACTAATGGATTTGCTCTTAAAATTGAATGAGCAACTTAATGCAACTGAAAAAGATCTTGAGAATGCATTGAAAGATAAGCAGGCAAACATTCCAGTATCTACAGCAGGAGTAGTGGCAGGTACAGCAGCAACAGGTCAACCAACAGAGTTGTCACAGGGAAATACTTCAAATTTGAACACTGAAGAGTTAACGAAGTCAATGGAAGAAATGAAACTTCAGGCCATAGAGCTCTTCAAAACAAAGGAAAAATTGGCCACTCTAGAACACAAATATGATCTTTCAAAAATGAGTGTTGCTGATAAAACAAGAGAAGTGAACCAATTAGAAAAAACAGTCAGAGCGTTGGAAAAGGATCTCACATTGGAGAAACCTTTAAGAGAAATAAAGGAAATTCTTTGGGATAACATCATTCAATCAATAAAGGATGTCTGGTCCTCAATTCAAATAATGGATGAACAAAATGACTTAGTTAAATTGGCTCTGGATGAGATTGAGATAGCAAGAGAAGAGTTGGGAAATAAGCCAGAAGAAGCCAATAAACTTATACATTTTTTTGAATACTCAGACTAAGAATAAACTTGCAGAACTTGGTATTCAGGACAGAACCAGAACAATTTTGGAAATAAAGAGAGTTTTTACTAAAATAACTCTGGTACAGAATTTAGAACAAAGGTGCTCATATATGCAAGAAGAAATCATTGCCTTCAGAGAAAGATTGAATATTTTGTTAAACAGAGGATTACCCAGTCCTATGGTTTCAGAAGATAAGCTAATGGACCTTGACAGTTATGTTGAAAAATTGGACAAATATGCTGATAATCAAGCCAATTATTCAACCAGTTCATCAACAGCTGCATTGCCTACAGGAAGAAAACTTCATGACAAATTAGAAAATCTATTTTATCTTGAACATGGAGTAAATCATTTATTCCCAATTCAGCCTAATTTCCTCAAATATACTGAGGCTGATGAAACACTGAGAAAGTTTCAAAGGACCAGAGTGCCAGAAGCTAAATGGTGGGAAGAACTAATGGAACTTTTGTAATAATTATCCTTACATAAATTTTTGCCTATTTACCACAGTTTATCATGATAAAAAGGATAAAAAGATGAATAAAGGTAAAAGTGTATCAGAGCAGTCAAAGAATATCAGTTAAATGAACCAGCCAGCACAGAATTACTAAAAAAGACAGCAATGAGCCAAAGCATAGGGCCTGCCTCCAGCACATTCTTAAAAGAAGGAAACGGCACAACATCAGTTATCATTATTTCTTATCTACGAGACCATCTGTCTCTATTTTATTGTAATTCACTTGTGAGTCATCCTAGATAATATCTCAAGTTGTTATGAGATATTTTTTGTAACTTTTATATAAATACTCCCTCAATCGGAGTATTGATGGTGGATTCTTAGACTTTGCTGTAACATTGAAGATTTTGGAATAAAGTGCTATTGGAGAAATTTCTTTGTGGCTAAGCTGGATGATGAATTGAATCGAAAGACTTTTTACAGGATTCATGTGTCAGACTGCGGATCAATAAGTCATCCTTTCCTTGTGTTTAAAGTTTTTATATCTGTTTATTATATCACTATGTTTCATTTCTGAATGACTAATGAAAAAGAATAAATCATAAGGTACTTAAGTGTAATCTAATTTCAATCATTGTTATTATAGATGTTTTCTTCTAAACTGGTTTTAAACAGTGAATTCTTAAGTGCTCTTGTTTTTCTAGTTTAAACATCTTGGTTATTTAGTAAAGAATTCTTAATTGCTCTTTGTTAATAATCATACAATTTTCCCTCTTAGGAACATGTTGAAAGATTCTTAATTGCCTTTCATCCATTCTAAATCCATTCCATTCACTTTAAATCTAAAAATTTTCTCTGTTTGACTATCTTGCCCTATAAAACCATCTTTTGTCTTGAAACTTAATCCAGTAAAGCCAATTTTTTGACTCCATAGCCCAATGGCCTGAACTACTCAATCTTGCCCTCAGTTATTGAATTCCACCACCTAAATTCAAACAAAACCCCTAAACTTTATAACTAGCCTAATATCTTCTAAAAACAAAGCTAAATTTTACAAAGAGAGCCCTCTCTGGGTACAGATTGGCTAGATTCTGTACCTAAAAGATTGGTTTGTGGTTACCTCGGACCCCTTTCCTCTTTTCTACAACTTCAAGGAAAATCTGAGTGATAACAGTTACCATCTTAGATATAGAAGATACATGTGACTGTGTTAAATATTCAACATTTGAGAAAGGGGTGACTGGTAAACCTATTAGAACAATTGTAGCTTGATCTTGTTATGCCTTCTCCTCTGATGATTATTCTTGATTAGTTGCCTATGTATCATCTTTAATGTCAATTATAATTTTGTCCTTCGGATATGTCTTCTTTCCTCTATTGAATACATGAAAATATTGAGAATATGATTTTATGGGATGCACGCTTTCCCTTATTATTTTGGTTTCCTTGTCCTTTGGAATAAGAGTTTGCAAAGAAGCCTGGCTAACAATTTGTTCTTCATCCTCCTGTGGTTTTTTCTCTATCCACTACTTTTGATTGGCATATTTTTCTATCTCTGGTCGAGGTGTATGTGCATATGGATTGGTTTTATACTCAACTCTCAGCTTTGAAATTATCCCTAATGGATCATAAGACCATGTGAAGCTTAACTTAAACTTCATTTGTTTCAGTAACTCATCCACTTATTTTGCTGATGCTATAGTATTTATAATTTAAGGTCCAATTTGTGCCTTCAATTTGAATTGTTCCTTCTTTTTGCTTCACACAAAATGAAAGTCATCCATATTTAGCATTTGTTTAATGTATTCAAGAAAAAAATTTCTCACTGGCACAAACACTTGCAATCTATAGGGAGGAAGTTCACATTCATAGATTTGAATATTTGTATAATTCTTGGAAAGATACAAGTCTCCAATTTTAGCTTGTTCTATAAGATACAAAATCTTCCTGATATTTGGTGAAATTCTTGGTACAATATCGCTATTGAGTAGACACAAGGATGTATGTAAAAATTGATCCACAAAATCACTAAATGAAAAATCCTCTGAATTATTTCTAACTAAATAAGTCCAGTGAATCACTGAGAGTTGAATTCCCTGTTCATCCATATTCTTTAACTGGAACTTAAACTTGTTTTCTTAATAGAACAACATCAAATACACTAGGAATGATTGATGTTTAAATGCATCTTCAGCTTTAAATTTCAAAAATTTATCATGAATAACATATAATAAGTACTGACTATAATTGAAAAGAATTGAAGGCTTTTGACCAACTGAAAATACTAAAAAAGCCCTAACACCACCTCATCTACACACTGGTCTTAGTGATAACCTAATAGACGAGTCACCATGGAAATCACTTGCCTTGACATCTCAAGGAAGATTGAAGCAGAGTATGGGGAATCAATTATAGGAAATTTGGAATTCTCAAGAAAAAAAACATTCAAAAATATGGGCTCGCTGGGAGAAGGTAATATTTTGGTATATTTCCATGAGCACATAATTTGAAAATGGGTGTAAATATGATTTGGGATTTATTTAAAGCGCTTGAAAATTTATTTCTGGGGTAATTGAAAGCAAAATATGATTATTTTGGCAATAATCGCCTTCTCTTTGGGAAGGTATCTCATATGACACCATGTAACAAATTATGGGAAAAAAATATTCTAGGGAAAGATAAACTGAGGCAAGAGTAATTCCCAGATACTTAGATCATCACTGTTATCCAAGAACTTATAATTTTCCCAATTATGAAGCTCATATAAATCAAATTCGCATTGGGTTTTTTCTATTTTGTACTGGGTGTCAACCAAAGTGGACCTAACTGTATCAAGGATAGGAGGTGACATAGGATTCTCTTCATCCTTATTTCCCTTTCCTTTATGTGAATACATCTTTAATTTGAATGGAAACTTGAAGAAAACAGTATTACCAGGTCATACTTTGATCAGTTGCAGAAGGGGAAAGATTTGTAGAGGTTGCTCACGAACTTGGAAATCTTCAATTTCAACCTGCATGGATCAAACAACTAGAAGAAAGAGATAATGTAGGTTTGATATGGTCGTTTTAAAATGATAATTGAGGGTGATTAAGGAAATTATTATCGTTTTGGACCATAACATTAAATAAAAATTGTTATGTTTGCGGGATAAAATTTAATGGCCAACGTCTATATGAATGTTGGCAGGAGATTTGAAGGGTAACAATTATATGATGTGGAGGAAGTGTGACATGGACAATGGGATGGGTGACGGGTGGCTTGCCGATGATGGAGCGAGAGAAAACAGGCATAAACAACATTGGGATTGTGGTTTTCAGGGGGGGTAGGAGTGTTAAGTTGTAAAGGGAGGGGACCCCCTAAAATCAATGTGGAGCTGCCACATTTTCTCAGGTGGTTTCATTGTAAACCATATTTCCCACCCCCCACCCCCCTCTTTCATTAAGTCCTGAAATATCTGGTGGGGTCCGAACATCGTTCCCCATTGTTGATCTTGGCGAGGATGATCTCATCCATCCAAAAGTAAAAGCGCTTTATTGAAAATGATAAAATGTCAAATCAAACCTTTATTTAAAAACTTTGAAACAAAAATTAATAAAATTTTACAATTGGCGGCATTTGAACTAGCACACCTCTTTGGGGGTTTTATTTATTTTTATTTTGTTTTATATTTTTATTTTTTCTTCATTCCCCTTTATTATTATTATTTTTTTCTCATTCTTTTGTATTTTTCTTTCTTTTTCAATTTTTTCAAACGTTTTATTTTTTTATTTTTTCTCTTTTTCTATTAAAAAACTATAGACAATTTAAAGTGGAAAAATAAATTACAACATCCCATAGGATAAATAACTAGATAATCATATCTTGGTCACTATATTTATAGGACCCTAACAGTGAATCTCCTAATCAAAAGTGGTTGAAATCTGAATGACCAGAAAGGTCTCATCACTGCGATTCTGGCACTGTGAACGGTTCTCAAAACAAACGTCGTATGCAGAAGTTATTGAGCTTTGAAAAACCCAGTAAACTCCAAATTCAGTTGACCAAGTTTGACATTTCACTTTGGAAAAATTTAAAAGAAAAAAGAATATTCTAAAGAATATTCCTCAAAATATTCCCTGGAATATTCCATATGGGTGAATTAGAATCCACCAAGTGGCAGCTTAGGATTCATTAATGGAATGACTTGTTATATTGTGGCCAATCAGAGGGTGCCACATGGCAAGCCTGGAGGCCGCCACGTGGCCCCAGGCTGGTGGAATATTGGGCATTGTAAATTTTTTGTGACTCTACAGGATTTGAACTACAGACCTCTTGCCCGCAGGTCACACGACTTACCGTCGCACCATTCGCATATAACTTAACCCTTATGTATTACAACATCATTTTCTAGTTTGAATTTGAATGTGGCGGAAGGGTTAAGGGGCTAGCCCCGACTTCATGTGACCCTTCTCTCGCAACCGGAGGCTTCTTAACCTGCAACCACCCTCCGACAGTTATGGTTAAGCGGGAATACCGCCATGTGAACGCACCAGGTATATACATTAATTGCCACGGTTTGTCAACGAGTATGCTAGCGGATTAAACGGACGGTCATGTGACCTCCATCCCTCCAGCATTAAATGCTAACCACCATTAGTTACCACCAATTTTGGGTGGAAACACAAATTTCGGAAAATTTTCCAAGTTTAGCGCCGTTAACTAGAGTTCCTCCAGTTTTGGAGGAGGCTTTTGGGGGGCCATTGGGCATTTTTCTTGGAGAAGCCATAACTCCCTCATTATCGAACCAAATTGAGCGCAAAAATAGTCAATTTTGGGTCTTTCTGACATTATTAGCAGTTGGGAATAGGTTTCAGGTCGAACAGAGGTGATATCTTTAGTAGTTTTAGCTTCGGGGAAGATCAAGGAGCAATTAGGGCCATCATGGAGAAGGCAGTGTATTGGGCATCCTTTATTAGTTTTATGTAAATGAATAGTCCTCTTTGGATATTTCATATCTTCTAAAGCTTATTTTATAGAGAATTTTGCCTATTAAGGTTTATTTTCACTTTTACTTGCATTTTGAGAAAATTAATACAAGAGGGACATGCCATTTGGGAGGCTTGGACCTGCAGATGTAGCCTAGGAGGAGTGAAATTCTCAACAAATAGCTGAGTAATGTGCTTTTTTGAAGTTTATTTTCTATTCTTTTATGTTGTACAATGACAAACAGTTAAAATACTTAATCAATCCTCTCACAGAAACCTGTTAAACAAAGCCAAAACTAATTATTTAACCTGGAATTTAAGGAGAACCTTTTGCACACATTATTATATCTGTTTAGATACTTTGCATAGCATAACAAATACTTCCATTTCAGATCAGGTTGGTATCAGAGCTCAAGTTGAGCATTAGGTTAAGCTAGATTATTTTCTTTATTTAACATTTGTGCAAAATGATTTTTTTAATAGTTTGCATAATGACTCTTGTAAGTTGTGCAGAGCGAGGTTGGTCGCTTGATTGACAGAGAAAGCTATTGATTGTATTATTGGAAAGGTGTTAAAACAGTGTAAAAGTTTGACTGTTTTACTGTTTGAAAACTGACTGTTGTTTGAGTTTGCTAGAGGTGAAGGAATAGCTATTGATAGCTAAGTCTTGGAGAGGACAAAAAGGAAGAAAGGGCTGAAGGCTTATTCCTTACACCAAAGTACCTTAAGTTTACCCTTGGAACACAAACCCTCTTGACGATTGTTTGTTAAGAATCTCTTGGAGTTTGTTTGTTGTTTGGCTACTTGAATAGGAGTTTTCCTCTACAGCCATTTGGTTTAAAAAAGCTTTGTCGTTTGTTTTGAAAGATTTGAGAACTTTTTTGAAGTTCCTTTTGTTCATTGACATCATAATGACAACTTCTACAAGTGAGGTTTCCTCCTTCACAAGATTCTTCAATGAAGATATGAAGCGTGACTTTATTATATTGAAGGACATGGTGTAGATTTTGTTTAAGGATAAAAGAGAAAGCACTGAACTTCGTGAACAATTTTTTGCCATGAAGGAAGAGAAGGAAAAAATTCTTCAAAGATTGCATGATATGGAGATGCAGCTCCATCAAGCTCAAGAAGCTTTGACCAAGAACATGTGTGAGGAAGAGGTAATCCATTCTAATTTGTCTTTAGTTTCCTCATGAGAAAGATGTATTGGTTCTTTCAAAAAGCACACGAGAGGTATAGGGTCCAAGTTAATGAATAAAATGGGCTATGAAGGCAAAGGTTTAGGCAAGCATGCACAAGGCATGGTTGAACCTATTTTGGTTGAGAAACGACCAAAGAATCTTGGTCTTGCTTATGTGCAATTTAATGGCGAAGACTCCAAAACCATGAAAACATGTGAGGCTACATCAAAGAGAATTTTTGTTCCAAGTTCTAATATGAAAATATGTCAAATTTGTTTCAAAGATGATTACCATTTCTTTAAGCCTTTGTTTCAGCAAGAATATGGTAGACATGCAGCTTATGGCAAGCATGCAAGTTCAGATAGTTTTCAAGACAAGAACGATGATGTTAGTCTGCAAATGAAACCTGGAGCCTCTACTAGTTCATCTCCTCATGAAGGAAAAAAGGATGAACATGCAAAGCAGCACAATAGGTATAAATATTCCCATGATCAATTTTATTGTGTTTCTACAAAGCATGATAATTTTGCATGCTTAAATGGAAGAAAGATTTGTCATCGATTTAACCATGATGTTTCGAGATGCTAGATGAGGAATAAGGCATACAGCAAGTAGATGAAGCAAAGACAACTTTCAAAGAAGGTGCATAAGACTTGCACATATTGCCAAAATAGGGGACATGTTGTCTCCCATTGTTAGACTTTGCATCCAACTAGTCGTCCCAAGCACATGCAGCAAGAGGACAGAAATATTGGCAAAGGTGGAACCAAGGATTCCATTATTGATGTGAAAATGGAAGTTTCACATGAAGAAGAGTTGCAGCAACAAAATTCGCCATGGAAGTGGCTTGGTAAGAAGTGGATGGACTTCTTAGTATAGTAAGACGTACTCATTTTGTACATATGAAAATTTTGGTTGTATGAATGTATTTTATGTTGTAATCTCTCGTTTGTTTAAGCCACCTTGGATCATTGATGAAGGCAGCGATGTTCAGTTTCCTTCTGCAAATTTCTCGCCAGAAATTTTCTAAGTGAGTGAAAGAAAGACAGTTCTTGACAAGAGGACAAACCCATCGAGGAAGGGAAGTTTGAATTTCTTTCTAGTTGTGGTTCAAAGTCACTAGCCATGCAAGTCAAGTGTTTGGAGGCTGAAGAGAAGAGGGTGATGTACTCTCATTCATTGTACATATCAGTTTCAGTAGTCCAGAGAGATTTTGGGGTCCAAAATCTTCCCAGTGGGGAGGTGTGTTCAGGAGATCATGTCCAAGTTATCAAAAATGCTCAAAAATGAAAGTGTTCAGAAGTGGTTTCAATCTGAATGACCGAAAAGGTCTCGTTGCTGCAATTCTAGCACCATGAAAGGTTCTCAAAACCGAGGTCGTATGCAGAAGTTATTGAGGTTTGAAAAACCCAGTAAACTCCAAAATTCAGTTGACCAAGTTTGACTTTTTACTTTGGAAAAATAAAAAATATATATTCTAAGAAATATTCCATATGGGTGAATTAGAATCCGCCAAGTGGAAGCTTGGGATTCATTAATGGAATGACTTGTTATATTGTGGCCAATCAGAGGGTGCCATGTGATAAGCCCAGAGGCCGCCACGTGGCCCCAGGCTAATGGAATATTGGGCGTTGTAAAATTTTTGTGACTCTAAAGGATTTGAACCACAGACCTCCTACCTGCAGGTCACATGAATTACCGTCGCACCATTCGCATATGACTTAACCCTTATGTATTACAACATAATTTTCTAGTTTTAATTTGAATGTGGCGGAAGGGTTAAGGGGCTAGCCTCAAGGCTAGCCCCGACTTCATGTGACCCTTCTCTCGCAACTACAGGCTTCTCAACCCGCAACCACCCTCCAACGGTTATGGTTAAGTGGGAATACCGCCATGTGAATGCGCCAGGTGTGTACATTAATTTCCATGGTTTGTCAATGGGTATGCCGACGAATTAAACGGACGGTCATGTGACCTCCATCCCTCCAACATTAAATTCTAACCACCATTGGTTACCACCAATTTTGGGCGGAACCACCAATTTTGGGAAAGTTTCCAAGTTTATCGCAATAAACTGGAGTTCCTCCAATTTTGGAGGAGGTTTTTGGGGGGACATTGGGTAGTTTTCTTGGAGAAGCCATAACTCCCTCATTATTGAACCAAATTGAGTGCAAAAATAGTCAATTTTGGGTCTCTTTGACATTCTGAGTAGTGTGGAATAGGTTTAAGGTTGAACAGAGGTGATCTTCAGTGGTTTTAGCTTCTAGGAAGATCAAGGAGCCATCAGGGCCATCATGGAGAAGGCAGTGTATTGGGCATCCTTTATCAGTTTTATGTAAATGAATAGTCCTCTCTAGCTATTTCATATCTTATGAATCTGATTTTACAGATATTTTTTCCTATTAAGTCTTATTTTCATAAAACTGATAAAGGATGCCCAATACACTGCCTTCTTCATGATGGCCCTGATGGCTCCTTCATCTTCCTCAAAGCTAAAAATGTTGAATATGACCTATGTTCCACCTGAAACCTGATCCAAACTTCTCAGAATGTCGAAGAGACCCAAAATTGACTATTTTTGCACTCAATTTGGTTCAATAATGAGGGATTTATGGCCTTTCCAAGAAAACTGCCCAATGTCCCCCAAAAACCCCACTAAAAGTGGAATAACTACAGTTAAGGGCACCAAATTTGGCCAAACCCCGAAATTGTCGGACCCACTCCAAAATGGCATAATTTTCAGAAGTGGCATTTAATGTTGGGCAGGGTGATCACATGACCCCCCTACCAAAACTGTTGGCAAAATCCTTTTTGGCAAAACTGTTTGGAAACCGTGGCAACTAATCTTTGGAGCATTGGCCACATGCTCGCGTTAACCGACAAGGATAACGGTTATATAACCCACCAGAGACTTAAGGGACTGGTTCTCAACCCTCCAGTCATGTGGGGTCAGGCTAGCCCTAAGGGGCTAGACCCTTTATTTTTCCACCCAAATAATGTTTAAAAGATAAAAGGAACTCAGCTCCCTTTGTTATTAAGACAATGTATGGTGGAGCTGGTTGGGCCTTTGTACTCGCAGGTGACAAGTCACTAGTTCGAGTCCTGTCGACTATAATAAAATTTTGATTTCCAAATTCCACTAGCCTGGGGTCGCACCCTCTGATTAGTCACAATATAACAAGTCATTCCATTAATGAATCCCTAGATGCCACTTAGCAGATTCTAATTCGCCCATATGGAATATTCTAGGGAATATTCTGAGGAATATTCCCAAAATATTCCTTGGAATATTCTTTTTTTTTAATTTTTCCAAAGTAAAAATTCAAACTTGGTCAACTGAATTTTCGAGTTTACTGGACGATTTCAAACCTCAATAACTTCTTCATATGACCTCAGTTTTGAGAACTATTCATGGCGCCAGAATCACAGCGACGAGACCTTTCCAACCGTTCAAATTGCAACCACTTCCGATCCCTTTAATTTTTGAGCATTTTTTATAACTTGGACGTGATCTTCTGATCACACCTCCCCACTGGGATCTTTTGGACCCCAAAAGCTCTCTGGACTACTGAAATTGATATGTACAGTAAATGAGAGTGCAGCACCCTCTTCTCTTTAGCCTCCAAACACTTGCCTTGCATGGATAGTGACTTTGAACCACAACTAGAAAGCAATTCACACTTCCCTTCCTCGATGCGCTTGTCCTCCTGTCAAGAACTGTCTTTCTTGAACTCACTCAAAAAAAATCTGGAGAGAAATTTGCAGAAGGAAACCGAACATCGTTGCCTTGATCAATGATCCAAGGTGGCTCAAACAAACGAGATATTACAACATAAAATACATGTATACAACCAAAATTTGCATATGTACAAAATGAGTACGTGTTACTATGCTAATAAGTCCATCCACTTCTTACCAAGCCACTTCCATGACGAATTTTTCTGCTGCAACTCTTCTTCATTTGAAACTTCCATTTTCACATCAATAATGGAATCCTTGGTTCCACCTTCGCCAATCTTTTTGTCCTCCTGCTGCATGTGCTTGGGACAACTAGTTGGATGCAAAGTCCAACAATGGGAGACAACATGTCCCCTCTTTGTCAATATGTGCAAGTCTTATGCACCTTCTTTGAAAGTTTCCTTTGCTTCATCTACTTCCTGTATGCCTTCTTCCTCATCCAGCATCTCGAAACATCATGGTTAAATCGACCACAATATGTACAGTAAATCTTTCTTCCATTTAAGCATGAAAAATTATCATACTTTGCAGAAACACAATCCAATTGATCATGGGAAGATTTATACCTCTTGTGCTACTTTGCATGTTCATCGTTTTTTCCTTCATGAGGAGATTAACTAGTAGAGACTCCAGCTTTCATTTGCAGACTAACATAATCATTCTTGTCTTGAAAATTGTCTGAACTCGCATGCTTTCCATAAGCTTCATGTCTACCATCTTCTTGCTGCAACAAAGGCTTAAATCAATGGCAATCATCTTTGAAACAATTTTTACATATTTGCATCTTATAACTTGGAACAAAGGTTCTCTTTGAAGTAGCCTCACATGCTTTCATGGTTTTGGAGACTTCGCCATTAAATTGCACATAACCAAGACCAAGATTCTTGGGTCGTTCTTCAACAAAAATAGGATCAACCATGCCTTGTGCATGCTTTCCTAAACCCTTGCCTTCATAGCCCATTGTAATCATTAATTTGTTCATTTTCATTATCACAACTTCTACAAGTGAGATTTCCTCCTCCACAAGATTCTTTGATGAAGATATGAAGCGTGACTTTATTATATTGAAGGACATTGTGCAGATTTTGTTTGAAGATAGAAGAGAAAGCACTGAACTTCATGAGAAATTTTTCACTAGGAAGCAAGAGAAAGAAGAAATTCTTCAAAAATTGCATGATATGGAGATGCAGCTCCATCAAACCTAAGAGGCTTTGACCAATAACATGTGTGAGGAAGAGGTAATCCACTCTAATTTGACTTCATCTTCATCTTCAATTTCACCCTCTTCATTTACATAAAACTGATAAAGGATTCCCAATACACTGCCTTCTCCATGATGGCCCTGATGGCTCCTTGATCTTCCCTGAAGCTAAAACTGCTAAAGATCACCTCTGTTCGACTTGAAACATGTTCCAAACTTCTCAGAATGTCAAAGAGACCCAAAATTGACTATTTTTTCACTCAATGTGGTTCAATAATGAGTGATTTATGGCTTCTCCAAGAAAACTACCCAATGTCCCCCCAAAAACCTCCTCCAAAACTGGAGGAACTCTAGTTAACTACGCTAAACTTGGAAATTTTCCCGAAATTGGTGGTTCCGCCCAAAATTGGCGGTAATCACCGGTGGTTAGCATTTAATGCTAGAGGGATGGAGGTCACATGACCGTCCATTTAATCCTTCGGCATACCCGTTGACAAACCGTGGCAATTAATGCATACACCTAGTGCATTCACATGGTGGTATTCCTGCTTAACCATAACCGTCAGAGGGTGGTTGTGGGTTGATAAACCTCTGGTTTTGAGAGAAGGGTCACATGAAGTCGGGGCTAGCCCTGAGGCTAGCCCCTTAACCCTTAAGCCACATTCAAATTCAAACTAGAAAATTATGTTCTAATACATAAGGGTTAAGTCATATGCGAATGGTGTGACAATAAGTCGTATAACCTACGGGCAGGAGGTCTGTGGTTCAAATCCTGTAGAGTCACAAAAAATTTACAACGCCCAATATTCCACCGGCCTGGGGCCACGTGGCGGCCTTTGGGCTTGTCATGTGGCACCCACTGATTAGCCACAATATAAAAGGTCATTCCATTAACGAATCCCAAGCTGCCACTTGGAAAATTCTAATTCGCCCATATGGAATATTTTGGGGAATATTCTAAATAATATTCCTTAGAATATTCTTTTTTTATTTTTCCAAAGTAAACATTCAAATTTGGTCCGCTGAATTTTGGTGTTTAGTACGTTTTTAAAACCTCAATAACTTTTGTATACGACCTTGGTTTTGAGAACCGTTTGCGGAGCTAGAATCGTAGCAACGAGACCTTTTCATTCGTTTAGATTACAACTACTTCTGAGCACTTTAATTTTTGAAAAAAATTTATAACTTGGACATGATCTCCTGATCACACCTCCCCACTAGGAAGCTTTTGAACCCCAAAGCTCTCTGGACTACTGAAACTAATCTGTACAGTAAATGAGAGTACAAAACCCTCTTCTCTTCAACCTCCAAACACTTGCCTTGCATGGCTAGTGACTTTGAAGCACAACTAGAAAGCAATTCACACTTCCCTTCCTTGATGCGCTTGTCCTCCTGTCAAGAATTGTCTTTCTTGCACTCACTCAGAAAATTTCTGGCGAGAAATTTGCAGAAGGTGGTTGAACATCGCTACCTTGAGAAATGATCCAAGGCGGCTCAAATAAACATGAGATTACAACATTAAATACATGCAAACAACCAAAATTTGCATATGTACAAAATGAGTATGTCTTACTGTGTTAAGAATTCCATCCACTTCTTACCAAGCCACTTCCATGACGACTTTTGCTGCTGCAACTCTTCTTCATTTGAAACTTCTGTTTTCACATCAATAATGGAATCCTTGGCTCCACCTTCGCCAATCTCTCTGTCCTCTTGCTGCATGTGCTTGGGACGACTAGTTGGATGCAAATTCCAACAATGGGAGACAACATGTCCCCTCTTTTGGCAATATGTGCAAGTCTTATGCACCTTCTTTGAAAGTTGTCTTTGCTTCATCTACTTCCTGTATGCCTTCTTCCTCATTCAGCATCTTGAAACATCATGGTTAAATCGACCACAATATGTACAACAAATATTTCTTCCATTTAAGCATGCAAAATTATCATGCTTTGCAGAAACACAATCAAATTGATCATGGGAAGATTTATACGTCTTGTGTTGCTTTTCATGTTCATCCTTTTTGCCTTCATGAGGAGATGAACTAGTAGAGGCTCCAGCTTTCATTTGCAGACTAACATCATCATTCTTGTCTTGAAAACTATCTAAACTTGCATGCTTGCTATAAGCTACATGTCTACCATATTCTTGCTGCAACAAAGGCTTAAAGCAATGGCAATCATATTTGAATCAAATTTAACACATTTTCATATTAGAAATTGGAAAAAAAGTTCTCTTTGAAGTAGCCTCACATGCCTTCATGGCTTTGGACTCTTCGCCATTCGATTGCACATAACCAAGACCAAAATTCTTGGGTCATTCCCCAGCCAAAATAGGTTTAACAATTCCTTGTGCATGCTTTCCTAAACCCTTGCCTTCATAGCCCATTTTAATCATTAACTTGGACCCTATACCTCTCGTGTGCTTTTCGAAAGAACCAACACATCCTTCTAATGAGAAAACTGAAGACAAATTAGAATAGATTACCTCTTCCTCACGCATGTTCTTGGTCAAAGCCTCTTGAGCTTGATGGAGCTGCATCTCCATATCATGCAATATTTGAATAATTTCTTCCTTCTCTTCCTTCATGGCAAACAATTTTTCACGAATTTCAATGCTTTCTCTTTTATCCTTAAACAAAATCTACATCATGTGCTTCAATATAATAAATTCACACTTCATATCTTCATCGAAGAATCTTGTGAAGGAGGAAACCTCACTTGTAGAAGTTGTCATTATGATGTAAATGAAAAAAAGGAACTTCAAAAAAGTTCTCAAAGATTTCAAAGCAAATGACAAATATTTTTTAAACCAAATGGCTATAGAGACAAACTCCTATTCAAGCATCCAAACAACAAATAAACTCCAAGAGCTTCTTAACAAACAATTGTCAAGAGGGTTTGTCTTCCAAGGGTGACCTTAAGGTACTTTTGGGTAAGGAAGAAGCCTTTAGCCCTTTCTTCCTTTTTTCATCTCTGGAACTTAGCTATCTATATCTATTCCTTCACCTCTAGCAAACTCAAACAACAGTCTGTTTTCAAACAGTAAAATAATCAATCTTTTACTCAGTTTTAACACCTTTCCTTGAAGACATGCTTATGGCTTCATTTGCTTCTGTTGGAGGTGAAATTGAAGGTGGAGATAATGGCACTCTTGCCCTCCTTGGTTGAGGATTACTGTAAGTCCTTTCCAACTGACCTTCTCCTCTTTTAAGCTTTAGCTTAGTAAGCCTCAAAAACCTTGCAAACAGTTAAACAAACTTTGCACAAGAACAATACAGAGAGAAACACTAGCTCTCCTAATGCTCAAAACCTAAGCTCTGATACCAACCTAATCTAAAATGGAAGTATTTGTTATGCTATGAAAAGTACCCAAACAAATATAATAATGTGTGCAAAAGGTTCTCCTTAAATTGCAGGTTAAACAATTAGTTTTGGCTTTGTTTAACAGGTTTCTGTGAGAGGATTGATTAAGTATTTTAATTGTTTATAATTGTATAGCATAAAAGAAAAGAAAATAAACTTCAACAAAGCACATTACTAAGCTATTTTTTTAGCAGTTCAGCCCTCCTGGGCTACATCTGCAGGTACAAGCCTCCCAAATGGCATGTCTCTCTTGTATTAATTTGCTCAAAATGCAAGTACAAGTGAAAATAAGCCTTAATAGGAAAAAATCTCTATAAAATCAGCTTCAGAATATATAAAATATCTAGAGAGGACTATTCATTTACATAAAACTGATAAAGGATGCCCAATACACTGCCTTCTCCATGATGGCCTTAATGGCTTCTTAATCTTCCCTGAAGCTAAAATTGTTGAAGATCACCTCTTTTCTACTTGAAACATGTTCCAAAATACTCAGAATGTCAAAAAGACCCGAAATTGACTATTCTTGCACTCAATTTGGTTCAATAATGAGGGAGTTATGGCTTCTCCAAGAAAACTGCGCAATGTCCCCCCCAAAAACCTCCTCCAAACCTGGAGGAACTCCAGTTAACTATGCTAAACTTGGAAACTTTCCCGAAATTAGTGGTTCTGCCAAAAATTAGCGTAACCATTGGTGGTTATAATTTAATTCTGGAGGGATGGAGGTCACATGACCGTCTGTTTAATCCGACGGCATGCCCGTTGACAAACCATGGCAATTAATGTATACACCTAGCGCGTTCACATGGCAGTATTCTCGCTCAACCATAACCGTCAAAGGGTGGTTGCAAGATTAAGAAGCCTCCGGTTGCGAGAGAAGGGTCACATGAAGTCAGGGCTAGCCCTGAGGTTAGCCCCTTAACCCTTTCGCAACATTCAAATTCAAACTAGAAAATTATGTTGTAATACATAAAGGTTAAGTCATATGCGAATGGTGCGATGGTAAGTCGTGTGACCTACGGGCAGGAGGACTGCGATTCAATTCCTGTAGAGTCACAAAAATTTTACAATGCCCAATATTCCACCAGCCTGGGGCCACGTGGCGGCCTTCGGGCTTACCACGTGGCACCCTCTGATTGGCCACAATATAACAAGTCATTCCATTAATGAATCCCAAGCTGCCACTTAGTGGATTCTAATTCGCCCATATGGAATATTTTATGGAATATTTCAAGGAATATTCTTGGAATATTCCTTAGAATATTCCTTTTTCAATTTTTCCAAAGTAAAAATTCAAACTTGGTCAACTGAATTTTGGAGTTTACTGGGTTTTTCAAACCTCAATAACTTCTGCATACGACCTCAGTTTTGAGAACCATTCATAGCATGAGAATCGCAGCGGCGAGACCTTTCTGGTCGTTCAAATTACAGCCACTTCTGATCACTTTCATTTCTGAACATTTTTTATACCTTGGACATGATCTCCTGATCACACCTCCCCACTCGAAAGCTTTTGGACCCCAAAAGATCTCTGGACTAATAAAACTTATCTGTACAGTAAATGATAGTACATCACCCTCTTCTTTTTAGCCTCCAAACACTTTCCTTTCATGGCTTTGTCGCTGCGATTCTGGCACCACGAACGGTTCTCAAAACGGAGGTCGTATGCAGAAGTTATTGAGGTTTGAAATTGTCCAGTAAAATCCAAAAATGAGTTGACCAAGTTTGACTTTGTTAATTTGGAAAATTTTAAAAATATATATATATATTTTTGGAATATTCTTCGAAATATTCTCTAAAATATTCCACAGGGGCGAATCAGTTGTTAACAAGTGGCAGATGCTTGTTGGAGGTTAATTTGACTTTGAAGTTTTGAACCAATTACGGGTTGCCACGTGGCAGGCTCGGAGGCTGCCACGTGGCACCCAATTCAATGGTTAATAGCGTGTTATAAAATTTTTGAGGCCTTACGGGTTTCGAACCCTGAACCACAGGTCAGGCAACGGAGCAATTTACCATTGTGCCAAGGGTGTGTTACTTAACAACGATAGCCCCCAAGTTTTATTTAAAACGTAAACTTCATTCCGATAGAAAAAAAAAGGGCTAGCCCAGAGTACACATGACCAAGTGCTCATGAACTCGGGCTTCCCAAATCACAACAAAGAAATAGACAGTTAAGGCAATGGAGACCGCAGAACATGTGACCATGTCACATGTATTTAATGCCACATCTCAATGGTTATGGAGGCGGTTAAATCAAAGGATAATGCGGCGGTCACATCTGACCGCCCCACCAAGCATTTATTTCCACTACTAACAGTTTCCGCCAAGATTGGGTGCGTTCCGCCATTTTTGGGAGGTTGGCCAGTTTGGCGCTCCTATCTAGCAGTTACTCCACATGTAGTGGGGTTTTTGGGGGACATTGGGAAGTTTTCTTGGAGAAGCCATAACTTCCTCATTATTGAACCAAATTGAGTGCAAAAATAATCAATTTTGGGTCTCTTTTACATTTTGAGCAGTTTGGCATAGGTTTCAGGTCGAACAGAGGTCATATTTAGGACTTTTAGTAGCAAGGAAGATGAAGGAGCCATCAGGGCCATCATAGAGAAGGTAGTGTATTGGGCATCCTTTATCAGTTTTATGTAAATGAATAGTCCTCTCTGGCTATTTCATATCTTCTAAAGCTGATTTTATAGATATGTTTGCCTATTAAGGCTTATTTTCACTTGTACTTGCATTATGAGCAAATTAATACAAGAGGGACATGACATTTAGGAGGCTTGGACCAACAAATGTAGCCCAGGAGGGGTGAACTGTTCAAAAAATAGCTCAGTACTGTGATTTTTTGAACTTTATTTTATATTCTTTTATGTTGTACAATGATAAACAGTTAAAATACTTAATCAATCCTCTCACAAAAACCTATTAAACAAAGCCAAAACTAATTGTTTAACCTGCAATTTAAGGAGAAACTTTTGCACATAGTATTATATCTGTTTGGATACTTTGCATAGCGTAAAAAATACTTCCATTTCAGATCAAGTTGGTATCAGAGCATTAGGAGAGCTAGTGTTTCTCTCTGTATTGTTCTTTGTGCAAAGTTTGTTTAACTATTTGCAAGGTTTTTTAGGCTTACTAGGTTGAAGCTTAAGAGAGGAGAAGTTCAATTGGCAAGGACTTACAGTAATCCTCAGCTAAGGAGGCCAAGAGTTTCATTATCTCCACCTTCAATTTCACCTCCAAGAGAAGCAGAAGAAGCCATAAGCATGTCTTCAAGGAAAGGTGTTAAAACGGAATAAAATATTGATTGTTTTACTATTTGCAAACTAACTGTTGTTTGAGTTTGCTAGAGGTGAAGGAATAGCTACTGATTAGCTAAGTCCTGGAGAGGACAAAAAGGAAGAAAGGTCTGAAGGCTTCTTCCTTACCCCAAAGTACCTTAAGGTCACCCCTGGAACACAAACTCTCTTAACGATTGTTTGTTAAGAAGCTCTTGGAGTTTGTTTGTTGTTTGGCTGCTTGAATAAGAGTCGGTCTCTACAGCCTTTTGGTTTAAAAAATCTTTGTCATTTGTTTTGAAAGATTTGAGAACTTTTTTGAAGTTAATTTGTTCATTTTCATTATGAAAACTTATACAAGTGAGGTTTCCTCCTTCACAAGATTCTTCGATGAAGATATGAAGCATGACTTTATTATATTGAAGGACATGGTGCAGATTTTGTTTGAAGATAGAAGAGAAAGCACTGAACTTCGTGAGAAATTTTTCGCCATGAAGAAAGAGAAAGAAGAAATTCTTCAAAGATTGCATGATATGGAGATGTAGCTCCATCAAGCCCAAGAGGCTTTGACCAAGAACATATGTGAGGAAGAGGTAATCCACTCTAACTTGTCTTCAGTTTCCTCATTAGAAAGATGGGGTGGTTCTTTTGAAAATCACACAAGAGGTATAGGGTCCAAGTTAATGATTAAAATTGGCTATGAAGGCAAGAGATTAGGCAAGCATGCACAAGGCATGGTTGATTCTATTTTGTTTGAAGAACAACCCAAGAATCTTGGTCTTGGTTATGTGCAATTTAATGGCGAAGACTCCAAAACCATGAAAGCATGTGAGGCTACTTCAAAGAGAGATTTTTTTCCAAGTTATAAGATGCAAATATGTCAAATTTGTTTCAAAGATGATTGCCATTTCTTTAAGCCTTTGTTGCAGCAAGAATATGGTAGACATGCAACTTATGGCAAGCATGCGAGTTCAGATAGTTTTCAAGACAATAACAATGATCTTAGTCTGCAAATGAAAGCTGAAGCCTCTACTAGTTCATCTCCTCGTGAAGGAAAAAATGATGAACATACAAAGCATCACAAGAGGTATAAATATTCCCATGAACAATTTTATTGTGTTCCTGCAAAACACGATAATTTTGCATGCTTAAATGGAAGAAAGATTTGTTGTACATATTGTGGTCGATTTAACCATGATGTTTCGAGATGCTAGATGAGGAAGAAGGCATACAGGAAGAAAATGAAGCAAAGACAACTTTCAAAGAAGGTGCATAAGACTTGCACATATTTCCAAAAGAGGGGACATGTTCTCTCCCATTGTTGGAATTTTCATCCGACTAGTCGTCCCAAGCACATGCAACAAGAGGACAGAAAGATTGGTGCAAGTGGAACCAAGGATTCCATTATTGATGTTAAAAAGGAAGTTTCACATGAAGAAGAGTTGCAGCAACAAAATTCAGCATGGAAGTGGCTTGGTAAGAAGTGGATGGACTTATTAGCACAATAAGACGTACTCATTTTGTACATATGAAAATTCCGTTTGTATTCATGTATTTTATGTTGTAATCTCTTGTTTATTTGAGCCACCTTGGATTATTGATCAAGGCAACGATGTTCAGTTTCCTTCTGCAAATTTCTCACCAGAAATTTTTTGAGTGAGTGCAAGAAAGATAGTTCTTGATAGGAGGACAAGCACATCGAGGAAGGTAAGTGTGAATTTATTTCTAGTTGTGGTTCAAAATCACTAGCCATGCAAGGAAAGTGTTTGGAGGCTGAAGATAAGAGGGTGTTGTACTCTCATTTACTGTACAGACCAATTTCAGTAGTCCAGAGAGCTTTTGGGGTACAAAAGCTTCCTAGTGGGGAGGTGTGATCAGGAGATCATGTCCAAGTTATAAAAAATGCTAAAAAATGAAACCTGTTAAACAAAGCCAAAACTAATTGTTTAACCTGCAATTTAAGGAGAACCTTTTTCACACATTATTATATATGTTTGGATACTCTGCATAGCATAACAAATACTTCCATTTCAGAACAATACAGAGAGAAACACTAGCTCTCCTAATGCTCAAAACCTGAGCTCTAATACCAACCTGATCTGAAATGGAAGTATTTGTTACACTATGCAAAGTATCCATACAGATATAATAATGTGTTCAAAAAGTTCTCCTTAAATTGCAGGTTAAACAATTAGATTTGTCTTTGTTTAACAGGTTTCTGTGAGAGGATTGATTAAGTATTTTAACAGTTTATCATTGTACAACATAAAATAACAGAAAATAAACTTCAAAAAAGCACATTACTCAACTATTTGTTGAGTAGTTCACCCATCCTGGGCTATATATTTTGGTCCAAGCATCCCAAATAGCATGTTCCTCTTGTATTAATTTGCTCAAAATGCAAGTACAAGTGAAAATAAGCCTTAATAGGAAAAAATCTCTATAAAATCAGCTTCAAAAGATATGAAATAGACAGAGAGGAATATTCATTTACATAAAACTGTAAATTGTGCCCAATACACTGCCTTCTCCATGATGGCCCTGATGGCTCCTTCATATTCCTCAAAGCTAAAAATGTTGAAGATGACCCTTGTTCGACCTGAAACCTGTACCAAACTTCTCAGAATGTCGAAGAGACCCAAAATTGACTATTTTTGCACTCAATTTGGTTCAATAATGAGGAATTTATGGCTTCTCCAAGAAAACTACCCAATGTCCCCTAAAAACCCCACTAAATGTGGAGTAACTCTAGTTAGCAGCGCTAATTTGGGGATAACTCCGAAATTGTCGAACCTACTCCAAAATGGAGGATGGTTAGTAGGAAGCAATAAATGTTAGGGCAGGGTGGTCACATGACCCCCCGCCAGAACCGTTGGCACTAACCACGGATAAACCTTCACCTTACCGTAGCATTAAACCCGAATTAGTGGTCACATTTAATGGTTCATGGGCGAAAGCTATAACCACCAGCACTAGCCCCCTAGTCGCCTGTATCTGGGTCGCCCCCTTAACTCTTCTGCCATACCATATTTTGAACATGAAATACATTTTCTCCACCACTATTGTTAAGACTCATGTGTGTGGCACAATAGTATTGTGTGGGGCCTGTGCAATGGAGGTCCGGGTTTCGAACCTTGTAAGCTGAAAAATTTTTACATAACCAAATTATCCACGGCCTGGGGCCAAGTGGCGACCTCCGGGCCTGCCACATGGTAGCCTCTAATTGGCCACGACCATAAAAAGTCAATCCATCCTCGAATGAAAGCCTGACACTTGTCTGAATATGATTAGCCCCTATGGAATATTCCAGGGAATATTCCAAGGAATATTTCCAAAATATTCTTAGAATATTCTTTTTTTAATTTTTCGAAATTTATAAAATTCAAACTTGGTCAACTGAATTTTGGAGTTTACTAGGCCAGAGCCTCGATAACTTTATGGTAACGGTTTTGAGAGGCAGTTCCACTGAGAACCGTTCACGGCGCCACAATCGCAGTGATGAGACCTTTTTGTTCGTTCAAATTGCGACCACTTCTTATCACTTTCATTTTTGAGAATTTTTTACAACTTAGACATGATCTCCTGATCACACCTCCCCACTGGGAAGCTTTTGGACCCCAAAAGATATTTGGACTACTAAAACTAATCTGTACAGTAAATGAGAGTGCAACACCCTCTTCTCTTCAGCCTCCAAACACTTGCCTTGCATGGCTAGTGACATTGAACCACAACTAGAAATAAATTCACACTTCCCTTCCTCAATGCGCTTGTCCTCCTGTCAAGAACTGTCTTTCTTGCACTCACTCAGAAATTTCTGGCGAGAAATTTGCAGAAGGAAACTGAACATCGCTGCCTTGATCAATGATCCAAGATGACTCAAACAAATGAGAGATTACAGCATAAAATACATGCATACAACCAAAATTTGCATATGTACAAAGGAGTATGTCTTACTATGTTAAGAAGTCCATCCACTTCTTACCAAGCCACTTCCATGGCAACTTTTGCAGCTGCAACTCTTCCTCATGTGAAACTTCCATTTTCACATCAATAATGGATTTCTTCATTCCACCTTCGCCAGTCTTTTTGTCCTCTTGCTGCATGTGCTTGGAACAACTAGTTGGATGCAAAGTCCAACAATGGGAAACAACATGTCCCCTATTCTGGAAATATGTTAAAATCTTATACACCTTCTTTGAAAGTTGTCTTTGCCTCATCTGGTTCTTGTATGCTTTCTTCCTCATCCAGCATCTCGAAAAATCATGGTTAAATCGACCACAATATGTAAAACAATTCTTTCTTCCATTTAAGCATGCAAAATTTTCATGCCTTGTAGAAAAACAATCAAATTGATCATGGGGAGATTTATACCTCTTTTGCTGCTTTTCATTTTCATCCTTTTTTCCTTCATGAGGAGATGAACTAGTAGAGGCTCCAGCTTTCATTTTCAGACTAACATCATCACTCTTGTCTTGAAAATTTTCTGAACTCGCATGCTTACCATAAGCTGCATGTCTACCATATTCTTGCTGCAACAAAGGCTTAAAGCAATGGAAAACATAGTTGAAACAAATTTTACATATTTTCATATTAGAACTTGGAACAAAATTTCTCTTTGAAGTAGCCTCACATGCCTTCATGGCTTTGAGGTCTTTGCCATTAAACTACACATAACCAAGACCAAAATTCTTGGGTCATTCCTCAGCCAAAATAGGTTCAACCATGCCTTGTGCATGCTTACCTAAACCCTTGCCTTCATAGCCCATTTTAATCATTAACTTTGACCCTATACCTCTCGTGTGCTTTTCGAAAGAACCAACACATCTTTCTAATGAGGAAACTGAAGACAAATTAGAATGGATTACCTCTTCCTCACGCATGTTCTTGGTCAAAGCTTCTTGAGCTTGATGGAGCTATATCTCCATATCATGCAATATTTGAAGAATTTCTTCCTTCTCTTACTTCATGGAAAAAAATTTCTCACAAAGTTTAGTGCTTTCTCTTCTATCTTCAAACAAAATCTGCACCATGTCCTTCAATATAATAAAGTCACACTTCATATCTTCATCGAAGAATCTTGTGAAGGAGGAAACCTCACTTGTATAATTTGTCATTATGATTTCAATGAACAAAAGTAACTTCAAAAAATCTCACAAATCTTTCAAAAACTATAGAAAAATCTTTTGAACAAAATGGTTGTAGAGACAAACTCTTATTCAAGCAGCGAAACAACAAACAAAATCCAAGAGCTTCTTAACAAACAATCGTCAAGAGGGTTTGTATTCAAAGGGTGACCTCTAGGTCCTTTGGGGTAAGGAAGATGCCTTCAACCCTTTCTTCCTTTTTATCCTCTCCAGGACTTAGCTAATCAGTATATATCCCATTCACCTCTAGTAAACTCAACCAACAGTTAGTTTGCAAACAGTAAAACAATCAATCTTTTACTTGTTTTAAAACCTTTCCTTGAAGACATGCTTATGGCTTCTTCTGCTTCTCTTGGAGGTGAAATTGAAGGTGGAGATAATGGCACTCTTGCCCTCCTTGGATGAGGATTACTATGAGTCATTTCCAATTGACCTTCTCCTCCCTTAAGCTTCATCCTAGTAAGCCTCAAAATAACTCATAACAAATGTTGCCCCAAGATGGCTCTGCACTACTTGCAAGGTTTATTATGCAAAATTTTAAACAAATACTTTTGCACAAATGTTAAACAGAGAAAATACTCTAGCTTAACCTAGTGCTAAAACCTGAGCTCTGATACTTTCATGTGAATGCAACATGCACTTTTTTGAAACCTGTAAATTTGCAACCTTACAAATCCAACCAAGAGGATATGGTTTAGGATGTGGAATGGTCTCAAAAAAGTTCATGTTGCGCTTCTCCATTAGATTGCACATAACCAAGGCCAAAATTCTTGGGTCGTTCCTTAACCAAAATAGGTTCAACCATGCCTTGTGCATGCTTGAGTAAACACTTGCCTTCATAGCCCATTTTAATCATTAACTTGGACCCTATACCTCTCGTGTGCTTTTCGAAAGAACCAACACATATTTCTAATGGGGAAACTGAAGACAAATTAGAATGGATTACCTCTTCCTCACGCATGGTCTTGGTCAAAGCTTCTTGAGCTTGATGGAGCTGCATCTCCATATCATGCAATCTTTGAAGACTTTATTCCTTGAAGAAATACTTCCATTTCAGCTCTATATTTTTCTAAAATGGAAGTATTAGTTATGTTGTGCTAAGTATCCAAACAGATATAATAATGTGTGCAAAAGGTTCTCCTTCAATTGCAGGTTAAACAATTAGTTTTGGCTTTGTTTAACAGGTTTATGTGAGAGGATTGATTAAGTATTTTAACTGTTTATCATTGTACAGCATAAAATAACAGAAAATAAACTTCAACAAAGCACATTACTCAGCTATTTGTTGAGCATTTCACCCCTCCTGGGCTACATCTGCTGGTCCAAGCCTTCAAAATGGCATGTCCCTCTTGTATTAATTTGTTCAAAATGCAAGTACAAGTGAAAATAAGCCTTAATAGGAAAAAAATATTTGTAAAATCAGCTTCAGAAGATATGAAATAGCCAGAGAGGACTATTCATTTACATAAAACTGATAAAGGATGCCCAATACATTGCCTTCTCCATGATGGCCCTATGGCTCCCTCATCTTCCTCGAAGCTAAAACTACTGAAGATGACCTATGTTCGACTTGAAACCTATGCCAAACTGCTTCAAATTTCCAAGAGACCCAAAATTGACTATTTTTGCACTCAATTTGGTTTAATAATGAGGGAGTTATGGCAGAAACAAGAAAACTGCCCAATGTCCCCCAAAAACCCCACTAAAAGTGGAGGAACTGCTAGTTAAAAACCAAATTTGGTTAAATCCACCATCTTTGGTGCGCTTATCTAGAATTTTTGGAACTGCAACTATGGCATTAAAGGTTAGGCGGGGTGGCATGCGACCACCCCCGCACTAACTATCGGGTTAAATGCCAACTTGAACCGTCGCATTAAAAATGTTGGAGTGGTCACATTACGGTTAGTGGGTAACGGTTAACCGTTTCTATTTTCCACCATTGCTAGCCCCCCTGGTCACTTCTTGGAGGTCCCATGGCATCCGGGCTAGCCTCTTTTTTTCTTTCCCGCCAGATGGAAGTTTAAACTTCAAATACACGTTGTGGCCAATGGTTTTCAAGAACCATCCACGTGGCCCAACGGTAAAGTTTTGTGTTGTTTGTCAAGAGGTCAGGGGTTCGAAACCATGAAACCTCAAAAATTTTACAACACACCATTCCATTGAACTGGGGTCCACGTGGCGGCCTACGGGCCTGCCACGTGGCAGCTCGTGACTGGTTTAAAAATTACACAGCCAAATCGTCCTCCAATGAGCCTTTGCCACTTGTCTTCATCCGATTAGCCCCTGTGGAATATTCTAGGGAATATTTTGGGGAATATTCTGAGGAATATTCCTATAATATTCTTTAGAATATTCTTTTTTATTAATTTTTCCAAATTTATAGAAGTCAAACTTGGTCAACTGAATTTTGGAGTTTACTGGGTTTTTCAAACCTCAATAACTTCTGCATATGACCTCGATTTTGAGAACCTTTTGCAGCGCCAGAATCAAAGCAATGAGACCTTTGGTCGTTTAGATTGCAACCACTTTTGATCACTTTCATTTTTTAGCATTTTTTATAACTTGGACATGATCTCCTGATCACACCTCCCCACTGGGAAGCTTTTGGACCCCAAAATCTCTCTGGACTACTGAAACTGATTTGTATAGTAAATGAGAGTACAACACCCTCTTCTCTTTAGCCTCCAAACACTTGCCTTGCATGGCTATTGACTTTGAACCACAACTAGAAAGCAATTCACACTTCCCTTCCTCGATGCGCTTGTCCTCCTGTCAAGAACTGTCTTTCTTGCACTCACTCAGAAAATTTCTGGTGAGAAATTTGCAGAAGGAAACTGAACATCGCTGCCTTGATCAATGATCCAAGGTGGCTCAAACAAATGAGAGATTACATCATAAAATATATGAATACAACTAAAATTTGCATATGTACAAAATGAGTACGTCTTACTGTGCTAAAAATTCCATCTACTTCTTACCAAGCCACTTCCATGGTGACTTTTGCTGCTGCAACTCTTCTTCATGTGAAACTTCCGTTTTCACATCAATAATGGAATCCTTGGTTCCACCTTCACCGGTATTTTTTTCCTCTTGCTGCATGTGCTTGGGACGACTAGTTGGATGCAAATTCCCACAATGGGAGATAACATGTCCCCTCTTTTGACATTATGTGCAAGTCTTATGCACCTTCTTTGAAAGTTGTCTTTGCTTCATCTTCTTTCTATATGCCTTCTTCCTCATCTAGCATCTCGAAACATCATGGTTAAATCAACCACAATATGTACAACAAATATTTCTTCCATTTAAGCATGAAAAATTATCATGCTTTGCAGAAATATAATCAAATTGAACATGGGAAGATTTATACCTCTTGTGTTGCTTTGCATGTTCATCCTTTTTGCCTTCATGAGGAGATGAACTAGTAGGGGCTCCAGCTTTCATTTGCAGACTAACATCATCATTCTTGTCTTGAAAATTTTCTGAACTCGCGTGCTTTCCATAAGCTGCATGTCTACCATATTCTTGCTGCAACAAAGGCTTAAAGCAATGGAAATCATCTTTGAAACAAATTTGACATATTTTCATATTAGAACTTGGAACAGAAGTTCTCTTTGAAGTAATCTCACATGCCTTCATGATTTTGGAGTCTTCGCCATTAAATTTCACATAACCAAGACCAAGATTCTTGGGTCGTTCCTCAACCAAAACAAGATCAACCATGCCTTGTGCATGCTTTCCTAAACCTTTGCCTTCATATCCCATTTCATTCATTAACTTGGACCCTATACCTCACAGACTTCGAAAAGAACCAACATGTTCTTGGTCAAAGCTTCTTGAGCTTGATGGAGTTGCATCTCCATATCATGAAATCTTTGAAGAATCTCTTCCTTCTCTTCCTTCATGGCAAACAATTGATCACAAAGTTTAGTGCTTTCTCTTCTATCTTCAAACATAAACTACACCATGTACTTCAATATAATAAAGTCACACTTCATATCTTCATCGAAGAATCTTGTGAAGGAGGAAACCTCACTTATAGAAGTTGTCATTATGATGTCAATGAACAAAAGTAACTTCAACAAAGTTCACAAAGCTTTCAAAAACTATAGACAAAGCTTTTGAAAAAAATGGTTGTAGAGACAAACTCTTATTCAAGCAGCCAAACAACAAACAAACTCCAAGAGCTTCTTAACAAACAATCATCAAGAGGGTTTGTGTTCCAAGGGTGACCTTGAGGTTCTATGGGGTAAGGAAGATGTCTTCATCCCTTTCTTCCTTTTTTTCCTCTCCATGACTTAGTTATCAATAGTTATCCCTTCACCTCTAGGAAACTCAAACAATATTTATTTTGCAAACAGTAAAATAGTCAATCTTTTACACTGTTTTAACACCTTTCCAGTAATACAAGAAATTTCTTTCTCTGTTAATCAAGCGCCAACCTCACTCTGCACAGCTTGCAAGAGTCGTTATGTAAACTATTAAACAAATCCTTTTGCACAATTGTTAAACAGAGAAAATACTCTAGCTTAACCTAATGCTCAACCTGAGCTCTGATACCAACCTGATTTGAAATGGAAGTATTAGTTATGTTGTGCTAAGTATCCAAATAGATATAATAATGTGTGCAAAAGGTTCTCCTTAAATTGCAAGTTAAACAATTAGTTCTGGCTTTGTTTAACAGGTTTCTATGAGAGGATTGATTAAGTATTTTAACTGTTTATCATTGTAAAACATAAAAGAACAGAAAATAAACTTCAACAAAGCACATTACTCAGCTATTTGTTGAGCATTTCACCCCTCCTAGGCTACATCTGCTAGTCCAAGCCTCCCAAATGGCATGTCCCTCCTGTATTAATTTTCTCAAAATTCAAGTACAAGTGAAAATAAGCCTTAATAGGAAAAACTCTTGATAAAATTAGCTTTAGAAGATATGAAATAGCCAGAGAGGACTATTCATTTACATAAAACTGATAAAGGATGCCCAATACGTTGCCTTCTCCATGATGGCCCTAGTGGCTCCTTCATCTTCCTAGAAGCTAAAATTGCTGAAGATGACCTCTGTTTGACTTGAAACGTATGCAAAACTGCTATGAATGTCCAAGATACCCAAAATTGACTATTTTTTCACTCAATTTGGTTCAATGATGAGGGAGTTATGGCAGAAACAAGAAAACTGCCCAATTTCCCCCAAAAACCCCACTAAAAGTGGAGGAACTGCTAGTTAAAAACCAAATTTGGTTAAATCCGCCATCTTTGGCATGATTCTCAAGAATTGTTAGAACTACAACTGTGGCATTAAAGGTTAGGCAGGGTGGCGTGTGACCACACCCGCACTAACCACTGGGTTAAATGCCAACTTGAACCGCCGCATTAAAAATATTGGATTGGTCACATTACGATTAGTGGGTAACGGTTAACCATTTCTAGTTTTTGCCGCTGCTATCCCCCCTAGAAATGGAGGTCCCATGGCATCTGGGCTAGCCCCTTTTTTTTTCTCGCCAGATGGAAGTTTAAACTTCAAATACACGTTGTGGCCAATGGTTTTCAAGAACCATCCACGTGGCCCAATGGTAAAGCATTGTGTTGTTTTTCAATAGGTCGGGGGTTTGAAACTGTGCAACATCAAAAATTTTACAACACGCCATTCCATTGAACTGGGGGCCCCGTGGCAACCTCCGAGCCTGCCACATGGTAGCCCGTGACTAGTTAAAAAATTACACAGTCAAATCGTCCTCCAATGAGCCTCTCCCACTTGTCTTCATCCAATTAGCCCCTGTGGAATATTCATGGGAATACTCTAGGGAATATTTTGAGGAATATTCTTGGAATATTCCTTATAATATTATTTTTTTTATTTTTCCAAATTTATAAAAATCAAACTTGGTCAACTAAATTTTGGAGTTTACTAAACAATTTCAAACCTCAATAACTTCTGCATACGACCTCATTTTTTAGAACCGTTCACAGCACCAGAATCGTAGTGATGAGACATTTCTATTCATTCAAATTGTGATCACTTCTGATCACTTTCATTTTTGAGCATTTTTTATAACTTGGACATAATCTCCTGATCATGACACCTCCCCACTTGGAAGATTTTGGACCCCAAAATCTCTCTATACTACTGAAACTGATCTATACAGTAAATGAGAGTACAACAACCTCTTCTCTTCAGCCTCCAAACACTTGCCTTGCATGGATAGTGACTTTGAACCACAACTAGAAAGCAATTCACACTTCCCTTCCTCAATGCGCTTGTCCTCCTGTCAAGAACTGTCTTTCTTACACTCACTCAGAAAATTTCTGGCGAGAAATTTGCAGAAGGAAACTAACAATCACTGCCTTGATCAATGATCCAAGGTGGCTCAAACAAATGAGAGATTACAGCATAAAATACATGTATACAACCGAAATTTTCATATGTACAAAATGAGTACGTCTTACTGCGCTAAGAAGTCCATCCACTTCTTACCAAGCCACTTCCAAGGCGAATTTTGCTACTGCAACTCTTCTTCATGTGAAACTTCCTTTTTCACATCAATAATGGAATCCTTGGTTACACTTGCGCCAATATTTCTGTCCTCTTGTTGCATGTGCTTGGGACAAGTATTTAGATGAAAATTCCAACAATGGGAGACAACATGTCCCCTCTTTTGGCAATATGTGCAAGTCTTATGCACCTTCTTTGAAATTTTTCTTTGCTTCATCTGCTTTTTGTATGACTTCTTCCTCGTCTAGCATCTCGAAACATCATGGTTAAATTGACCACAATATGTACAGCAAATCTTTCTTCCATTTAAGCATGAAAAATTATCATGCTTTGCAAAAACCCAATCAAATTGTTCATGGGAATATTTATACCTCTTGTTCTTCTTTGCATGTTCATCCTTTTTGCCTTCTTGAGGAGATGAACTAGTAGAGACTCCATCTTTCATTTGCAAACTAACGTCATCATTCTTGTCTTGAAAACTGTCTGAACTCGCATGCTTGCCATAAGCTGCATGTCTACCATATTCTTGATGCAACAAAGGCTTAAATCAATGGCAATCATCTTTTAAACAAATTTGACATATTTTCATATTATAACTTGGAATAAAATTTCTCTTTGAAGTAGCCTCACATTCCTTCATGGATTTGGAGTCTTCACCATTAGATTGCACATAACCAAGACCAAAATTCTTGGGTCGTTCCTCAACCAAAATAGGTTCAACAATGCATTGTGCATGATTGCCTAAACCCTTGCCTTCATAGCCCATTTTAATCATTAACTTGGACCCTATACCTCTCATATGATTTTCTAAAGAACCAACACATCTTTTTAATGAGGAAACTGAAGACAAATTAGAATGGATTACCTCTTCCTCACGCATGTTCTTGGTCAAAGCTTCTTGAGCTTGATGGAGCTGCATCTCTATATCATGGAATCTTTGAAGAATTTCTTCCTTCTCTTGCTCATGGCAAAAAAAAAATCATGAATTTCAATGCTTTCTCTTTTATCCTTAAACAAAATCTGCACCATGTCCTTCAATATAATAAAGTCACACTTCATATCTTCATCGAAGAATCTTGTGAAGGAGGAAACCTCACTTGTATAATTTGTCATTATGATGTCAATCAACAAAAGGAAGCTTCAAAAAATCTCACAAAGCTTTCTAAACAAATGAAAATATATTTTTTTTAAACCAAATGGCTGTAGAGACCGACTCTTATTCAAGCAGCCAAACAACAAACAAACTCCAAGAGCTTCTTAACAAACAATCATCAAGAGGGTTTGTGTTCAGAGGGTGACATTAAGGTACTTTGGGGTAAGGAAGAAGCCTTCAGCCCTTTCTTCCATTTTTTCCTCTCCAAGACTTAGCTAATCAGTAGCTATTCCTTCACCTCTAGCAAACTCAAACAACAGTCACTTTGCAAACAATAAAACAATCAATCTTTTACTCTGTTTTAACACCTTTCCTTGAAGACATGCTTATGGCTTCTTCTGCTTCTCTTGGAGGTGAAATTTAAGGTGGAGAGAATGGCACTCTTTCCCTCCTTGGCTGAGGATTACTGTAATTCCTTTCCAATTGACCTTCTCCTCTCTTAAGCTTCAGCCTAGTAAGCCTCAAAAACCTTGCAAATAGTTAAAAAAACTTTGCACAAGAACAATACAGAGAGAAACACTAGCTCTCCTAATGCTCAAAACCTGAGCTATGATACCAACTTGATCTGAAATGGAAGTATTTTTTACGCTACGCAAAGTATCCAAATAGATATAATAATGTGTGCAAAAGGTTCTCCTTAAATTGCAGGTTAAACAATTAGTTATGGCTTTGTTTAACAGGTTTCTGTCGGAGGATTGATTAATTATTTTAACTATTTATCATTGTACAGCATAAAAGAACAGAAAATAAATTCAAGAAAGCACATTACTCAGCTATTTTTTGAGCAGTTCACCCCTCCTAGGCTACATCTACTGGTCCAAGCCTCCCAAATGGCATGTCCCTCTTGTATTAATTTTCTCAAAATGAAAGTGAAAGTGAAAATAAGACTTAATAGGCAAAAATATCTGTAAAATCAGCTTCAAAAGATATGAAATAGCCAAATAAGACTATTCATTTACATAAAACTGATAAAGGTTTCCCAATACACTACCTTCTCCATGATGGCGATGATGGCTCCTTGATCTTCCCCGAAGCTAAAAATGTTGAAGATCACCTCTGTTCGACCTGAAACCTATGCAAAACTTCTCATAATGTTGAAGAGACCCAAAATTGACTATTTTTTCACTCAATTTGGTTCAATAAAGAGAGAGTTATGGCTTCTCCAAGAAAACTTCCCAATGTCCCCCAAAAACCCCACTAAAAGTGGAATAACTGTAGTTAAGGGCGCCAAAGTTGGCCAAAACCAAAAATTGTTGGACCCGCTCCAAAATAGCAGAACTTTTAGAAGTGGCATTTAATGTTGGGCGGGGTGGCCACATGACCCCCCGCCGAAACTGTTGGCAAAATCCATTCTAGCAAAATTGTTTGGAAACTATGGCAATTAATGTATACACCTAGCGTGTTCACATGGCGGTATTCCCGACTAACCATAACCATCAGAGGGTTGTTGCAGGTTGATAAGCCTCTGGTTGCGAGAGAATATTTTTCAAAATTAACAAATTCAAACTTGGTCAACTCATTTTTGGAGTTTAATGGATGATTTCAAACCTCAATAACTTCTACATATGACCTTAGTTTTGAGAACTGTTCATGGCGCCAGAATCACAGCGACGAGACCTTTCTGGTCGTTCAGATTGCAGCCACTTCTGAGCACTTTCATTTTTAAGCAATCTCCATAACTTGGACATGATCTCCTGATCCAAAAGAACGACCCATGAATCTTGGTCTTGGTTATGTGCAATTTAATGGCGAAGACTCCAAAACCATGAAAGCATGTGAGGCTACTTCAAAGAGAACTTTTGTTCCAAGTTCTAAGATGCAAATATGTCAAATTTGTTTCAAAGATGATTGCCACTGCTTTAAGCCTTTGTTGCAGCAAGAATATGGTATAAATGTAGCTTATGGAAAGGACATGAGTTCAAACAGTTTTCAAGACAAGAACGATGATCTTAGTCTGAAAATGAAAGTTGGAGCCTCTACTAGTTCATCTCCTCATGAAGGCAAAAAGGATGAACATGCAAAGAAGCACAAGAGATATAAATCTTCCCATGATCAATTTGATGGTGTTTCTACAAAGCATGATAATTTTGCATGCTTAAATGGAAGAAAGATTTGTTGTACATATGCTGGTCGATTTAACCATGATGTTTCGAGATGTTGGATGAGGAAGAAGGCATACAGTAAGCAGATGAAGCAAAGACAGCTTTCAAATAAGGTGCATAATACTTGCACATATTTCCAAAAGAGGGGACATGTTGTCTCCCATTGTTGGACTTTGCATCCAACTAGTCGTCCCAAGCACATGCAACAAGAGGACAGAAATATTGGTGCAAGTGGAACCAAGGATTCCATTATTGATGTGAAAAAGCAAGTTTCACATGAAGAAGAGTTGCAACAACAAAAGTCACCATGGAAGTGGCTTGGTAAGAAGTTGATGGACTTCTTAACATATTATGATGTACTCATTTTGTACATATGAAAATTTCAGTTGTATGCATGTATTTTATGCTGTAATATCTCATTTGTTTGAGCCACCTTGGATCATTGATCAAGGCAGTGATGTTCAGTTTCCTTCTGCAAATTTCTTGCCATAAATTTCTGAGTGAGTGCACGAAAGACAGTTCTAGGCAGGAGCACAAGCGCATCCAGGAATGGAAGTGTCAATTGCTTTCTAGTTGTGGTTCAAAGTCACTAGCCATGCAAGGCAAGTGTTTGGAGGCTGAAGAGAAGAGGATGTTGTACTCTCATCTACTATACAGATTACTATCAGGATTTTGGGGTCCAAAAGCTTCCCAGTGGAGAGGTGTGATTAGGAGATGATGTCCAAGTTATAAAAAATGCTCAAAATTAAATTGATAAGAAGTGGTTGCAATCAGAATGACCGAAAAATTCTCGTTGCTGCGATTCTGGTGCCGCAAACAGTTCTCAAAATCGAGGTTGTATGCAGAAGTTATTGAGGTTTGAAATCATCTAGTAAACTCCAAAACTTAGTTGACCAATTTTGACTTTTATAAATTTGGAAAATTTTAAAAAAATAATACTCTAAGGAATATTCCATAGGGGCTAATCGGATGAAGACAAGTGGTAGAGGCTCATTGGAGGACGATTTGACTGTGTAATTTTTTAACCAGTCATAGGCTGCCACGTGGCAGCCCGGAGGCCACCACGTGGCCCCCAGTTCAATGGTTAACAGCATATATTAAACTTTTTTAGGCCTTACGAGTTTCGAACCCCAAACCTCATGTCGAACAGTGCATCATTCTATCTGTTGTGCCACGGGGATGGGTCTTGTTAGTCATAGGCCGCGAAATGTATTTAAATTTCAAACTTCATTTCGGCAGAAAACGAAAGGGCTTGCCCCTTAGGGATAGCCTGGACTACATGTGACCCAGTGCTCATGACTTGGAGCTTTTCAGAACCATAATAGTTGAACTAACGGTTAAGGTGGTGGAAACCTCAGAACATGTGACCACATCACATAAGTTTTTAATGCCACATCGTAACGGTTGGAGGCGGTTAAACCAATGGGTAATGCGGTGGTCCCATGTGACCTCGCCCCACATGGCATTAAATTCTGACCATAACAGTTCCGCCATTTATGGGTGCGTTCCACCAATTCGGCCCTCCTCCAATTTTGGCATTGTTAACTGGCAGTTCCTCCACATTTAGTGGAGTTTTTCAAGGGATATTGGGCAAATTTCGTTTTTCCATAACTCCCTCATTATTGAACCAAATTGGGTGAAAAAGTAGTCAATTTTGTGTCTCTTCGACATTCTGAGAAATTTGGCATAGGTTTCAGGTCGAACAGAGGTCATCTTCAGCATTTTTAGCTTCGAGGAAGATGAAGGAGCCATTAGGGCCATCATGGAGAAGGTAGTGTATTGGGCATCCTTTATCAATTTTATGTAAATGAATAGACCTCTCTCGCTATTTCATATCTTCTGAAGCTGATTTTACAGAGATTTTTTCCTATTAAGGCTTATTTTCATTTGTACTTTCTTTTTGAGAAAATTAATACAATAGGGACATGCAATTTGGGAGGCTTGGACCAGCAGATGTAGCCCAAGAGGGGTGAACTGCTCAACAAATAGCTGAGTAATGTGCTTTGTTGAAGTTTATTTTCTATTCTTTTATGTTGTACAATGATAAATAGTTAAAATACTTGATCAATCCTCTCACATAAACCTGTTAAACAAAGCCAGAACTAATTGTTTAACTTGTAATTTAAAAATAACCTTTTGCATACATTATTATATCTATTTGGATACTTTGCATAGCATAACAAATACTTCCATTTCAGATCAGGTTTGTATTAGAGCTCAGGTTTTGAGCATTAGGAGAGGTGGTGTTTCTCTATGTATTTTTCTAAAATGGAAGTATTTGTTACGCTATGCAAAGTATCGAAACATATATAATAATGTGTGTAAAAGGTTCTCCTTAAATTTCAAGTTAAACAATTAGTTTTGGCTTTGTTTAATAGGTTTCATTTTTTAGGGTCCAAAAGCTTCCCAGTGGGGAGGTGTGATCAGGAGATCATGTCCAAGTTATAAAAAAATGTTCAAAAATTAAAGTGCTCAAAATTGGTTTCAATCTGAACGAATGGAAAGGTCTCGTCGTTGTGATTTTGGCGCCGCTAACTGTTTTCAAAACTGAGGTCGTATGCAAAAGTTATTGAGGTTTGAAATCGTCTAGTAAACTCCAAAATTCAGTTGACCAAGTTTGACTTTTTACTTTGGAAAAATTTTTAAAAAAAAATATTCTAAGGAATATTATGGGAATATTCCTCAAAATATTCCCTGGAATATTCCATATGGGCAAATTAGAATCCGCCAAGTGGCATCTTGGGATTCGTTAATGGAATGACTTGTTATATTATGGCCAATCAGAGGGTGCCACGTGGCAAGCCTGGAGGCCGCCACGTGGCCCTAGGCTGGTGGAATATTGGGTGTTGTAAAATTTTTGTGACTCTACAGGATTTGAACCGCAGACCTCCTACCCGTAGGTCACACGACTTACCATCGCACCATTCGCATATGACTCAACCCTTATGTATTACAACATAATTTTATAGTTTGAATTTGAATGTGGCAGAAGGGTTAAGGGGCTAGCCTCAGGGCTAGCCTCGACTTCATGTGACCCTTCTCTCACAACCAGAGGCTTCTCAACCCACAACCACCCTCTGACGGTTATGGTTAAGCAGGAATACCGCCATGTGAACACGTCAGGTCTATACATTAATTGCCACGGTTTCCAAACGGATTTTGCCAACGGTTTTGGCGAGGGGTCATGTGACCACCCCGCCCAACATTAAATGCCACTTCTCACAGTTCCGCCATTTTGGAGCGGGTCCGACAATTTCAGGTTTTGGCCAAATTTGGTGCCCTTAACTACAGTTATTCCACTTTTAGTGGGGTTTTTGTGGGACATTGGGCAGTTTTCTTGGAGAAGCCATAACTCTCTCATTATTGAACCAAATCGAGTGAAAAAATAGTCAATTTTGGGTCTCTGTGACATTATTAGAAGTTTGGCATAGGTTTTAGGTCAAACAGAGGTGATCTTCAGCATTTTTAGCTTCAGGCAATAGCAAGGAGCCATTAGGGCCATCGTGGAGAAGGTAGTGTATTGGGCATCCTTTATTAGTTTTATGTAAATGAATAGTCCTCTCTGGCTATTTCATATCTTATGAAGTTGATTTTATAGAGATTTTTTCCTATTAAGGCTTATTTTAACTTGTACTTGCATTTTCAGCAAATTAATACAAGAGGCGCATGCCATTTGGGAGGCTTGGACTAGCAGATGTAACCTAGGAGGGGTGAACTGCTCAACAAATAGCTGAGTAATGTGCTTTGTTGAAGTTTATTTTCTGTTCTTTTATGATGTACAATGATAAACAGTTAAAATACTTAATCAATCCTCTCACAGAAACCTGTTAAACAAAGCCAGAACTAATTGTTTAACCTTAAATTTAAGGAGAACCTTTTGCACACATTATTATATCTATTTGGATACTTTGCATAGCATAACAAATACTTCCATTTCAGATCAATGGAATCCTCCCTGTGAGGTGCCAAGAACATCGTAGATTAGTAGCCTTCTCCATTGGGCATTTATTTGACCCGTCATTAGCTAAAAAAGAAATGGTCAATTGTCACTTTATATACATGGTAGAAAATTCATAAGAAACGTAGGGCCTTCACTGCGGGCTTCAATTTCTAATTGCAACCACCCACACTTGCAGTATCTAAAAAAATTTGATATTTACAATGTTGTTTTTTTGTAACCAGAGGAACTCAGGTGTAGTGCTTGAGTACCCTCCATTAACAGACCCTCTTGGAAGTGTTTCTCGTGTCATATACTTTAATAAAAATGCATTGGTTCCACAGGAAGCTTCAATATTGTAAGGGGCTTTCCCTAAACTGTCAAAATTTCCATGTTTTTAATTTTTCTTCCTTTCTGGCGTCCCATTTTAAAACAAGGTCATTAAGCTGGAAATCATATGCTTTCACCCTGCTATCATGAATCCTTTTGATTTTATGCTGAATTTTCTATGTTTTCTTGTAAACTTATTCTCTGGTATACTACAAATGTACCAATTTATTTATATTTCTCTACATATCATTTTATTCAACTTCTAATTCCTGCAATAATTTCAATACTGGAATTCCTAGGGAGGTAGGGAAAATTGCATCAACTACATAAACTAGTTGGAAAGGTGACATTCCAATTCATTTCTTAGTGCTTACCCTATCAGCCCATAAAGAATTTATCAAGTTTTGTGCCAATACTTTTTATTTTCCTGTAAAAACTTCTTTATTATATTGACCAAGCTCTTGTTAGAATATTTTTCCAACCCATTTCCTTGACGATAATATGCATTAGAATGTCCTAGAACTATATGACACTTATTGCAGAAATATACCATTCATCTCTCGTCTTGAAGATGGATCCTCGTTGGGATTCGAAATGTCGGTCATTGTTTTATGATACTGTGGATAATCCATATTCTTCAATCAACGAAAACCACAGAAGTTTTAAAACCATAATATACCATTTTTTTAGATTTAAAAGCAACAACATTATCAGTGATGATTTTCTCAGGACAACCAAATCTAGAAAGAATATTACCTTCCATGAATTTAATGATTACTGAGTCTAGTCCTTCCTAGTTGGAACTACTTCTATCCATTTGGTGGAGTAATATGAAGCTTCCATAATCCACTTGTGTTGGGATAAATATCTAGGATGAATCTCTCCAATAAAATGAAAACCCCATTGCTAAAAAGGTACTTCTACTGAAATGGGCTTCAAAGGAAAGGGTAAGAGTTTTTTCTTTCCTTAAAAAAACTGACATTGATGACAAGTGGAAACCCTCTTGTGTACATGAGCAAACAAAGTATGCTAGCAAAAACCATCTCTCAAGATTTTATTTGTTTTAGTCTTCCAGAAAATATTCCCCACAAGGTCACCTTTATGAAATTATTCCATCTTATTATCAACTTTATATTCTAACAAAAAATTCAATAAAATCCGTTCATCATCCTTCCAATATAAATCTTGATCTAGAATGAATAATTTTACAACTTTTAATTTAACAAATCTTCTTTAGTCTTAATCATACCTGGTGGAGCTTGTAAATGTTTCAAAGCGTAAACAATGTCTGTATACCAGGGAGATTAACAAAACTTTCAAATAATCGTTGATTGACTCTTCTTCACCATCTAGAGCAGCAAGAAAATTTATGTCTAACGCATGAAAATTTGATTCTTCCATCAACTTAGCCAATCCCTAACCCTTAATAATGTTTTGGGCTTAATCTCAATATAATATTCTAAATTAATAGCTATCCACTTACCTCTCTTTCATTTTGTATTATTTTGAGTAAGGATGTACTTTACTACTGCATTGGGAACAAAAGAAATTATTTGAGAATGCAATATATACATTCTAAAATATTTCAAGGCTTTTACCAAGGAAAAATATTTATTTTCCATAATATTATATTTCAAGGAAGCATCTCTCAATCCCCTACTGAAAAAAGCTATGGGATTCTCATATCCCTCCTTGTTTTTCTACATCAACGCTACTGCAATAGTGTGCTCTAAAGGAAAAGAAAAAATAATGAAGTCCTTAGTGTAATAAGGACTAGCTAAAACATCAACATGAGTCAAACTTGACTTTACCTCACTGAATGATCTTTTGGATTCTGCATTCCACTTTATTTCATTGTCCTTTCTCAACATATTAGTGATATCTCTCAAAAAAATTTCCAAGTTTGGAATAAAAAGCCTTATAAAATTAATTTGGCCAAGGAAGGACTGCACTTCCTTTTTGTTTCTTGGGATATCAACCCTCTGTATAGCTTAAATTCTACTTTGGTCAATTCAGATACCATATCTAGAAATGATATGACCTAGAAGTTTACCTTCTTCAAGCCCAAATAGCGACTTTTTAGGGTTCAACGAAATACCATATTTTCTGCATTTTTCAAAAACAATTTTTAAGTGTTGCAAGTGGTATTCAATAAACTTAGAAATAATGTGATATCATCAAGTTAAATTACAATGAACCTATCCTTATCATCTACAAAAGTAATGTCCATTTCTCTCTGAAATGTTTCCCCTGCATTCATGAGTATGAAAGGCATCTTCGCATACATAAATTTTCCCCATGGTGTTGTGAAAATTGTATTATCTTGATCATCTAGATGCACTAGAATCTAGTTATACTTAGAGAATCCATCATTCAAAGAAATTATTGTGGACCCAACCACCCATTGTAATATATGATCCATATTTGGCAGAGGATAATTGTCTTTGAGAGAAACTTTGTTGAGGTTCTGAAAGTCCACACGTAACCTTATTTACCTAGTCTTCTTTCTCATTAGTACTAGATTATACAACCATTTGGAAAATATCATAGGTAAAATCATCTTAGCATCAAAATATTTCTTACCTCTTTCGCAATTAAGGGAATCAAGACAGGATTAGTCATTTTTAATTCCTGTTTCAAAGGATTTTGATCTTCTTTGACAAGGATAGTATGTTGAATGATGTTTTTGTCATAGGCCTCCAGATCTTCATATCCCCATGCAAAAACATCAGAATATTACCTCAACATATTAATGTATTTATTTTTTCTTTTGGAGGTAAATAATTTGAAAGCTTGACAACCTTTGGTTTTTCTTTAGTTCCTATATTACAGTCTTCAACTTCATATCCACTAGGCTCTAATGGGCTTGTGAGCCACATCATTCAAATCATACAAATCCTCTAATGGAACCAAACCTCTGGGAATGACATTATTCTTTAGGTTCAAAATTTTAGGATTTATTTCATGTTTATTAGAGTCTCCATTGATATGATTTAGTTTTATTTTTTCTCCATCATCATCAAGACTACTCTCCCCATCAATATAGAGATTTTCAAACTCTTTCGTTAATTGCAAAAAATTATCTAATTGTTTTTTGTTGTCAAACAGTTTCCAATATCTATTGTTATCAGGGACAATAGGTCTATGTTTTACCTCGATTTCAAGCTTCTTACTTGACCGGAATGGCATCTTGCATGTGCTTGTTGAGGTGGCCAATGCATTAGAAAATACATTCTGATCTCTAGGAATTAAAGACAATTGATACACTAGAAAACATTGCTGAAAATATAAAACAAGATTTTTGTATGCCATCATCCTATGGTGTTTATCTGAATACCCACATTTAATCTATTTGATAATGAGTTCTGAGTCTCCATGAACTGAGATCCTCTTATCTCATCCCCTTTTCAACTGCTACAACCCAAATATTAGCACCTCATATTCTGCAACATTATTTGTACATTGAAAAGAAAGTTTATAAGAATACTTTTGTGATTGACCTCACTTAGTGTTTGCAATCCATATACCGACTCCTGCTCCTTCCTTGTTAACAACCCCATCAAAGCCCATATTCCATAAACCTTCTTCATCATCCTCATATTCTTTCTCAAGCTTTAATTTCACTTCTTTAGATATTTATGATTTAATATCCATGCCTTGAATATCTTCTTCCAAACATATGTCATGATGTAGAATGAAATAATACATATCTTAATGTACAAAATATATTGGCTAATTGATGTGTTTGTCCTGACTACTTGCCATATATTTCATAAGAGTTTATCTGTACAATCTCCTTTGCTACCCAAAAACAGGGATGGTTGCATATGTCATGTCCATTTGTAATGTGCCTTGCAACTTTTCTCCCCGAGACATTGACAAGAGAATTCCATATTTTAGGTATATCAGAACAACATTGATTACTATACTTTTTGTTGGTTTTTGTTCAAAGTCACACATAAATATTTGATCAACTCTAAACATTTTACTCTACTTGAATGAAAGGAGAAAAAATATTTATATGGTTTAATTATATCCAATCCCAGTTTTTCCATAATTACCCTTGGAATTAGATTAGGTGAAGCTCCTGAATCCAACATGCCATTGTGAAAAATGAAATCATGAATATTAAGACTAACATAAAATGGTGTCAGATTACCATCTTGTGAAATCCCCTCAAATTCTGGTCCAAAAAACAATCTAGGCTGATCATCATTAATATTTACAATATTTGTTCCTTATTATATCTTTAATGCGTTTATAACTTGACTCCTATACACATCCCTTTTCATTAATTCAGTCAATGGAACAAAAATTTTAACCTTTGACAAATTATTTTTCAAGTTAAAAAAGCGTCGAGTTTTTCTACCTCTTTCACATTTGCATATTTCCTTTGAGGGATAAATATTTATTTGACTTGTAGAAGGAGTATCTGTTTAACTAAAAAAATTCTATCTCTCAAATTATATTGTTTATGCACTTCCATAATGGCATTTTGAAAGCCCTTTTTATAATCCTCTGATTCTGTGTACATGAATTATGGTTGTGAAAACAAGAACAAATATTGCTCTTGTTTTGTTAAGAATATATCATATGATTCTCCCTCTCCAACAATATTCATTTGATCTTCTTCTCGTTCTCTTTTTTAGCATAATTTTCCTGAAAAGGAGCTCTAATTTGATGTTGATTTGTTGGGTTTCTGGGCTCTCTTTAATTTATTTGGGGTTGTTTCCTTCTAAAAATTTTATTCCTTGTATATGGAAATCCTTGTGGTTATTTCCTCCCAACGATGAGAGCTTCGATGGAATTTCAATAAATTAGCAATGTTGCCTACTAACAATCCCATATACCATTTTCTCACTTCACCTACCAAAATTTGAGAAAACAACATTACTTGAACTTCATCATCATCAGCCTATTCTAGGTCTGCAAAATCATTCATCATATCAATGTGTTTTTGGGTTTTAATGGGCCCAGTGCCATCAAATTGGGATAGACATTGTGCATAATTTAGTAGCATTTCAGTTAGTGGTTGTTGCAGAACTAAAGGGGAATATTGGGTTGTCATAATTGGAATATGAGGGTCAAATGAAATTACAATCGAGCCTGATGTTGCGAGTGGAAAAGGTGGTGGAGTTTTGATATATTGATTTGGTATAGGAGTATGAACCACATATGCAATAGGGACAGTAGAAAATTGAGGAATCAAAGGAAAGGTGAATGATGGAGTAGAAGAAGTAACAACATAGTGTTGATTTATGAATGGTTTTTCAGTAGTTTTATATAATTTATATACCAAATCCTCAAGCTTTTAAAATTTTTGTAAGATTTCCTTATCATATTGTGAAATGATAGGATTTTGTACTAATATATATGGTCTCAATTTGGTCTCATCTACAACTATTTCAAGGACAAAGCTTTCTGATTTGGTTCTGAAAATACTATGCTCAAATGGAAAGTCAAACTCAATATCTTCAACTGTTATAAGGCTTTCTGGAAGTGAATTAGTTCTTTGCAAAGTATTATTTCTTGCTTGACTTTCTGAAAAGCTATTTTTCCTAATCAAACTCTCAGGACTACATACAAATTTAGGAGGATTAGGATCTGGGTGGAATCTAGTGTAGACCTTTCTGGAAAAACTAGGTCTATATACAAATTTTAGGTAGAAAATCCAGCCTAATAGCTTCTACTTCATTGTCGCCCACAGGAAATAGTTTTAAGACTTTGAAATCAATATTTGTTAGGGAAATATTGTTTTTGAATTGTCCCCAATGTGGTCGCATGAATGTTATCACTTTGTAATTTTCCTAGGTTGAGGAGGAAGCTTGCAAAGGTAACCACAAACCACTTTAAAGCTAGGATCGAGCCCTTCCAACTTTAGAGATGGCTCTGTCTATATGATTTAATTTCTTCTTTTAAGATTTTAAGCTAGATATTAAATTTTAAGATATATTTTTTATATTTTTGGTTGTAAAATGAAGGAAAAGTTCATTTGGCATGGAGTCATTAAAATTCTTAGTAATCAATCACAAAATAACAAAGTAGCTTAAACATGGGAAGGTAGGAAAACTCCTCGATATTAAGATATTTTATGGTGTGGATGAGATGAAGAAGTAGATTATCAATTAAATATAAAGCATACCAAAATGAAACTTATATTTAGTCTCAGAAGGAAAAAATTAATATTTTTTAAAACAAGCCAGAGTAGAGTACAATAAGTAAATTAAACTCTTAATATTCTTGCAACAATCAGGAAAAGAAATCAATGTGAAAACTCGGAAACTAGAACAAATTAACGTGAGGAAAAGCATCACCATTTGTTTGACACAAGAATCTTGGAACAAAATTTCCTTTGTATTTCTGAAATTGGTTACTTCAAGTAAAATCCACGACTTACATCAAAATAGAGCTATTTTCTTCATACATAATCCAACCCTTTCTATGTCCTTTTACAAAATATTTATAAATTCTCTCTAACACTAAATTCAAACTTCAAAATAAACTTATTTACAAAATAATATGTGTCAAAGATACATATATTTCAAAAATAGAACAAGATAATAGGAACATTGGACTAATTTAGATGTTCTGTTGACACTTTTGATGAAATTTTTTGTTGGTTGTAGCTATACTTCTACTTTTCCTGTTTCTTTATTCCAAAAACTATAGGATACTTATTTTACATGTATTCAACCTGCTCCAACAATTATCCCATCGCTCTTCACTAGGTATGGATAAATTTACCATAGTCTGAAATCTCTCATATACTTCTGTGTATGTTTGAAAAGTTGGTTTGTTTAGAAATAGATGATGGATTTCATGTTGAATGAAGAGATCATGATGTAGTCCCTCCAAGAGATATTCTCCACTTATTTTTCCTCTCAATTTAGAAAACTTAGTTGTATTTGCAACTATATTACATATTAGATCTTGATCATTTTCTAATGGAATCAATTTTCCATTAGAATCTCTTAATGCTGGAAGCCTTTTCTCCTATAATAAAGTAATTTTCTGGTTAAATTTTTTAACATGCAATTCTAATTCTTTGCACGTGTTTTCTAGTTGCACCATGAGATTCTTCTTTGTTAATAATATTTTTACTTCCATCATTGTGCTTGTTCTATATTGAACTTGGAGCTCTTCAACTTCTTCCTTAGTTTTAGAATTCAACATCTTAATAATTCTATTTTCTTCTACTAGCATGTGCTCTATTTCAATTTTTGTTTTTCAAATTGCTTCCTTGACATTCTGCACTAGATCCTCCTACTCAAATATGATCTGAATTGATGACCATAATGCTGTGATATTTGCATTTATATTATGCCATATACTCTTCTTGGCCTCTACAAACATTTGAGTTGTTAGATACTAATTCTCATACTTTTGAATTTTATGGGTCAGTTTGAAGTTCTTTTGCACCTCTTCTAGGTATGCATTATCTTCTTTGATATTGATTTCCTCTATATTCTACAGCGATTCCATTAACTTACCATTTTCCTTATTTTTTAATGATAATTCTCCCAAATCTTGGACCATCCTTTCAGAAGAATCTGAAGTGGATGCTTGTGTTGTTTATTGTACTTCCTACTATGATGATGTACCTATTGTTGCCAACTATTCCTTTGCTTTCATAATTCCTCCATGTTCGTTTCCATTTTTTGAATCTGAACGTTTTGTTCAACTATTATCTTGAATAAAATTTCTTTCTCTATCTCTATATTGCTTAGTTCTTTGGCTTGAGGATGCTCTGTGGTTGGGAGTTTGACATGTTTCCTAAGAGATTTAATATGTTCATCTTTATTTTTTATCATCTCCTCGACTGCTTTAACATTACTAGGATCATATCCTAGTTTGATTATTAAATCTTCCAAATCTTTGGTTCTAGTGTCTTTGGCTAGAGAAAACATTCATTATACCTTAAATTATGAATGCATATTATTCAGAGAGGATTGTAACTTTGAGGCAGCAATAGTTGAACTGGTCAGTGTTGAATAAATCATCTCACCTGCATGCTTATTCAAATCGATTTGACCAATTTCATAAACCTTTTTAGTATCAACAAAAAATATTAAAGCTTTGTAGTCTTATACACTTTTGGGAGTGGAGTTGTAGGTTATAGGAAAGCTAATTGAGTTGTCCCTTTTTTGTGTCAAATGTAGACAACAACCTGTGTTGAGTAGTAGCAGTTTGTTTCCAAAACTCAGAATATGTTATAGCTTTCAATGCTTCATTCTTCTTATTGATCTCCTTTTATCTTGAAAAAATATTATTTATTTTTTCCATCTGAGATGTAGAAGATATATGTGATTGTTTTAAATATTCAACATTTGATAAAGGGGTGACTGGTAAACCTGTTAGAAAAATTGTAGCTTGATCTTGTGATTCCTTCTCCTCTGGTGATTCTTCTTTATTGGTGGTCTTTGTATCATCTTTAATGTCAATAATTATTTTTTCCTTAGGATATGTCTTCTTTCTTCTCTTAAAAACATGAAAATATTGAGACTCTAAGTTTGTTGGAGACATGCTTTCCCTTATTCTTTTGGTTTCCTTCTCCTTTGGAATGGGAGTTTGCAGATATTTTTGGCTGACAATTTGTTCTTCAGCCTGTTGTAGTGTGTTCTCTATCCACTACTCCTGATTGGCATACTTCTCTATCTTTGGTCTAGGTGTATGTGCATATGGAGTGTTTTTTTCCTCAAATCCTAGCTCCAAAATTATCCCTAATGGATCATAAGACCATGTTAAGCTTAGCTTAAACTTAATTTTTTTCAATAATTCATCCACTTCTTTTGCTATTACTCTATTATTTACAATGTAAGGCCCAACTTACGCCTTAAATTCAAATTTTGCCTTCTTTTTTCTTGACACAAAATGCAATTCATCCATATTTATCATATGTCCAATGTATTCAAGAGAAAAACTTCTCACTATCACAAACACTCGCAATCTATACGGAGGAAGTTCACATCCATAGATTCAAATCTCTATATCATTATGGTAAAGGTGCCAGTCTCCAACTTTATCTTGTTCTATAAGATGAAAGACCTTCCTGATATCTGGTGAAATTCTTGGTACAATATCATTGCTAAGTAGACAGAAGGATGTGTGTAAAAATTTGTCCACAAAATGACATAATGGAAAATCCTCTAAATTCTTTATGACTAAATAAGTCTAATGAATCACGGATATTTGAATTCCCTATTCATCCATCTTCTATAACTGGAACTTAAACCTGTATTCTTGATATAAAAGCATCAAATACACTAGGATTGATTGATGTTTAAATGCACCTTCAGCTTTAAATTTTAGAAATTGCTCATGAATAAAATCTAATAAGTACTAACTGTAATTGAAAAGAACTGAAGGCTTCTGAAAAACTGAAAATAATAAAGAAAAAAAAAACCCTAACACTACCTCATCTACCCACTGGAAAGAGTGATAACCTAATAGGAAAGTCAACATGGAAATAACTTGCCTTGACATCTCAGGAAAATTTGAAGTAGGGTATGGGCAATCAGTCCTAGGAAATTCAGAATTCTTAAGAGAAAACATTCAAAATTTTGGGCTTACTAGGAGAAGGTAAGATTCTGGTATATTTAATACAATAGTGTCCTCAGACACATAATTTTATTGATAATGGAAAAGAAATTACATAAAAATTGATAGAGTTTACAAACGTAAACTGATTTTCAATTATGAAACTAACCTATTTATAAGCTATATGTCCTAACTTAATTTAGTTATGGACCACTTGAAAAAACAACAAGTGTCCATTTACAATAAATTATCTTCTATCCAATCTACTAGCTTCATTCCTATTTTAGAGCCTAAGATAAGACTCTATTCTGGAGTCCTATCTTTTCTAACAATATTCTATTTCGAAGTGTCTCTAATATTTATTAAATATTATAATTTAATAAATATTTTTATCTTAACTTTACATTATTATATTTGGATCATCTAACATTCCCCCCTATGATCCAAATATACTTTACAACATATACCAAGTTCATCCCTGAACTTAGTAAATTTTATTCTGCTAAGAGGTTTGGTGAAGATATCGGAGATCTGATCTTCTGAAGGAAAATAAATCAACTTGATGACATCCTTTGCAATGAGTGATCTGATATGATGATACTTGGTGTCCACATGCTTTTTATTTGAATGAAAAATTGGATTCTTGGAAAGCTTTATTGCTGACTGGTTGTCGATGAATAATGAAGTAGCTTTGGCTGGAGGAATTCCCAAGTCCTGTAAAACTCTACGTAACCAAACAATCTCACATGGTGCTTCCCATGTTGATATGTATTATGCTTCTGCTGAAGAAGTGGCCACTGTAGCTTGCTTCTTGCAACTCCAAGATACTGCAGCAGACCCCATGTTCATTAAATAACCTGAGGTTGATGCCCTATCATCAATACTGCCAGCAAAATCGGCATCTAAAAATCCACCAAGTACAAAATTTTTAGTCTTTTTGTAAAGAAGACCAAAATCTTTTGTTCCTTGGATATAACGAAGAACTCTTTTGTCTTCATTCCAGTGGTTGTCTCGTGGTTCCTGCATAAAGTGGGAAAGAATACTGACGGCATAAGAAAGATCTAGTTGAGTAGTTGTCAGATAAATCAGGTTACCAATCAACTGTCGATAAGTAGTGCTATCCACAATTTCCCCCCCTTCAAATTTTGAAAGTTTCAAGTTTTGTTCCATAGGGGTAACAACAGGCTTGTAATCCTGCATTCCAAATCGCTGAAGAATTGCTGCTGCACACTTACTCTGAGAAATGAAGATATGATGTGGACGTTGGAATACTTCTACTCCAATATAGTAGTGAAGTAGTCCCAAATCTGTCGTCTTAAAACCTGCATGTAACTCCTTTTTCACTTGTGCAATGTGATCATCATTGTTTCCAGTGATAATCAAATCATCTACATACATAACCAAAATTGCCATATTTTTACCTTGTTGGCATACGTACAAGGTATCATCAGATTCACTTCGTTGAAAACAAAATTTCCGAAGATATTCATCCATTTTAACATACCAAGCTCGGGGAGCTTGTTTTAATCCATATAAAGCCTTTATCAGTTTGCAGACTTTATGTTCCTGTCCTTCAATTTCAAAACCTGGTGGTTGTGTTATGTACACTTCTTCCTTCAAATCTATGTTGAGGAAAGCACTTTTTACATCCATCTAATGAACTTTCCATCCTTGTTGATCTGCTAAGGCAAGTGTGAGTCGGATGGTGTTCTATTTAGCTGTAGGAGCAAAATTTTCCTCATAATCTATCCCTTCTTGCTACGCAAAACCTTTAGAAACAAGTCTTGCTTTATACTTTTCGATATCGCCATTTTTCTTGTAATTAATTCGGTAAAAAAATTTACATCTGATGGGTTTAACATTCTAAGGACAATCAACAAGTTTCCAAGTGTTGTTGTCGAGAATTGCCTGGTATTCATCAACCATAGCCTGTTTCCATTATTTATGTTTTACTGCCTCTCGATAAGTATAAGGTTCATTAAAATCATTTTCTATCAAGGAAAAATTTCCTTCATTTCTTTGTGATCCCCTTGTTCCTGTTTTATTATGTTCATTAGGCCTTACATCTTTCAAAAGTTGAACTGCCCATTTTGGCAATTGATGTTCACTGGTTTGAGATTGTGCAAAATCACCATCATTGAAAAGAGGGTTGATGTAAACTGATGTTTATTGATCAACTGTAGGTTCTGGAGAAGGAGGGTCATTTTCAGAATAACTGTTGCTGCTAGGAGATTTGGATGAACTGCTAGAAGACCCAGACGGTGCTGGTGAAGAAGACGGACTGGATGAATCATTTTCAGATGAAGGAAAATCAAGTTCATACCAATTGCGTGAATTTGGTTGACTTTGTAGATTTTTGTTTCTTTTATCACCTTTTGTTTCTAAATTTTGAAGAAAAATTTCTACTTCTTCAGCACTCTTACTCTCATTTTCATCAAAAACCACATCTTTTCTTACAATAAATTTCCCATTCGACAAAATTCGGTACCCTTTCTTCTCATCAGAATACCCAATCATTGTGCACTTCAAGCTTCGTGAGTCAAGCTTAGTTGTTTGACTAAGTTAATTTTAACTAAGCCATCTTCCATAATCACCATATGTCCTGTTTTTCGAATCCTGACTAAAGATAACAAATTTTTCTTAAATGTTGGGACATACCATACATTTGAAATCATTCTTTCTCCAATGCCAGGTAAACAAACTTTAACTACACCTTTTCCAAAAGGAGTATGTTTTGTTTTATCATCCAGATAGATTTAATTGAGATGGCATTGTTGGAAACTCCAAAATAAGTCACGTCAAAAAGTCATGTGTTGAGTTGCTCCTGTATCCATAATCCATGCATCTTCATAATCACTTCTAAGAAAGCTTGAAACATGTAAATTTGTTGATTCTGTGTTGGTGAAGACATATTATGAACCATCATAATAATCGTCATCATTTGCAAACTATGCAGAGTTTGGATGAAACTTGGGAATTTTATCAATAGAATTTCTACAATCTTCTGCATAATGGCCAACTTTGTTACATCTCCTGCAAACAATTTGACTGAAATCTCTGCCTCTTCCTTGAGACTGTCCTCTACCTTGATACTGTCCTCTGCCTCTGCTTTGGTCTATGTTCTAGTTTTGTCCTCTACCTGGACTTTTTCCTCTGCCTTGACTTTGTCCTATGCCTTGATTATATCCTCTGCTTTGATTGTCGCCTCTTCCTTGAAAATTGCTCCTGCTTGAATTTTAGCCTCTGTTGAAATTATTTCCTCTGCTTTGACTACGACCACGACCTTGAATTTGATTGAAATGTCCTCTTCCTCGATTTCTTGAACTATCAACCGAGGAGTTACTTGTGTTGGCCTCGGTGAAGAAGACATCTTCCCCAATCTGTTTCTTTTTCCAAAAAATTTTGTCATGTTGGGCTAACATATCACTCAATTCATCAAACTTTATCTTCTCCAACTTTCCAGTGACTTGCAATGTTTCCAAAAAATGTGTGTAAGATGATGGAAATCTAACATTTAAAATGGTAGTCAAGAAACTTTCATCGACAGCTTGAAAACAAGCATTTATTGTTTCTTGCTTGATGTTTTTAAGCTGTGAAATATATTCAAGGACATCACCACCTTCAATTAATTTATGTTGAAGCAATTTTAATTGAAGATCAACCTTCTTTGATTCAGGTTGTGTATCAAAGAGATCTTTGAATGTATGCAAAGCAGTCCATGCATCTAAGGAATTTTCAATATGAATGTACATTTCATTATTAACTGAAGCCTTTATAAGAGCTAATGCCTTGGCATTTTTTATTTCCCATTTTGCAATTGAATTTGCATCTATTGGTTTATTAGGCTTAATGTTTTCATCACATATTTCATGCCACAATTCATTATCTATGATAGTGATTTCAATTATACATTTCCATTTCTTATAAGATTTCACCCCTTCTAGCTTATTAGAAACAAAGAACAGATTAATTAACTTTGACATTGTAGTGTTGAAGCAGCACACCAAAGGAATCAAGCACAAGAAAGAATGAGCAACTCGTCACACGAAACACGCCACGAAAAGAAAAACGATCTATCGGGGCTTGGCCTTGACCCTTGTATAGTCATTGAAAAAGAAGAAAAATGACTGAGCTTTGTACTTGGCTCTAGTCAATTTCTCATTGAGTGTTTAAAATGAAATCTTTGCAAAATTTTACCACTTGACAATGCCCATACAAATTACTTCTTAAAAAAAAAAATCTACCCCGCTCAAAGTAAAAGGTACTTTGAGTTACAAATAATAACCCTTATTTCTCCAAAATAAAAATTCTACTTATTCCTCCAAAAACAATGACAACATTTTCCACTTCACCTTATTTCTCCCTCATAACTCTAATTACAAAACTTATAACTCCAATTTACAAAATTAATTATCACTCCACAAAAAAAATTGATCCCACTTACATTATATATATATATATATATATATATATATATATATATATATATTAAAAAGTTGACGTTGATGTCTCAATCATGTACAAGATGATCCAATGATGGCATTGACCTGTGTTTCGTGCTTCGGAGGCCATATGTTCAACGTTTTCTGAGCTTCGTTTCAGCGTCCAAGGTAAGGACGACGGCATTAGACATGCATTCACTGCTGCAATATATCTCACCAGACGAATGAATGAATAAGTTTTCAATGGGATATGAAATGTGAAAGGGATTCTGCCTCTGCGCCTTTTGAGATGGATCTAGGGCACATCCTTTCCAGCTTTGTGTACTGTTGTCTAGAGAGACGCGCTTGTCAAAGCGTACCAAACAGAGGAATGCATCACTAGATGTACGACTAATACTTAATACTCATTTCATGCTTGTGAATTGAATTGAAACACGATCAATATCATGGAAAGGAAACTTGCAATATTTGCATTGGTTAGAGAATTCATTATATTTAACATTTGTGTATTCGATGGTGTCTCCAAATCTGAGTTTGAGTAAGATTCGAATCGGAAACCGAGAGGAAATGAAAATGCCTTTGTGAGCGAGTCTTAATTTTTCTCCATGGAACTTCTACGAATATGCCCAATGTTGTAGCCATCTCATAGCGATACTATATTAGTCATATAAGTGTTTGCGGATACATAGATCCGAAGACTGAAAAATACTAGCTCAAGGGGTTTTGATGTATCTAGCAGCAAGTCCTTGGTGCTTCCTGCATAATAAAGCGACCAAATATGACAAGTATCTCACAGTGGCGAATATCAAAGATCTAGATCCGTCGGGCTACTCTAGATCTTATATTAGTTGCGGAAGGGTTAGATAACGTGATTGCAAGGCACAAACGCTTAGGAACGGCAACAAGGCTTGCAGTGGAAGCATGGGGGTTGAAGAACTGCACTCAAAAGGAGGAATGGTACAGTGACACTATTACAGTCGTGATTGTTCCCCCTTATATTGACAGTGCAAATATTTTAAAAAAAGGATGGAAGATGGAGCTGGATATCAATGCTAGATTCCACGAACGCTGGTGCAATGAATTCTTTGGTGCAAGTGTCAAGGGGTTGTAGCGTGTAAGGGCAGTAGTAGCGCTAGGAAATTTAGAAATGCAGAGAATAAAAAAATGGTGCTCATAGAAGAAATGGAAAAAAAAAAAACTCTTAAAAAAAATTGATATTCAGATTATAATCAATAAATTTATTTTCCTTAAAACATTGACAAAATTGCATACCCATTCAATTGAAGAACAATTTCCTGGAGTTTTCCATAGGCTTGTAGAGCTGGAATCTCCTTCTCTCATCAGCTGTATTAGTGAAGCTCTGATACCACATTAATACAGAAGTGTCCTCAGACAGGTAATTTTATTGATAATGGAAAAGAAATTACATAAAAATTGATAGAGTTTACAAACGTAAACTTTCACTGATTTGCAATTAGGAAACTAACCTATTTATAAGCTATATGTCCTAACTTAATTTAGTTATGGACCACTTGAAAAAACAACAAGTGTCCATTTACAATAAATGATCTTCTATCCAATCTACTAACTTTATTCCTATTTTAGAGCCTAAGATACGACTCTATTCTAGAGTCCTATCTTTTCTAACAATATTCTATTTCTAAGTGTCTATAATATTTGTTAAATATTCTAATTTAATAAATATTTTTATCCTAACCTTACATTATTATATTTGGATCATCTAACAATATTTCCATGAGTGTATCAGTTAAAAATGGGTGTAAAGAGTCTTGGGGATTTATTCGAAGGGCTTGAAAAATGCTCATAGGTGTAATTGAAAAAATATATATATGATTATATGGGGAAATAATCACATTATGGTTGGGAAGGTATCATAGATGACACCGCATAACGAATTCTGGGAACAAATGAGTTTGGGGAAAGATAAACTGAGGCAATAGTGATTCATAGATACTTATATCATCATTGTTATCCAATAACTTTTGATTTTCCCAATTCTGAAGCTCATGTAAATCAAATTTGCATTGAATTTATGCTATCTTGTACTGGGTGTCGACCAAAGGGGACCTATCTAAATCAGGGACAGGAGGTGACATATGATTCTTGTCATCCTTCTTTCCCTTTCATTTATGTGAATACATATTTAATTTTAATGGAAACTTTAATAAAATAGTGTTACCAGGTCATACTTTGATCAGTTATAGAAGGGGAAAGCTTTGTAGAGGGCGCTAGCGAACTTGGAAATATTTGATCTGAACTCGCATCGATTAAACAACTAGCAAAAATATATAATGCAGGTTTGATATGAAGTTTTTAAAACCCGAATTGAGGGTGAATAATGGAATTATTACCATTTTGGAGCGTAGCATTAAATAAAAATTCATACATTGGTGGGAGAACATTTAATGGCCAAAGTCTATATGACTGTTGGTGGGAGATTAAAGGGTACTAAGTTATATGACATGGAGGAAGAGTGACGTAGATGATGGGATGGGTGACGGGTGGCATGGAGAGGATGAAGTGGGAGAAAATGGGCGAAAACAACATTGGATGGTGGTTTTCGGGGCAGGGATTAGGAAAGGTAAGAGGTAAAGGGAGGAGACCCCCTGGAATCAACATGGAGTCGCCACATTATATCAAGTGGTTTCATTGTAAACCATATTTTTGGGCCCCCCCTTCTGTTAAATCCCAAAATCTCGTTTGGGGGGGGTCGTAACATCGTCCCCCACCATTCAAATGAGCGGGGATGATCTCATATGTCAAATCAAACCTTTATTTCAAAAATTTGAACAAAATTTAATAAAATTTGACAATTTGCAGCATTTGAACTAACGCACCTCTATGGGGGTTTTATTTTTATTTTTATTTTTTAGATATTTTTTTTCTTCATTCCCCATTATTATTATTATTATTTCATTCTTTTGTATTTTTCTTTCTTTCTCAATTTTCAATTTTTTTTCTCTTTTTCTATTCCAAAACTATAAACAATTTAAGTGGAAAAATAAATTAGAACATCCCATAGGATAAATAACTAGATAATCATACCTTGGTCACTATATTTATAGGACCCTAACACGAGGGTCGGACCCAACCTTTTAAAAATTTTAAAATACATCTATGGAAGGAGTGTTACACAACATTTTGTCGCCATTACGAAAATGACTGCCAATCCAGATCTTTTGCTATTCGATGAAGTGTTTCAATAATTCCGATGCAATGTTGAAAGAAAAACAATCCCAAATACAACAACTATAGTGGATCACATTGCTCAAGAAACTAATTTTAAGAACTTGTGAGTTTCCTTAGCCAGTATCTGTGCAACCGAAGTTTTGACCATTTTCGCCTGTGAAAATTTGGGCTTTGTCTTCCACTGGAAAGTGCGCAAATATCTTAACATGGGTAAAAATAAAAAGTGATCTATAAGGCTTATTAGAGGAATATTTCTCAACCAAAGGGCCTCTATCCCCTACCTACTTGGGCTTCATTCCTTCATGAATCAAGCTACCTCTCTTTGTGGAACCCTAATCCATCTCTTTATGGATCTCATCCCTTAGAATGAGGCTCTCAAACCTCCTCCTCTTGGTCTATAAATTCAAAACATACAATAGGGATAAGGGGGACTTTTGAATGTAAAATTGTGCTATTGGAATAGGGTTGGAAAGCTTGAAACTTAAGGGGATGATTGGAGACTATTGGAAAAATTACTACGTCATCAAGGCTAAGTTTGTATTGCTCCTTCTTGTTCAAAATCAATACAAGAAATTGTTTCTTTCCTATTTTCAATTGTTATGATTCTTTTTGTAGAACTCCTTGATAATTTTCATATTTTATAACTGAATACGACATTAATATTATGATATGAGTTATGTTGCAACTTCCATTGACTTCATGGTTGACTCTTTATCTACATTATGATTTTTTTCCTCTTTTTTTTTGTTCATGCAAATATTCTCTTGAAGTAGTGAGGGAGTGCTTTTGAAAGCATCAGAATGACATCTACAAGAATTTCGTAGAGAAGTAAGAGACTCTTGCACATTTCATATATCATGTTTGAGTTGTAGATTAAGTAAAGGTAGTAGATACTCATTTGTTTGTTTCTAGATTCATCTTTGAAACTATGGAGATCACTCTTATCCACAAGAGGGATTTATCTGCCATAACAAATTGGCAACCATACTGGGGAACGATTTGTTCTTCATCATCTCCTCCTGTGACTTTTAAATCTCTTTTGTAGCCTTATTTGACTATGTTTTGGATATTGAAAGTTTGAATTTTTTGTATTTTTGGATTTGTTCTCATTTTTTCTTAATTTTTCTTGCATTGCACCCTTTCACTTTAGCAACAGTGCATATATATTTGCACTTAGTATTTAGCCATAGTGTGGTTCCACACTGAATTCAACTAGTTTCCTGCGCAAGTCTTTGAAATTTTGAAAAATTGAGATTTTCATTTGTTAAGTACACGAAATTTTGAATACTATGTTTTGTTTTATTTGTTTACTTTCATGGAAATTAGGTTTCAATTTGAATGGGAGTGTGAATTGTCTTCTTGAGAAATTCTTATCTTTACAAATTAGGGTTAAAGGCTTGATCTGATAATTTTTTTATTTATCAAAGGAAGGATTGGTAATTGTTGAGTTTGTGTATGCCTATCTTTCTTATTTCAAATGATCAGATTTAGTATTTTTTTTACCTATATGTGAAGAATGACTCAGTAAATGAAAATGGTTATTTTCAATATTAGGTATCTTTCGCTAATAAAAGTGCTCCTTTTGCTGAATTTGAAATGAAAATTTCTTCTTCTTTTAGTAGCGAAGTATCTCTAAATTATAGTGTAGACAATATCATATTCGTAGTTCATTTGAGAGATTCATATTAAGGTTTTTTTGGTTTTCTTTCTGCATTTTGAAAGATTTTTTAGGTGTTTTATGTTAATAGAACTTTTTATGATCTTTGTGTTTTTGGGTGAACTGAAATTCAAAATTTAAATTTATGCATTTGGGTCAATGTGAAAGTGAAAATTTTGGATTTATTGGAAATAATATGGTGAAATAAGAATATTTACATTATTTTTTAATATTGAAAATACTTTCTCTTTACAATAACTAGGAATTCATCGAAGTAAGAGATTCATTTTTTTGCATATTTGTTGCATTAAGTTTGGGTTCGAAAACTGATATCATTTACACCACATCTATTAAACTAACTTTAATGAAAGAGGAATTGTAAAATCAATAATTAACCAATCGTTATTTGTTCTAGGTTATAATACGTGTCCTGACATCTATAAACATAGCAGTTGTCATTTCTTGTGTGGGGCACATTCTGCGAGCAGTCGGTATTCCACGTACATAAGTATATGGGAATGTTCTCCACATACCTTCGAGTACATGAGACAATGTTACACATATGAAAATTAAATTGGGATCCTTCCTATCGTGTAGGCTCGCATTAGACAGTGCTAATACAGACTACACATTCACGTACCTCGATTATATTTTGGAGGCCCCCTTCTAGGTTGCATAGCATCCATAAGTAACCAATTCGCCCACTTTTTCATCTGTGATACATCGAACACAACATTAGAGGGGACTGCATGCACATGCTGAAAATGATATTCCACATTTGACAGAGGCTTAGTAATCCTTAATACCTAGTTTCCCTTTTTATATTTTGGTTATTTACTTGATTGAATAAAATTGGAATAAACCTTTAATAAAATTCAACATGGCTGATTTACTAAGAAATTCGTATAAAATGCAAGGTCTACCCCCTGAGTATACGCTTGGTCAATTGGAAAAGATTAAAGCAGAAATTTCGAAATAGACGGTATCTAGAACCTTAGATCAACCTGAAACATCTAGAATTGTAGAATCGGAAATAATAGAGAATGAAATGATTTAACCACACAAAAGAGAATCATACATGGTTTAATCTAGACCTAATGTTACTGAGTTATTCAAGGAGAATCTGATACCATAGAAATTTCAGACCCAAGTTAATGAAACGAACATTCAAGAACCTAAATATGACATTTCTGAGCCTGAATCACCTTTAGTCGCTATAGCCCCTACTCCTGCATTGACTTCACCTTGAATAAAAACTATAATTACAAATGGTTTTCCTCCTGGTCTTATAAGTGTTGCAGACATTACTTAAGAAGAGGAGGAAGAATCACTACATACCCCTTTTAATGTTGGTGATCCACAAGATTTTCCAAGAGTTCCTTTTCATCCTTTTCGACCAAATCCTTGGTATTTTACCCCCCTTGAGTTATTTAGGTCAAGGTACTCCTTGTTTATACACTCCTTTCTATTTTTCACCTAGAAAAAACATGTCAAAAACTCCTCATGTGGTCCAACCTACTGGAATTTCTATGTATGCGAGCTCTCTAGAGTCTTTATTATGTGGTGGGCCTTCGGTTCCCATTACGTATCAGTCACTTTCTGGAATTTTTTTGGTAGCCACTCCTTCTCCTGAAGTTTCTACTTGGCCATCTGATTTATCTACCTCTTGTTCTCAAAGCATGATTTCTATGCCTGAAATACCTTTTCCATCAGACAAATACAGTAATATGATATCTGGTAATACAGGTAATACTTAAGTAACCCCAACTGGAATTTATTATCCACTTGGGGGGTAAACCATCTTATCCTCCACGTAGAGGACAACCATTATCGGAACATGTCCTACGGTTGTAGAAAAACCTGTTGCCAGTATATATACAAATTTTGGTCTGGTACCTCAGCTGGGTCCAAGTCAACCTATTGTATCTCAACCCTTAATTGGTGTTCCTTATCTAGGAATGAATACTATTTGGAACCCATATTATGTTCAACAACCTATTCAAGCCACTCCACAATTTCTTTTTTATCAACATTCTCAACCTACTGGACAATTTTTTCAACAAATACATATTCATGGTATTCCACAAACACCTGTCCAACAGCCCATCCAGGGAATTCCACAAACACATGTTCAATAGCCTATCCAAGGAATTCCTCAAACACTTTTTCAACAACTTGTTAAAGGAACTCCACAAGCATTTGTTCAGCATCCTGTCCGGAGTAGTCCTTAATCATATGTTCAACCTACTATGCAAGAAATTATTCAAAAATTTGTTCCAATTACACCTCAAATGCTTGTCCAATATATGCCATAAATGATTGTCCAAGCTACGTCTCAAATATTGGTTCAATAACCTATATAGACTATCCCTCAAGCATTCGCATATCAAACCGGTCCTACTTTCTACTCTACAACACAAATACCTATTGGAAAACCTAGTGTAAGAATGATTCAACCACCGTATCAAAGTCAATCCTTTCAAGACCAATCTTTTCAAGCTCAATCTTTGCAAGGGAAATTTTACCTGGGTCAAATGGTACAGGGTCAAACATATCAGAATCAACCTTTTCAAAGTCAAACATACCTTGGTCATATTGTTCAAATCCCATCTCAACCACAACTTGGTACGTCTTACCCTGGTTACCCTAGAGGGATGCAAATACCAATCACTCAAGTTATCCTAGGATATCCTGGATATCCTCCTCCAAGGGTTGGACTTAATCCTCAAGGTTATCAGTATCCACAACAAGAATTTAATTAATAGTTACCTTTCATAGAAAGCCTAAATTTACCATATTTTTCCCGACTTACAAATGATCCCATTTATTATTGTCCATTTTGGTCGACAATTCCTACTAAACTTCCAAGCGATATACCAATATTTGAAGGTAAATGAGGAGAGGATCCATCAAATCATGTCATGACATATCTATGGTGTGATTTAATTCATTGATTGATTATTCTATCATATTACCCCTTTTCTAATGAACTTTAACAGGTTCAGTAGTAAAATGGTACATTGAGTTACCACGTGCCTCTTTCCACAATTTTGATTCATTAGCGGCAACAGTTTTGATGCATTTATAGCTACCAATTCGATATGACACTGGTACTGAAATTTTGACTTCATTAAAATAATATAAATCTACCTACATTTTATATCATATACATGAATGGAGGTCTAGACATCGTTTAGTCAAATTTATATTCCAAACCAAATATGAGTTGAATGGTTCACTAAATATTTATTTCTTGATATTACGGAATATGTTGCTAGAGGAGTTGTTGTAACGGAAGAGTGGGTGATTGTTCGTGCCCAATACCTAGACCTTTTCTATTCACAATATGGCACTTTGTACAAAAATATCCCAAATTTACGCCAAACGATTTTAGATCAACCGGATTCAATGCTACAGGATCTCACACCATTGATGGTGTAATTGGTTTTTTCAGCTAACAGTCAAAGAGTAAATCATCTAAGAAAAAATCTAAAAATACTCAGAATTTGGCCATACAAGATTCACCCAGTGAAAAAATTTCTCCTGAAGTTACTTCCAAAATTAATGCAATATAATCTTCTACTAGGAAATCTCAACAACCTGGAGGTAAGAAAAAGGGGAAAGCAAAGAAAAATGCCTCTCAAAACGAGAAACTAGAGAAAATGAAACTTCTAAAGAGAAAAAGAAAACTATTTATCCTTGTCTGATTTGTAATGAAGATCATTATATGGAGGAATTCCCACATCATGCAGAGGTCAGTAAATTCTTAAAAGGTTCTCCCACACCTATTGTTTTGAAGGATCCTTTCCCATCTCAAGTTAGTAAAATGGTTTCACATAATCTATCCTCTTCATCTGCATCTACATATATCATGACGATGTCTTCATAAGTTTTATTAGAAACGAGATCTAAATATTATGGATCTAAAATTCCTATAGAAAACGGAAATGATTCTAGTCAATCTGTTCAACCTTCTGTATTAGTTCCACCTCCCTCTAAACCTTTACAGATTGACAAACAAAATTATGACATGGTGATCCATCTGCCTCCCAAAGGTGTTGTTAAAAAATTTAGCTTTTAACCCACATACTACAGTGGCTCAGAATTACAACATTGTTGAAGACCTAGCTCGGTCTTCTTCAACAATTTTGGCTCTTGAAGTGCTGAAAATGTGTCTAGCACAAAGGAAATTACAATTGTTAGCTTTGGAGAAACTGATCCCTAGGATTCTAATATCATAGTCTTCGATCTTGAAATTCATATACCTATACTCCCACATCAACTGACATTTCATATACCATTTTTTGTCAAGACCAAAAGAGTATTTCAAACAGTAATTGATGAAGGAGCCTCTACGTGTATTTTCTCTATTGCTTGTTGGAAATATTTCGGTTCTCCAACTATCAATAAATCGCCTACCACTCTCAAATCCTTTGATGGAAGAGTTTCTTCCTTATGGTATTTTGAATGACCTATGCATAGAGTTAGAAGGTAAGATGGTTGTAATTTAGGTAGAATTTGTTGACACTCAACTTGATTACAATCTTTTACTGGGTCGAAGTTGGACCTCTGCGATGTCTGTAGTGGTCTCATCATTGTTCCAAATGATATTATTTCCTCAACAAGGAAGGATATAGAAAGTATACCAATTATCTTATTATACTTCTCATCCTAACTCTACCAGTAGTGTACCTTTTTAGGGAAAAAAATACTCCTTATGAAGATATTGGTGTTGGTTTGCTTAAGGATTCATCATTGTTGGGAATTTTTTCACTCTGTCCACCCAACATTTATTCTAATGTTTTCAACGTCAACATGATCTCATCAAGCACTTTAGAATCATACGATCCTTGGATTGTGCCTTTAGAATCTGAATTGACCACATATGGTGACCAAATTCCTCTAAGCCCATTTCAATTAGCTTACCAGTAAGTTCAATCATTTTTAGAACCACTACCCATTGACAATTATCAGGTGAATGCGATCATTGAAAAGTGTTCTCAATTGTGTTAGATGGAACCAATATCATTTCCTGTTCCTTTCAGGAACATGTTTCCAATATATGAGAGTATCATGGAAATTATGACTTTGGATTAAATTCCTTAGGGATGATTATCATCATCATTCATATTTTCTTCCCAACTTTGAGAACACTGAGAATAACATTTCTACAATTTTTTCACCTGATATTGTAAATAAACATGAATTCCCTATATGGATCCTTGAATATAAATCTGAAAATAATTTTGGAAATATATCTAAGACCATTCTATTTAACATCTTAGTGAAATCTGTAATTACAGAGAACATCACATAGGTGCTTCATGCTCACTTAAATAAATTCATACTTAGAAAGCATTATTCCAAGCATTCCACAACATTTTTTCTTGGTCTTATGAGGAAATGCTAGGAATTGTCCCAAGTATTTCTGTTCATGAAATTAATACCTACCCTAATGCTAAACGTATCAGACAAATATTATGTCCAGTTTTCGGTGCACTAAGTTGACTATATAAATAAATCTTAGTACCTACATTAATTATCAACCTGGGATGTGTCTGTTTATTTCAAGAGTGTTGGAATTGTCTATGCAGTGAAATTGGAGGTTGTTTCGGAACTAAATGATTCTAAAATTTACTCAATCGTTGTGATAATAAATTTCTAATTATTGAAGTTCAATCATCTAAAAAAATTCCAAGAACAAATCTTAAAGCATATTCAAACCATAAATCTAGATCCAATCATAATTGACTTGTAAGGAAAATGAACTCAAACATACGCATTAAACGAAATCACACTTAAAATATTACTATATGAAATCTGCAGTAACTAATCTGATGAAAAGACAAATTACAACAAATGAACAATAATCAATTACTCAGTCATTAAATAGAAGTAACAGTAATTAATCACTCAATATCTAACATCAATCAAAAATAATAGCAATTAAGTGTAACACGTAGCTTAATCTAAGAAATTCATCAAAGAACAGTCTTCGAATGTAAAAGTAGTAACGTCTAAATATCTATTTAGACATAAAGGTAAATCGTAAAGAATAATTATAACATCACGAGGCGATCAATTTAACTTTATTCTATGAAAGAACAATAATCACTAATTGCAGAAAAGAAGGAAATAATTATGGCACAAAGAAGCAGCAAATCTCCCAGTGACCAGGCCCAAAGCCTCCAAAAATTACTGCTGAAAAAGCTCAGAACACAACTAAAACGAAAACTTTGTGTTCCTTATTAATTTCAGTAATAAAGGTACAACATCACCGTATGCTCTGTTCTTAATACAATAGTAATAACGAGGGTGAAATTTCAAGTTTTAAGTTTATAAAAATTACAATCCTTTTCACCCATCAACGTTATATAGCCTAATACAAAAACTAATGGATGAAAGTGAAACCTAAGGATCAGGAGATCCTTAGGATTTCGCAACTAACAATTGTATTTCCATTATAAAATTAGCACGATCCTCCCTATCGGTCACTAGCTCGCACAATCAAGAAATGATCTTCTCTCTTTCTTTGAAATTGTTGTTTCATCAATTGAAAAGAAATTGTCCAATTCTAATTTTATGCACATAAATGCAAGAAAAAGTTAGTTTTTGTGCTAAAATCATGCAATTCATTAATAATTAATTTTTCTCAACTTCCACAATATTTTCTTCCAAATTCTTTCCAAAAGTGAAGACAGATCCATAAAAACAAATGATTTATCAAGCTATTATAAGGGTAAAAGCATACCTTTTCTATAACTCAACATACTCCTTTGCCTACCTTTTTGCATGTCCTCATGCAACAAGATAATTAAGGTGTAACTATGTCAGAGAGTAGGCAGAATAAGTCTCTTCCTGGTATAGCCTAAAGCCATTCTTTTTCTTGAGAATTGCAAAAGCACGGCCCTCATGGAATTCTAGAAATTCATAATCAACATTATACCCATCAGGAGGATACCAAATGATTGGAAACATGTAACGACAGCCTATCCAGGTAGGGGCCATGCATAAAATGATATTGATGTACATATCTAAGCGAGCATCAGTAGCTTTTAAATTCCTGTAACCGAAAGGTTCTCACTTTTTAACACTGTTGGTGGAATCTTTCCATATTTTTTTTGTTGCTAACAGAGCTTCTCCCTTGATGTCATGAAAATATTCTACCCCCACCTTTACAAAATCTTTATGGAAAGCAACTAATTTGGTCACAACCCTTGGCTGTTCCATGAACCTTTTATGTTGAATAAAAATATGTAAAGGCTTGGTGGGTTCTCCTCTAACCCACAAATCTAGATCATGTTCCCTTCTTTGGAAAGTATTGTAGGCCTTGGCCCACTCAACTTTGTTACAAGAAAAGGAAAGGAATGCTTGAAATTGGACATCCCCAATAAAGGGACTAGGATTAGAACCTCTCTCATCTTCCAAGAAAAAGTTATGCAAATATAACTCAGAGAGTAAACTTTTTACCTGCTCCTTATGTTCCTACCAAAAATTAATAAAATCTAGGGTAGATTTGAACTCAGTTGGCTTACCATCCTAGACATATTTAATCTCCAATATAAAATATCTCTCAAGTAGAAATAACACATAATTGGTGGCTGGTGACCTACAAGACAAAACATTGGAATAGATAGAACAAATAATTTCAATTTTCTCCCTAACTTTCTAGAGTTGATTTTGCACTTTCTTTACCTTTTCTTGCTCACTTCTGAGACTAGAAAATGTCTCATCCTCTGTTGCAGTCAGTTCATCAAATTTATTCAATAATTCTTGATGTTTTTGCAAGGGTACTACCTCTTTTTGGTATTGAGCCAAAACATGTTGGGTTTCTGTCATTGAAATTTTCGGATGTTAGCTTCCCTTACCAAAGGAACATAACACGGTGTTTCTACAATCTGAGTCACATTATCATAGGTTATCATTGAGTCAGTTTGAACAAATACTTCTACAACATCGATTGTTTCTTGAGAAATACATCCATTTATTTGATCATCTTCTGTAAAATATGTTTGAACAACAACATCCATAAAATCCACAGAAAAGTATGTTTGAATCTCACAAATACCTTCAGCCTGGGTCCCAATATCTTTGGTGGATCATTTCTCTATTTTAGTTCTAGTGGTCTAAAGGAGGTATTCACTCTAGGTGTCGGTGGTTTCCAGTTCCACTTTTATCTTTCGGGCCTTTTTAATTTCTTCCTTCAACCATTTTCTTAATATTTTAATCATCTTATTCATCTTCCTGTTCTTTTTACCCAATGTTTTCATTCTTGTGATGTCTGCTTCCTTCGCCTCCGTTGTAGGGTTTTTAATTGGAGAACAAACAACAGTATCTTTTTCATGTAAAAGAGAAGTTATGCCATTATTAGGGTCATTCTCTACTGGAACAATATCTCCTGACTGATTTTCCAGTTTAGGGCCTCTTTCTTCATGAATTTCTAACTCAATATTTTCATATATAGAGGATATTGGTTCCCCTTGTGCTTGCAAATCCTCCATTTCTCCAGGAGTCGAAAAAATTTATGTATGACCAGAACTACCGGCAGAGGAATACTAGCTAAGGGCATGGCCCTAACCTTGAGAGTGTTCAAATTGGCTTCCTTCTTCAAAGAGTGTCCCCAAGTTTTCTAAAACTCGGGCCACCTCCTCCTCATCATCTTGTGGAAAAGTGGTTTGTGCGCTTGCAAGGGGTGTACAAGATGGTCCTATTTCATCTATCAAATTCGTAGTATTCTATCATGAGCTTAACCTTGAAAAACGTCTTCATTTTGCTGGGACGAAGACTAAGGCAGAGGTTCTCCTTTTTCATTTCCTATTTTGGGTTGTTACCTCTACAGTTTGTTTCTCAAAAAAATTTGTTCAATGCTTGAATTCCCTACATTTTTGCCAACAACTTCCTCTGTCTATGCATCTCCTGGGTTTTCTTCTGATGAGGGTGAAGTAGGGTTTACAAAATTAACCCAGGTTAACTTGTGCAAGGATAGTTCTTGAAGAATTATGAGTTTAATTATGCCATGGTGTCTAATGGTAGCGTGTGGATTCTTGGCTTTCCTGACCCAACTAGCAACATCATGCAGCGTGTGGATTCTAAGTATTTCTAACAGTTTTATTTGTCTAGACTTTACCACATCTTGACAGCCATTGCAAGTGATATATTTCTAAACAATTGTTGCCAATTCTCACCATGGTTCCTTTAGAGACGTGGGATGAATGCCTTTGCCCCTACGTATCAATTCTTCATTCGATTCTTTAAATATGGAAACTGCTTCATGCAATTGAACATGCTTTTTAGTCCATTTGATTCCCTCTGTTGGTAATCTAGAGACTTCAGCTATAAATTATTCGGAAACTATTATACTTCTTCCCTTAACGGTTGTGCATCCATTCTGCATATTTTGCAAAAATTCAAGCGCCACTTTGTTGTGGAAGCCCTGTAACTTGACCAGGTACTGTAGCCAACTAGCGCGCTCGAGAATTGTGTGAGATTTCTCTATTAATTGCAGTAATGTAGGCTTACTGCGAATAGAGTTACCTCCCATGGTTGATGTGCTTTTGTAACCAATTCACACTTTTGCATGAAACTTCTACTATTTTTCACATTTTGGAACAACATAAATAAACCACATGTAAAGGTTTGAATCGAGAAATGTGCAATGATACTATTTTTCGCATCATAAATTTATGGTGTAGTTTGGTAATTAGTTCGCATGCTTTCTCATAATACATATGTTCTCCTCCTAGTCAGAAAAGGGCATCCACGTCCTCGAAGCACGGAAAAAAGAGATGGGTTTCATAAATATGGCAAAGAACTATCAGAGCAGTAGAAATATGATAGGAAATGGTCATAGTAGTAGAAATATCATTGGAAATGGTCATAGTAGTAGAAATACAGCAAGAAATGGTCAGAGCAGTCTGAGAGGTGGGAAGGAAAAATTATAAAATTGGTTTATAAAATGATCCAAAAAAAAAAAAAAACATGTAAATAATCATTATGAGAAATTATTTACCTTTGGTGAAGAAGTATGATGAAATGTGACAAGGTGATAATAATAATTATTTTTGGCGTTAATTGATCGAACAATATTGATATAATTCACATTATATAGTTTACATGCATATCAATTAATAAATATAATTGTTGTTCAATGGTAAATCTGTCCTTGGAAATTATTGAATAGGGAATATTAGGATATGGAATAATTGGCAATGTAAAATAGAACTTCAATACCATAGGCAGAGCCACTACTGCCAGTAGGCGTCTATAGCCTCGATAGGGTTGCCTTTTAACCCAAAAATGAGCCAGAATCCTCCACTTAGGACTTTTATGGGTTGTACACCATTCACCGAGGCATAACAAAATGAGCAGGTCGGCTCGTGATGAGACCTCCTGTCCTTTTGACATTTGAAATGTCTTAAATTCCATTACCTTGGTTTGGTAGCCATAATGGGAATGTCAATTGTTAATTTGCATATGATCATGGTAGGTTGGCTCGTAATGAGACCTACTATCCCCTTTGAGAAAAATTTTATTAATTATATTTTCAAATTTGTATTTATAAGTTGAGGGAGTCTCATTAACTCCTTAAGAGTTAGGGATGGCGTGAGAAGTAAAATAATGTCAATAAAAGTTTTTTCGTTGTCCCCATATCATCATACCAAAGGGAATTATCAATTGAAATTGTTAAAGACAAAGTAGTATGGTGTTGAAATAGATAGTGAATAAATTTATGATATATTCAAAGAAGAGACATTCAGCAAGTCATTTAATAGATGAACCATGTCAATTCCAGAATAAATATAATCATCAAATGTTAAAAGCCATAATGTTGTTAATTTAAATTATTTTTTTAAATTTCGATGCAAATTTCCAACCAAAAAGATGATTTATGTAGAAAAAAATTAAATAATGTGAGATAAAAAGACGGTTGTTCGATCAGAAACAGAATGAAAATTGTGCAGTTGACTGAACAACAATGGTTTATTTAATTGAACAACAATTGTTCATTGAAATGAACAGCAACTATGCATTTTATATAACAACGATTGTCTGTGAAAGTCGGTAAAAAGGAACAACAACTATTCTTTTGGGAAAGAACAATGATTGTCTGAAAATTTGAAAAAATGTTTCATTCAAAAGGAATGGAAATTGTGACACATTTAAATCATAAGATAAACAACAGTTGTGCTTTATTAGAAGGAAACAGCGACTGTAAAACACACAAATCGTAAAAATAAACCATAGTTGTTCATTTTAAGAAAGGAACAGTAACTGTCTGATTAACGGAACATCAGTTGTTCACATCAAAAAGAACAGCAATGACAAAATACTCAAGCCATAAAAGAAACAGTAGTTGTTAAATTTGAATATAAAAAATTTAAATCAATATTGTTTCTATAAAAAATCACTCATTTATACATAAATTCTTACTCTAATTCAATCATTCAAACAAAAAGCGGAAAATTAATAAGCTATGGTTGCACAGAAAATATATACATTATTTACAGCTTAGAAAGAAACAATTTTCATGAACGTAAATTTGTCAGGTCACCACTCCCCGCAGCTAAAATTTTCATAATGGGATCATTGCATACATGTTGGAAAAAAGACTCTTTGGTGAGTCGCTTGCGATAAATATGTACCCAGTGTCACATTCACCAGAAAAGAAGAACCAGATCCATTGATGGTAATCAGAGTTATAGTGTCATTGTTGTGCACTTCCTGAATCTCATACAGGCCAAGCCATCTTGTCTGCAATTTACCCGGAAAGTCTTGGAATCTAGAATCGTAGAGGAGCGCCCAGACTCCTTTCTGAAACGTATTCTTTTTAATGAGATTAGCATGCCACTTAGCCCATTGTTGTTGAATAATTGATTTACGTTGTAGGGTAAGTAACCATGCTTCATCCAATTCATTTAATTACTGAAGTCGTTTAGTTTTGGCCTTCGTCAAATCTAGTCCAACTTCCTGAGTTGTTCTAAGAGTATTTATTTCGAATTCAATAGGAAAAATAGGTTCTTTGCCGAATACAAGTTGGTATGTGGAATAACTAGTAGTATTTCACCAAGTTGTACAATAGGGCCACAAAGCCTCTGGCAGTTTAGCATCCCAATCCCACCGATGTGTTGAAATTTTTTTGGTTAAAATCGCCTCAAGGACCTTGTTGGTGCTTTCAACCTACTTGTTCGCCTTCTAGTGATACGGAGAACTGACTCTATGTGTAATGTGATGATTCCATAGAGTCGTTGTAATATAATGTCCTACAAACTGTGTCCCTCCATTTGTTATTACTTCCCTGTGTAAACCATACAGCACAAATAAATCAAAAAGGAAATTAACTACAATTTCTTACATAGCTCGTGGCAAGGCTACTATTTCTACCCACTTTTTTACATAGTCTGTAGTAACCAGTATGTAGGGTTTTTGGTTTGATGGCGAATTGAATGGGCCAAAAAATTAGACACCCACCGTTCGAAAGGTTCCATTACTAATTGTGGCTATAGTGGCATCTCATCAGATTGACTAGGATGACCCATCCTTTGGAAGCTATCACAAGCCTGGACATACTTCTTCGCATCTTTTAATAGTGGGCCAGTAATATCCCATCTGTAATATTTTATTTCTGGTCCTGTCATGTACAAAATTTCCACCACACAGTCCATCATGGAAAGCCTTCATAATGTCGTAAACTTCATCTTCACGGATGCGTATTCATATTTTCATATTAGACCCTGTGTGAAAAATGTATCCACCAATCCAAGAAAATCGAGCATTGTGTTGGACAATCTGCTTCCTTTATTTAGATGTCAGGTGCCTTGGTAGCTTTCCTACTGCGATATAGTTTGCAACATCTGCATACCACAGTGCCTTAACTGCTACAGCGAACAAATTTTCGTCTGGAAATTGATCATCTACCGCTAGCATATCGTTTGTCTTTGGTACCCAAGACAAGAAATCTGCAACTGGGTTTTCTTTCCCTGGACCGTCTTTAATAGTAATATCAAACTCCTACAAAAGTAACAACCAACGAGTCACCTGCCCATTAGTAATTATTTTATTAGCTAAGTATCTAATGGAAAAATGATTAGTATACAAAAGGATTTGATAGCCTATTGTATAATGTCTAAACTTGTTTACAGCGTAAATAACAGCTAAAAATTATTTTTCTGTTACTATATAATTGATTTCAGTAGAAGCAAGATTTTTGTTGATATAATAGATAGCATATGGCTTTTTTTCCTCCTCTTGCCCTAGGACAACGCCTATTATTGTGTCTGACGCATCTGAAGAGATATGGAAAGGAAATTCCCAATTGGGTCCTCGTAATATTGGTGCAGTCGAGACCAACTTCTTCAAATCTGTAAAAGCAATGTCACATTTGTCAGACTATTTGAATTCAACATTTCTTGTTAAATCATACAAAGGCACGACTATTCGTGAAAATTTCTTTATAAATATGCGATAGTATCCTATATATCCCAAGAAGCTACGTACCTCGATTTGAGTACAGGGTGTAGGTAGCATGAGAATTACCTCTATTTTCACTTGTTCTACATGTATTCCATCCGCATAAATGTAGTATCCTAGAACCACACCTTCTGTCATCATCATGTGACATTTCTCGTGACTCAAGCATATCCAAGTAGCAATGCATCATTCCAAAAATTTCTCTAAGTTCTATAGAACTTGCTCAAAGTCGTCACCATATGGGGTGAATTCATCCATATAAACTTCGAGTCCCTCATTTATCAGATCAATGAAAATATTGAGTATGGCGCTCTAAAATGTAGCTGGGGAATTTCATAAACCAAAAGGTAACACTTTGTAGGAAAACTTACCCCAGGGGCAGGTACATGTGGTCTTGTCTTCATCTTTAGGGGAAATTTGGATCTGGTTGTAGCCGTTGTAGCCATCAAGAAAAGAAAATAATTGTTTTCGTGCCACTGTATCAAGAACTTGATCAATATATGGAAGAGGGAAGTGGTCTTTCTGCGTGGCCTTGTTCAATTCCTTGTAGTCCACACAAATTCGCCATTTCCCATTCTTTTTTGGAACAACCACCAGTGGGGATACCCACCAGCTATCCAAAATAGGATAAACAAAATTCACGTCTAGCAACTTCTATAATTCTTCCTTTACGATATCTCTAGGATGTGGGTTTAATTTGTGTTGAGTTTTTCGGATAGGAAGAGCATCCTTTTCGATGTATATGTGGTGTGTACACAATTAATGGTCTATTCCCAGGAAAAATATCCCTTATATTTTTGCAGAATCTGAATAAGCTTTTGATGTTGGTCGTTTTCCAACTCGTTATTAATTTTCAAAGTCTTGTTTGGTTCAATTTCAATAGGCCTACTGTTATGGATAGCAGCTGTTGGTATAAGTTGATCATCGGCATCTTTCAAAGAGTCTTCCTAGGCTTCATCGTCAAGAATTGTTTTAAACATTTGACATTCAAGATTATTCACAGTAACTCACTAATTGATAAAATTATTAATTACATCATCTTCAGTCTGCTTCTTGAACTCAAGCGCTTCCCCTACTGTAAGATTTGAATGGATATTTGTTTCCATGTATGTAGGTGGATGTGTATGAGTTTTCAAAATGGGCACACTTGGATGAGCAGGAGGATATAAGACAATATTTTTTACAATGTTTCCTTTTTCAATAGTCATGCTACCCATACAACAGCCTATATAAGCATCAGTTGTTTCTAACCAAGGTCGACCTAGAATTAAAGGGTGTTTGTCTAATAGAATTTTAGGGTTGATAACTAGAAAATCCATTGGGTACTCCCATGAGTCAACGAAAACCATAATGTCCTGTGAGGTTCCCTCTGGTTTAACGACAGATCGATCAGCAAGTTCCAATAAAGTAGTGGTCGGTTCCAGAGTTGTAATACCAAGTGCCCCACAGGTTTCAGTAGTTAAAATGTTAATGGTTGAGCCCAAGTCGAATAGTGTATTCGAAAAAGTGTGACCATGTATTTGAACTGTAACTATGGGATTCCCTGAATCTTCATATTTGACTGGTGTCTCCCTGCCTAAAATCAGATCAGATAAGGTCCCTACAACATGGATGGTTGGTGAAGTTTTTAGTTTCCTCGCAGGCTTTTTCACACATAGCTCTTTAATCGTCTTAGAATAAATAGGAATATCTTGGATATCTTGGAGGAGAGGAATTTTAATATATAAATTTTTGAGTTCCCCTAAAAGATCAAAGTCTGGATAAATAATTTTCTTGGATATTGCTAATCTCTTAGGGAACGGAGGAGAACTAGTTATAAGTTTTTCATAATCTTGTTGTTCAACTGTGTCTTCTCCCTGTTTTATTTATGTGTTGGTCACAGTCGAAGATTTGCTTATTTCTTGTGTTTCTGACTCATTTTGTTGTTGATTTTTATTTTCATCAGAGGTAATAATGTGTCTTGACCTCAGCCTAAGTTCATTACATTCTACTTGTTCTATCTCAAGGTCTAAGGTTTCAACAATCTACACCAACTGAAATGGTATGTTATTGGGATTTGGATTTGGTTGAACTGGTAATCGAGGACGTATAGGAGGCTAAGGATTTTGCTACAATTGATATGGAGCAGGAAATGTAGGTTGAGGTTGAGGACCTATCCCCATAGGTGAATTGGTTATCCCCAGAGGTCGCTGCTAGTTTGAAGACCATTTTGGGTTTTGTGAAGTGGAAGCAGGCCAATGGGAAGCGTACAGATTAGTAACCATGTTTTTCCAAAAAGGAGCAGAAAAATGAGAGTTCGACCATCTAGCACCTGGAAACAGTTGGTTCGGCCAGGGTGACATATGAAACGGTTGGGAATACCAGGTAGAGAGAGGCGTTTAGTCTTGCCACGTTGTTCCATAATTCTGTTTTTGATTAAATGGTGAAGAAGAAAAGAATTGATATGGGTCTTGTGGCATACCTGTGGGTCAGATTTGCCACTGTCGACATTGGTTCATTAAATACACTAGTTCTGCTCCTTCCACTTCCTTAAAAACTGCTTTTAATCCTGGAAGTGATGAGCAATTCTCGATGGAATTATCCTTAGTGCAGATAGTTCATGTCTGGATCATGTCCAATGGACACTCCCGCTGACTGCGCTTCTTCTGGCAACATGGGAAGGAGATGGCTAACTTATGTTCTTCTTCTGTTTGCTTCTATCTAGCTTGCAAGACATCTAATTATGTTATGAGCGTGCCCAGGATATCATTTTTAAAATCTTCCAAGAGTTTTTTGATCTCCATTGGAGTCATCGTCCCGCGAGAAGTTCTACCATTTCTGGCAATAGTGTCTCGTCCAGTTGGCTTGATGTGCGTACTACCTCGAGAGTAACTAATACACAATTGAACAATTTCATCATAATATTCCTGATAAATATCTCCTTTTCCCATTAAATTTAATGTTTATATCCATTCATATTTCATTCCTTTTATCATGGTTACTTTTAAAACATCTTTAGATAATGCAGCATAAGGAGACTTTTGTAAATTATATTGAAACCATTCAACATACTCTTCTATAGTTTCATCAATTTTTTTCAAACATCTTAAGAAAATCATCTTTCAAATATCTAGTCCTATAGTAATCTTGATATTTAGTAAGAAAATAATTTTTCATTTGATCCTAAGAGTTAATAGTTCCTCCATCAAACCCCATAAACCATCGCAAAGATGCTCCCTTTAATGTAGAGGGAAAAATTTTTAGTTTCTAGGGATCAATGGTATAATTATAACCCCTAAATAAAAGATCAAACTCAAATAAGAAAGCATCTGGGTCTTCTGATGTTAGACCATGGAAAGTAGGGAAACTCTGCAAAGGAATGGATTTCATGGGGGCATTAGTGACTTGGTCAACGAGAGGATATTCTAACGTCGATGTATGTCCCTGAGGCTATTTTTGCACCATCTGGTCAAAGATGTGCCAATAACGTTCATGAATCTCTTGGTATGGAAGGTTGATTTGGACAGGACTGGTAGTTAGATTTGGAAAGAGTCTTACAATACTACCTTGATTTGGGATATCATGTATCTTTCCTTCAATCGATATCTCAGGAGATCTAGCTTCTGGTGGTTGTAGCTCTATTCTTACAACACCACTAGTTTCTCCCTCTCCCTCTTGTAAATTTCATGAATTTCCCTCGTGTGAAGGATCAAAAGGAAAATTATTTGTAATCTGAAAGCTTTGTTCAGACCCTCCAGTTATACTATGGATCTTGGCATGAGTTGTAGATGGTGAGCCTGCTATTTGAGGGATTATGGTAGGGATTTTTCCAGATGTGGTCAGGGGTCCTACTGACACCTAAGATTCTACTTTTCTTATGATTTTGTCTATAAAGGTCGATCTTCCAAGGGTCACAGATCCCTTGGGTTTGGTTGATTTAGGAGGTGGATTCAAATCTATTCATAACTTTTTCTTCCTATTCATTCATAAACAAAACATATATTCCTACTTTACCTCTATGTCTCTACTGAGAGCGGGCTCTTGAGCAAGCATTTTACTTGCTAGTACACAGGTTATTACCTCCCATTTTCAATACCCAAGTCTTCATTGCAATACATTTCAAAAACAATATCACCATTTAGCACTCTCCCTGGCAACAACGACAAAATTTTGGTGCACTAATATGACTATATAAATCAATCTTAATACCTACATTAATTATCAAACTGTGATGTGTATGTTTATTTCAAGAGTGTTGGCACTGTCTGTGTAGTGAAATTGGAGGTTGTTTCAGAACTAAATTATTCTAAACTTTACTCAATCGTTGCGATAATCAATTTCTAATTCTCGAAGTTCAATCATATAAACCAATTCCAAGAAAAATCTTAAATCATACTCAAACCATAAATCTAGATCCAATCATAATTGACTTGCAAGGAAAATGAGCTCAAACATATGCATTAAAGGAAATCGCACTTAAAATATTACTATCTGAAATTTGCAGTAACTTATCTGATGAAAAGAGGAACTACAAAAAATGAACAATAATCAAATACTCAATCATTAACTAGAAGTAACAGTAATTAATCATTCTATCTCTAACATCAATTAGAAAGAATAGCAATTAAGTTTAATGCACAGCTTAATCTAAGCAATTTATCAAAGAACGATATTCTAATGTAAAAGTAATAACATTTAAAGATATATTCAGACAGAAAGGTAAATCATAAAGAATAATTATAACATCACACAACGATCAATTAACTTCATTCTATGAAAGAACAGTAATCAATAATTGCAGAAAATAAGGAAATAATTATGGCACAAAGAAGCGGCAAATCTCCCAGTGACCGAGCCCAAAGCCTCCAGAAGTTACCGCTGAAAAAGCTCAGAACACAACGAAAAGGAAAATTTCATGTTTCTCATTAAAGGTACAACATCACTGTATGCTCTATTCTTAATACAATAATAATCACGAGGGTGAAAGTTAAAGTTTGAATTTTATAAAAATTACAATCCTTTTCACCCATCAGTGTTATATAGCCTAATTGAATCCTAAGATTCAGTAGATCCTTAGGATTTATCAATTGACAATCGGATTTCCATTATAAAATTAGCACGATCCTCCTTATCGTTCGCTAGTCCGCGCAATCAAGAAATAGTATCCTCTCTTTCTTTGGCGTTGTTGTTTCATCAATTGAACAACAATTTTCCAATTCTGATTTTCTACACATAAAGGCAAGCAAAAATTAGTTATTGTGCTAAAATCATGCAATTCGTTAATAATTAATTTTACTCAACTTTCATAATATTTTCTTCCAAATTCTTTCCAAAAGTGAAGACAAATCCATAAAATTAAATGATTTATCAAGATAATATAAGGGTAAAAACCTACCTTTCTATGACTCAACACCAGTGCATCCTCGAAAGTATATCTCTATCAAATTTGAAGTTGAAAAACTTCTTAAAGTGGGTTTTATCTATCCTGATCCCTTGACTAATTGGGTTTCCAAAAAATTTCATGTTAACAACAAGCAAGGTACAATTCAAGTATGTGTTGATTAAAGAGACATTAATAAGGCTTTTCCAAAAGGCAATTATCCTACTCCCTATATCTAACAAATCTTCTCTTTCATGGACAGATTTTCTGGTTATAATCAAATCAACATACTCCTTGCATATCAGCATAAAACTATGTTTATTTTTCCATGGGGATCTTTTTCTTATCGAAAACACCCATTTGGGCTGAAGAATGTTGGCGCAACCTTTTAACAGGCTATGTCTTACGCTTTTCATGATGTTAAGCATATTTTAAAACCTTATTTAGATGACCTACTAGCTCATTCAATGAAATGTGAAGATCATCCAATGCATTTTAAAACAATCTTTATCAGATGTCGACAATACAATATACGCTTAAATTCTCACAAATGTTTTTTTTGTGTACAATCTAGTTGATTACTGGGATTTTTCATGTCAAAAGAAGGAATTTGTGTTGACCCCCATAAGGTAGAGATTATTATGAATTTTCCTCCTTCCAATTTCTACCAACTCCAAATTTTGCAAGGGAAAACAAACTTTTTACGTTGATTCATTCCGAATTATGTAGAGATAACTAAAGGTTTTACACGACTTTTGAAAAAGGGCATCTAATTTTGTATGGGATGAAACTGCTCAAAATTCTTTCGATGTACTCAAACAAATGTTGAATCAAACACCTTTGTTGCATCTGCCTGATTATCATCGAGATTAATTTTTGTATTTAGCTACTTCTGATGTTACCATTGGCATGGTATTAGTTCAGGATGATGAATTGAATGATGAACATGTTATTTATTATTTAATTAGAAACCTTAGAAAATGTAAAATAAAATATGCACATGTGGAGTAATTTTCCTTGGCAGCCGCAGAAGTTGTCCAAAGATTCTGTCACTATATTATTTTGTGTAAAACAACAGTGGCTTCATATTGCAACCCTATGGTTGATATTCTTACGAGATAGTTACTTGGGGAAAAATATTCCAAATGGATTGTTATGCTACAAGAATTTGACATAGAATTTAAAATTTCCAAGTCAATGAAATCATTAGTGTTTGCGGAGTTAATTTGTGACTTTCTCGATTATGAAATAGAAGCAGTGGTAGAGGATTCCCTTCTCGATGAATCACTCTTTCTCATCAATACATTAGACCCTTGTTATGGAGATATTATTGTTTATCTCCAAACTCAAGTTTTTCAGCCTGAACTGTCTCAAACTGATCATCGTCGCATTTGGTACCAATCTCAACAATACGACATTTTTTTAAATACACTTTATCGTCGTGGTTCTGAATCTATTTTTAGACAGTGTTTTACGCATGATGAAGTCAAAAAAGCTTTAAATTATTATCACTATGGAGCATGAGAAATTCATATGTTAGGGTTTTCCACTACCCAAAAATCTTGCATGTTGGGATTTCTAGCCTTCCATGTTCAAAGATTATATAATTGCAATCCGGAAATTTCATAATTGTCAAATTTATCATCGCAAAATGTGTGCATCCCCTGATCCTCTTCACCCAATTATCAATGTCGGTCCTTTTGCAAAATGGGGCATCGATTTCATTACATGTAACCCTCACTCGGTTGGGGGCATGTGTTTATTATCATAGCTGTGGATTATTTTAAAAGTGGGTCGAGGTGATGCCTACATATAAGGATGATGGTGAAACCACTGCTCTTTTCATATTCAATCATGTTACTACTAGGTTTAGTGTTCTAGAAGCCATAGCCATGGACCATGGCAGTCATTTTCGAACTTTATGATGATTGAACTCACTGCGAAGCTAGGCTTGTGTCATGACAACTCAACTCCATATTAATTGCAAGAAAATTGCCAAGTAGAAGTTGTGAACAAATTTTCAACTACTATGCTTAAATGGATTATAGGAATTCATAAATGAAATTGGCATTTGATGCTTTTCTTAGCTTTGTGGGCATATCACACCTCAGTAAAAATTGCAACCAGTTTTTCTCCCTCCTAGTTGGTTTATGGTCTGGAATAAGTCTTACCCATTGAATGTAAAATCTCATCATTGAAACTAGCAATCTAATTATTACCTACTACTTATGTAGAGGAAGAACGCTTTTTATATTTATCACGATTATATGAAACTCGTTGTGATGATGCATTATCTAGCGCGACTCATAAAAAATGAGTTAAAGCATACTTTGATTGAAATTTAAATATTCACACATATTTAGAAGGTGACTTGGTCTTGGTTTACGATCAAGAACATGATAAGTTAGGAGTTGGTAAGTTCAAAACTATGTGGCATGGTCCCGACATCATAAAACATGCATTGGAAAAAGGGGCTTATGGGCTAGTTGACTATGATGATATTTCTTTAGGAAAGCCCAGAAATGGGATTTCCCTGAAGAAGTACTATGCCTAATTCACAACATGAATTATTTGTATATTGTTGCATAATATTTTTGTGTGGAAATTTTAAATCTTTTTACGATATTCGTCTACTTCCCCTTCTTATCTTGTGTTACACTTGATTTTCAAATGTGGACGCTCCCTCAAACTTGCGCTGGCTACGTTGATGGTGCTAGTCGTAGTACCCAAAAATATTCTTCTGCAACTTGGGCCATTTATTCACCCACTCATGAGTTAGTAAGTCTCCATAGAATATTCCTTGGCCGAAAAATGAATAATAATGCAAAATACAGTGGATTTATTGAGCTATTATCTTATTTCATTTCATTTGGTATTCATTTTTTAATCATTAGGTTGGATTCTCAATTCATAGTGTTACATTTAAATCATGTTTATTCACTAAGGAGTTCCACAATGTTAAGGATGTTTTTATGGGTCCGTCTCTTGCAAAGAGAATTCGATACATTTAATACCAACATATTCCAAGACATTTAAATACATTAATAGACACATTGGAAAACTATGTATTAAATCGACATTTGCAACATTTGTAAAAAGAAAAACAATAGTCATTCACACATTGTACAAAATAAGCTGAGAAAATGGAAATAACTTTCATTACTCATAATGTTTGTAAAAATTTTGGGTTTAAAAAAATGTCATCCAAGACATACGAGGCCTTGTGGTCTTTATTATCCAAACATATTGATAGGTCAAAAAACAATATCTAGCACTATGTATATAAATTAAACATGATGATCATGATAATAGACGACAACATGATCCATTCCTCGTAACAAAAAAATAATCAGACCAGCTACTCCTACTATATGCCTCTAGTAGCGGAGAGGAAAATCATAGATCCCAATATCTGGGATATCTAGAGTTAAACTCTCTAGGTTATGATCAATCTCAATTAAAGCCTTTGTTTCCTCTAGGTTTTGTGCTATGGGAGATGTTGGATGCTCGTCACGTCTATCAAATCGCGACATTGTTGTCAATATGATTGGACCCACGTATTCATGATTATTTTAGATGATTATTTTTTGATGTAAAAAATAAAATAAAAGCTCCAAAAATACAAAACAACCAAACTGAAAATTTTTATCTATATCAGCCCATTGCATTCCTGCAAGGAGTAGGATATTTAGATCACCGATGTAGTCCATGCCCACATATGGGTAATCCTAAATAATGATAATCTGGCGATCCATCCATCCGAAAAATGCAGGAGTATATATGACTATCAGACCATTACCACCTATGTGGCGAGCCATCAATTTAATCCGCTAGTGACATGCGAGGATCTTGTGGTCCTCTGATCTCCATGGACATTTATGGACAAAGAAGGGGTATACTCTCCAGATAAAATGATATAAATATAGCACCATATCCAAAGTTATATAGTTTTCCATTATTTTCTCTAGTGATTTTCCCTTTGATATTAGCAGCAAATCCTTCGCACCAGTTAAACACAGTGGGCTACAAGCACTCTAGCGAAATCTGCATTTGGGATTTGGTAACTAAGTGGAGTGCAACACTTCCACATAGTCGGGAAAAATTAAATTCAATGGTCCTCAATAGAACCCTTTGGATGCTCTTATTCTCAATTATTCCATTACTAAGTTTGGCCCTAGTACCACAATGCTCAGCTAGGTAAGCCTTGTTGTTCCACCTCCTGGTCTGCTCCCAAATAATGAAATATCGGTCCCACAATGTGAAATCCCATTCAAGAAATAAATATCGTTGACATCAATGGTGAGTCTTTGATCCCCAATCTGAAAACATTATGCTTGGATATTCCAAGATCTCACTAACCATGTCAATAAATCCACCTAAGCTTTCATTCTTGGAATCATAAAATATTTGAGTAGGCCACAATTTCTCAAAGCCTGTAATGTAGCTAGATCATTCAAAGCCTCAACATATTGAGCTTAATGTTCTCTCTCTCCATTCCATTTTCACAATTCAAAATCTTGAAATCAATGATGGAAATAATTTAGAAAAAGAATATTGAGTTTTTTACAACAAAAAAATGGGTGTTTTTTATTAATTTTAGAAACCCTCGGCACCTTGTGTAGATACCATTAGTGTTAGTATGGATTTGTGTGGTTCCCTTTTATGTAATCTGCGTAAATTGTAATTTTCTAGCAATGCAAAAAATCAATTTTGCACAGCCTCGATGAAGAGGAACTGCACAAGCCCAAGGGCGCAATTTTAACTAATAAAAACCCTCAAAAAACACCAAATTACCAGTGAAATGAAAAATAAAAATATTAAAATGAAGAGAAAAGAATGATCTTTTGCCTGGAGAAAAATACTCGTGAAATGATCCACCGGCGTGATCACAATTTGTCACTGAAGTTTTGGCTGAAAATGCACTTTCAAAGAGCTCCCAATGGTAAAAACACAAATGGTAAATAATTCTTTACTTTTTGAAATTTTATATGAAAAATAGGCGTATTAAACAATATTTTTTTCCTTTAGCTTCTAAAAATTTAAAATTTTAATGTTTTTTACTATTTTTTGAATAATTATGATGATTTTTTTAATTTGAATGTGCAGTTTACATGTTTAAATACAAAAATAGATAATTTTTGCAACGAGTAAACTTTTATCACTTTTTTGGGCTCTTAAAAATTATTAAAAAGCAAAATATTGAAGTTACCTTCAATCTCTTTTCTGACTCTTAAAATTTGAAAATATTGTTAAGTATGCTTGTTTGTTTCAAACTTGTTAAAGAAAATGAAAAACTTCTACTTGATATAAGTTTACCCCTTTTACAGATCATGTAAACTATTTACAAAAAAGGTATACTTTGACTAATCATGGTCAAAAGAGTTCTCTCCTACATCATTTTACCCTTTTCTGGGCTTGAGAGACTAAATTTACGAAAAAATACATTTTGGAGTTTACTTATGTTTTTCTCTCGACACCATAAAAATGAAAAACACCGAGATTTACTTTCTTCGAGCTCGTTAAAATTTTATGTTGAAAGAAATACATGAGTTTTATTTTTTTGTATTTTCAAACTCTTTAAATATGAAAACGGCATCAAGTTACCCCTTCACAGGACTCATAAAATAAATAAATAAAAATAGTATAGGACTCGCCAATCATGGCGAGACCGAACCAATCCTTCCTAAGGTTCGTTAACAATACTTCAAAGGACTCATCCGAAGAATGAGCTTAGAGGACAAGCATATTTTATCATCCTCAAGCTTGCATTAAAAAAAAAAAAAAAAAAAAGAAGAAGAAGAAGAAGAAGAAAAGAGGCACTTGTCAGTAATGCTGGGGGGGGATTGTAAGAAACATTTATTTTGTATTACAGAAGGCAGTATGCCACTCTTGGACATGAAATTTTGTCACCTTTGTGTATGGGTTGGAAAATCCATTTGTCTCACATTTTATCATATCTCATTGAAAGTATTCATTTTGGTTTTGGGTATTATTTTTGAGTCAAACGTTTCCAAGTCGAAATTTCATGTCACTAATAATTTCAAGATAAGTCCAACCTCAGTCAAAATTACCTTGCAATTCATATCCCTCAATCGTGTCAACCATCCCTGAGTCAGTTCCGAATCACTCCAAATTTTTTCTTCAAAACATGACATGAGTTTCGTGTCCTAGGGCCTCCTACTACGAGTCACTTGCTATCAGAATCAACTCATTATTTAGGAATTTAATCTACAAATCTACTTTAGTACCTTGGAGCTTGCATGCCTTAATGTTAGTTTTCTCAACTTGGATGAAAATTTCTCATCATTAACCTTTAATTGAATGATTCTATGAGTGTTTAAATTCAATACATTTAATAACACTTCATAGATTATACTAAGTTACCTTCAAAACCATTTTCATTATTGGTGGTTTCTCTCACACATGTTAACGGTTCACATCATTGATGAGTAATCAAGGTATTTCTACCATGTTTGACTTTGATACATTCACGCGCATGGTTAGATTCATACTATGGATCGATAGAGATAAATACCAAAACCATGGATCTATTTTCATCCATCCAGACTGTGTGGAGTTTTAAATACTCATCATTGTAAATATGGATCCATATTTAATGGTTGTATTCATACTATGTCTAATGTTGACATGGATCTTTGTATATTTCCATATTGATACTTTTACTCTGAGTATGGGAATTCCTACCTCAGTGATGATTATGTGAATATATTGTATCATAACCCTTGATTGTTTTTTTCGGATCTCCAACCATGGTCTCTAATTTGAACTTTGGCATGATAAAGTGCTTCAACCCTCAAACATATTTTTTGACTTTTCACTTTAGAGGGGAATCTATTACACATCATTTTGTCACCATTAGGAAAGTGACCACATTTTAGATCTCTCACTATCGGATGAAGTCTTTCAAGAATTCCCCTCCAATGTTGGAAGAAAAACAATCCCAAAGACAACAAGAATCCTAGATTACATTTCTCAAGAACCTACTTTTAAGAACTTGTGCAGTTCCCTAGCTAGTATATGCGCAGCTGTAGTTTTGACCATTTTGGCATGCGCAAATTTGTGCTCAGTCTTCCACTAGAAACTACACAAATATGTTAATGCGGGTAAAAATCAAAAGTGATTTCTAGAAGCCTTGTTGGAGGAATATTTTTCAACCAAAATGCCTCGAGCCCCTACATACTTGGGCTTCATCCCTTGTTTCGTGAATCAAACTACCTCTCTCTGTGGAACCCTAATCCCTCTTTATGGATTTCATCCCTTAGAAAGAGGATCTCAAACCTCCTCCTCTTGGCCTATAAATTCAAAACAGACCAAAGGGCTAAGTGGGGCTTCTAAATGTAAAATTATGTTGTTGGCTGGAAAGCTTGTCATCTAAGGGGAGGATTGGAGACTATTGGGAGGAGGTTTACATCGTCAAGGCTAAGGTTGTAATTCTCCTTCAAGTTCAAAATAAATACAACCAGTTGTTTCTTTCCTATTTTCACTTGTTATGATGATTTTCGCCGAACTCCTTGATCTTTTGCATAGTTTATAACTAAATATTGGATTAATATTATGATGTGAGCTACGTTGCAACTTCCATTCACTTCTGGTTGACACTTTATCTACATTATGTTTTATTCCTCATTTGTTTTTTTTCATGAAGATCTTCTCTTTAAGAAATTAGGGAGAGATTTTGAAAGCATCGAAAAGCATTCTGTAGAGAAGTAAGAGACTCTTGAACATGTCATATGTCATGTTTCAGTTGTAGATTAAGGAAAGGTAGTAGATACTTGTTTGTTTGTTTCTAGATTCATCTTTTAATCTAGGCAGATCGTTCTTGTCTTCAAGAGGGATTTATATTCCATAATAAGGAGGGCCAACTCTAACCCTCCTCAATTTTCATGCCTACCATGGTGGCCATTTATCAGGTGCCAAGTGGGTCTATGGTGGGTCTTTTTGCCTCCTCACCTACCATGTGGGTATCTATGAGGCTACCACATGGAGGTAATAATGACATGGTGGGGTGATTATGGTCAATCTTTAAAATTCCATAATTGTTTATTCATAATTCATATTGAGGTGAAATTTATATCGTTGGAATCGGTCGATGAGACAAGTGTAATTAAGTTATTTATTTAAAATTATAGACAAGTCAAAAAATTTAATTATCGTTCCCATAACTATACTTTTGTAGTTGGGTTAGTAGAGAAACCACCTCCTTTTAACTATGGTTTGGTTTGAGGTTATGAGGGGTGTGTTTATTGGTGGTATTAGAGCATCCAAGTTTAGCTCTTGAACCAGATGGGGTCTCCCATGAGCAAAAAGCAACATGTTTTATTGACTATGAGAATGATTAAATGTATGCATGATTGATATTTTTTTACTATTATTTAGGAACTAAAAAAAAATTTGACAGAAATATGTTGATGGTGATGCATGCATGAACATTGGTGCTAACATGGTTGTTTTTTATAGCTAGCCTTATTATGATGACTTTGCAAAAGCAAGATCATGGCATGATTTACTCTTATTTAATTATTTTATTATGTCTCTAAAAATTGCATGTGAATGATGTTAGATTCCTATGTTATAGTAGTCAATGAAAATCTTGGTCATTTAATTTGGTCATTTTGTTGCTATGTCAAACCTTGTGACATCATTTGCAAATACAAAGGTGTTAAAATCTATAACATTTCTTCCCTGCACTGCGCTTGAGAATTTTGAACTTAAAAAGGTCATGATTTCACTCAAAACAAATTCTAGATCACATGTGTTTTTTTAAAAGCCCAATTTCTCTTCCAACAAGGCATTGACTTTGTCACATGTTCTCTTGAGGTGCTCTAGATGTCAGTAGGACACTTGTTGTACTTTCACATTTGTTATGGTTTATTACACCTTGACGACCTCTTGGTTCTATAATTTTATTTTTCTTATTCATTTTGTATTTAATACCTCAATATTCATCTCAAAATGTTCAAGAGGATGCTTATATAGTCACTTTCACACCTATTCCTTCACCATTGCGCTTTTTTGCTTCACTACTGTGAAAGGCATTAAGATTTGATAAAAGGTCAGAGTTTTGTGATTCATTTTTGTGCATGGAGGTTAAAACAAGGTTTTTAAGGTTGTAAACATCATCTCCCAACTATTTTTCTCAACCAGAGACTTCAACACCTGGTCAAACCTATGAAAGTGAAAGTTCGTTTCACTCAGTCGTTACGCTTTTGCTGTAGGTGATGATTTTCGAGAATGAGTGGTTTTAATTGGAATATATGTTTTTTAATAGGTATCTGATGTTTTAATAGTTATCTTATACCTGTTTAAGACATTCATAAGTATATGAGGTGATCAGAAGCATGAATATGATGAACTCATTGTGCTCAGTTGTTGTGCTTTTGCTAAAGAAATAAGTAGCGCAGCAAATTTGTTGTGCTTCCACACAATTAGCATTTTGACCTTTCAATTCGAATCCACGCCCCTTGAAATAAATTTATACAGTTATGACAAGTGTCCTTCAGTTTATTTCAGATTCATCATTCAAGAATTAATTATATAGTATGAAAAGGAAGCTCGTTCTGTTTTGGCTATATGGGATTTGTTGTGTTTTTTACTATTTTAGTCGTTAACCTCAAAATCAATTTTTGACCAAATGGTTGAAAACAAAAACAAGGCTTTTGTCAAAAACAAGATAAATAAATAAAAACTCATGTCGTTTCTTCATAGGGGTCATATATTGGAATATTCAAATGAATATTTACTACCTATTTTTTATATTTCTTAACTCCACCTTATATTTTGAGGAATGAGAGAAGAATTTTAGAAATATGAGAGAGGTTTCTCTCAAGAACAAGCTAATATATGAAAACCTCCTTCATTTTTGTAACATATTAATTATTCAAGAGATATGCTCTAATGTTTGACCCCTACTTTCTAGAAATTTCATCCCTTTTTCCTAACAAGTTGTTCCAAATTTAATGTAACTAATTCTATCTTTGGTAAAATGGTTGAACTTGACCTCCTTAGATTGGGAAATATTTTTTCCTTTATATTTTTGTAAATTTATATGAGAAATAGGTTGGTCAATGTGTGATGGAGAAGACATTGTGCATTGTACATTTTCATTAAAAAAAATTAATGAATGATGAAGGTTGAGGTCTACTTGTTTAGGGATTCATGTGTTAGTATTTTATGGCGATGTTTATCTCATGTTTTTATTTCATTATCATCTATTATTTCCATGCTTAAATTTCATGCCTTCAATGTTTAGTCAAGAAAAAAATATTTTAGAATTCACTTTTAAGTGCTCTGTTATAGGCAACTGAACATTTTAGTGTTTTTTCCTCCATTTAAATATATAAAATTCATCCTTAGCTAGATTCTTTAGATGTTATCAATTGCACTACTCCTCTACCCACCTGTCTACAATGAAATTTGACAAAGACACCATAACTATTTCCTACCTTGCCCCTGTCTAAGGATTCCTAATTTTCCCATCATATCACTGAAAATCGATAGCTCAATATAACTCCACGCCCAATGGATTTTCCCTCTTCCCTGCCATCAAACTGTTAAACCTATTCCCCTCTGATCTCAACACCTAGCCTAAAATCTAAGACAACTACTCGTCTAAGTGATTGAAGATTCATATAGAGAGAGACCTCTTTGAATATGGAAGGGCTAGATTCCAATTTTAAAGTGGTTTGTGGTTACCTTTGGATTCCTTTCCTCAACCTGGAGTAATTACAAAGTGCTAACATAGTGGCGACGTTGCTGGGGAGCGAAAGGTTCCATCTTCTCCGAGAATGAACCATCAAGTTTTAGATATTATTACTGATGGTGAATAGTGATCAGACACAAGAAGGTTGTGCATTATTCACCAGGAAACTCCATTGCCAAAGAATACAGAGTTCAGAACATCCATAATGCCTCTGCTATCCAAAAAATTCATAGTTTAAAGTGCAAATCCATTTTCCTAATCAATGAAGATGACAGGTTATGTGGAAAATCCCATTTCTATTGAAGTTTTTAAGGAATATTGAGACAATTTTTATGATTATAAGATTGATGAATCTTTTTCAAATGATGTATCTATTTATTTTAATTCATGCAAATGCTCTTACATATATAAAGCTCATTTTCTTGGAGAATTTATTCTAAAACTTGAGAGAGATGTTGAGGTCTTAGAGGCTCAAATATAGTCTCGCAACTTTCAAGATCAGAGTCAATATTTTGAAAAAAAAATCCAACAAAAACGAAAGGAGGTATTTTTTCCCTTGTTTCTCACGATGGAAGAATTTTTTTGTATTTGAACAAGAATTTGACCATTCAAATTTGAAGTCATGGTTTGACATAGAGAATACATCTGAAAAATTCAACCTTGATAATCCAGTCATTGAATACCTTGAGGAACATTGAACAAATGATGTATTTTATGATCCTATAACTTATTATATAAAATATTTCAGTAGCCAAAATTTGATTCTTTTAATTAGTTGTAAGTCTACAAATGCAGATGATGCTCAAATAGTATGAAAGACACTCAGAGGAATGATTTTATTGTAGTAATTTTACACAGATTTTCAATCCTTTAATGACAGCTCTAAATTGCCTTTGTGTGAGACAAAATATGCATTTGAAAGGTTTCTATAACATGATTGTCTTATGTTTTCATTTGAGGATCGTTTTGCAACATTCTTGGATTCAGCGTGTGGGCCTAAGTTCTTAAGTCTTGTCAAAGTTGAATATGTTTGCAAGTTTTTACTAGAGTTGTCATTAAGTAGGTTTCTCATTTTTCCTCTAAAGGAGTGTAAGCAAGGAGATGGAATATTTCACAAAGTACTTATATGGTTGAACTGGATTTTTTATTTTACCTAATCAAGTAGCTCAAAGACTAGCTTTGTGTAGGTAGTAGTTTGAAAAAGCTCAGTATTTTGAGCATTTCCTTTAGCATTGATTTTGCAACAATTGTTGTTTAATTTTCACTCCCATCTTAAGTCACGGGCAGTAATTTTGGTTCAAGTTTTAGTTTTCATATGGCTTCAGTTGGAGAAGGTCATGGGTCAAAGTAGGTTGCAGTTTTCAATATGGGAGAAGCCCAGTGGATCAGGCTACTAGTCTACGTTGTTCTTTGGCCCCTCATAGGGAGGATGCCATCCCCATTTGAGCCAATGTTAGTCCTATGTTATAGTAGTCAATGAAAATCTTAGTCATTTAATTTGGTCAATTTGTATCTACGTCAAATCTTGTGATATCATTTGCAAAAAAAAATGTGTTAAAATATGTTGTGTTTCTTCCTTTCATTGTGCTTTAGTATTTTGAATTTCAAAAGGTCATGATTGTTGGGAAAAATACTAAGAGGGGGGGTGGAGGGGTGGAGGGTGAGTCAGTATTTTCAATAATCAAAATATTTTACTTTTATCTTACTAATTTCTATACGCGACTTTGATTAGCCCAACTAGCATATGTATGCGGCTATCCCAACATAAACTTGTGTATACTCAAATAACTTTATTGTTTAGATAAACATTCAGAAACATTCTTTAACCCAGATCATCAGTTATGCATCAGATAGTTAAGGATTAAATATGTGCAGTAATAACAGAATAAATCATCACACAAGAGTATCACACATGAACACCAAGATTTAAGGTGGTAACCCAATTCGAGAGAAAACCACCATTTTTGTCGTCTTTGTCTTCAATATTATTATATAGAAAACTTCTTAAATGTTGTACTGATGCAGACTCATATCAGTACGCAGGAATATTCCTGCATAAGGCTGCAACCTTCTCTCGTTCTCCAGCTGCTACTGGAAGGGAGCTCCAACCCCTTGATCTCGTTTACCAGCCACTGCTGGAAGGGAGCTACAACCCCATGATCAGAACACCAGCTTCTACTGGTAGGAAGCTTCTACTTCCACACTAAAGGCTTCAACCCTCAGACCCACTGCAGACCACGTTTCATAAATTTTCACATTGGATCCAACAGCTTCAACACAACTCAGCATAAAGATCAACACTAATAGACTTAACACAAACTTCAAACAGAACAGTGAGATCATTGTAACCAAAACACAATAATAAACCAAAATTTCAGAATCGACATGCAGAATCAATTTCAACCTTGATCATTCATTATCTTAAATGCAAACGCTACTTCACTTTACTGAACCTGCATGTATACATGCTTTCCTACACACCAACCTGCGTATATATATATATACTAAATTTCCAGAATTTGATCAGTCTCAAAAGCAGATCTGAGGCTTTCAGTCATATACCTTTTCAGATTTGCAGAACCCTTATTCAAACAGCATCATTAATCATATTTAAGCACTCGTTGATCATATTTGTACATAATCAACTAGCAGCATATTCAATACTCAAACAACCCAGATCTATATTAAGACTTCATTGAAATATAGCAGAAATATATCATTAATAAGCAGATAACCTTTCAATCAAGCTTCAGAAAACCCTGACTTCCATATGCGCTTTAGCTGAAACAAACCGGTGTGTATACGTGATTTCACCGTGACAAACCAGCATATAGATTTGTAAATATTGATTCTGCAGAAAGTTTCAAATCTATAAACTTACCTAGATTTCTTCACTTCACTTCAAAAAACATGTGCCAGGTCACAGATCCAACCATCTCATCAATATATCAAGAAAATACATAGTCATTTCAGGTCTAGAGATCTTGATCCATCATTGTATCCATGGGTGCATCATAATTTCAGATCTACCAATAAATAGAATACATCCCATGCAGATATCCTTTAGAGAGAAGTATTCAGTAAAAACCCTTACACATGCACACACTTGTACTGTGATCTTCTTCTCCTTATATAGGTTTAGCCTTTATTAATACCATGAACCTAAACCACACAAGTGCCGATGGTATTCTTGGATGAAATCAAATATACAACACCGCACTCAATATTGTGGGCTAAAATCATGGTAATGACCCCTAGTATCATAATTTTAGAGCGCAAAAGGCATACGCAACTTGGATCATTCGTGCCCGCGTGTATATGCAACTTGGCCTGCATGAACTCATGTATAGAATTTTCAATTATGAATATTAACCATCTTCTGCTAGACTTATACATTTCTTCTGCTAGACCTTTTGCAAACCATTTTGCTTCTTCAGAAGTCATATACTCCATCATTTTTAAGAGATTTTCCATCAAAGACAACATATGCAACCATAAGAATCATATTTCCAACAATCTCCCCCTTTCGACTTGATGGCAACCATGATAGAGTTCTATCACCACAACCTGTGGATACATAAAAATTATTCAAACACCAAATACTCTCCCCCTTTGTCATCAAGGGAAAAGGGAGGAAAATTTCTCCCCCATGCGGAGTCTTCAGATTTTCAATAAAATATATGACTTTTTAACTCAACAGAATATGACCTTTTCTATCACCAAGGACACAAAATTACATCAAGGATCCAACCAAGTGGAATTGCATATTGACTCAACTACCCAACCAAGTGAGTTTACAAATTTGAACATGAGAATCTTTACATCAGAGGTCTCAACATGGCCTTTATATCAAATTACAAATATGACTTGTTATAACCAAGACCAAAGAATCTCAAATAGGAGATCATAACCTAACAATTAATCATAATGCCAACAATGCAACCTCTTCAGCCACGCAAATTCTCCCCCTAAACTTGTGCATCCTAAACACTTTCAACAATAAATTCATCAAAGCATCTTCATCGAGGAGATAAATATCAAAGAAAATAACTGTAAGATGAATACCAAAACATTAAAGTTTACCCATCAACACCACAAACTATTCTGAAAGTTGACCCATATATTTTTTGTCAACAAAAACCATACGCGACTTTATGCACAGAAATTTGTGTATATACATGACTTGCCTTCATAAAACCATCGTACCGAATTTAATCTTCTGAAATTAGGCAAATTTGAGAAGTGAGGTAGAGACAACTCTGAGCTTCTATCTAAGATATTCAAATTATTCCCTGGGAAGAGGCTTAGTAAATATATCAGCAACTTGTTCTTTGGAGGGAACATACTCCAATTTAACCTTTTTCTCAAGCACCTGTTCTCGTAAGAAGTGATACTTGATAAGAATGTGCTTGGTCTTGGAATGCATAATAGGATTTTTCGAGATACTGATGGCACTTGTATTATCACATAAGATGGAGATGTGATGAGAACATTTAATTTGAATATCTTGTAATGCCTGCATCATCCAAAGGATTTGTGTGCAACGTGGTGCAGCAACCACATATTCTGCTTCTATTGTAGATAAGGCAATGGAACTATGTTTCTTGCTAAACCAGGATACTAATCGGGGCCCCATATAGAATGCACCACCACTAGTGATTTTTTGATCATCAACATTTACAGCCCAGTCTTCATATGTGTAAGCATGAAGAGTGAGATCAGCATTCTTTGGATACCATAAACCAAAGTCTTGAGTCCCTTGTAGATATTTGAATATTATTTTTACAGCCTAAAGGTGTGACTCTTTTGGATTAGCTTGGAATCATCCAACAATCCAAACTAAATGCATAATGTCTAGTCTAGTCCCGGTCAGATAAAGTAGACTTCCAATCATAAATCTATATTCTGGCTGATTTACCATGGGAGAATCATCATGAGAAGTGAGGTTACATCCAATTACCATTGGAGTGCTTACAGGTTTGCAGTCTTCCATCCCATACTTCTTCAGGATTTGCTTGAGATATTTTTCTCGTGATAGGAATATGCCATATGTTGTTTGTTGTACTTGTAAGCAAATAAAATATGTTAGTTCCCCAAGTAATGACATTTCAAATTCTTGCTGCATAATAGAAGAAAATCCCTGACTCATGGACTCTTCATTACTCCCAAAAATGTTGTCATCAACATACACAACAATAATTAACAGTTTATCATTCTCAATTTTTGTGTATAAGTTATTGTCAGCAAATCCTTTTGTGAAACCTTGTTGTTGAAGATATTTGTCAAGACAATAGTACCATGCCCGAGGAGCTTGTTTGAGACCATATAGAGCCTTTTTATGTTTGCAAGCAATTTTTTCATCATTTCCCAGAATGAATCATTACGTTTGTTCTATATAAACAACTTCTTCTAGATCACCATTGAGGAAAGAATATTTTACATCCATTTGATAAACTTTGAATTGTTGAAAACTTGAAAAAGCGAGAAACATTCTTATGGCTTCAAGTCTGGCTACAAGTGCCAATGTTTCTTCAAATTCTATACCTTATTATTGAGCATACCCTTTATAAACAAGTCTAACTTTATTTCTGATAACATATCCATTTTCATTTAACTTGTTTTTGAATATCCATTTTGTTCCAATAACATTTTTATCATGAGGTCTTGGAACCAATTCCCAAGTATGATTCTTTTCAATCTGATCAAGTTCTTCATTCATGGCCTGAATCCAACATTCATCTTTACTAGCTTGATTTACATTATGTGGTTCAATAGCGAATAAGAATGCTAGATAGCTAGGGGATCCTACATGAGTTCTTCGTGTTTGGACACCTAATCCCTTTTCTCCCAATATTTGAGATTTTGGATGATTCTTTTGAACATACCTAGATGGAGCCTTTTCTAATATATCTCCTTTTGATGCTTCATCGGGTTCTCCTTCTATATTGTTGTTTTTTGATGAGGGAAAATATACATCATCATCATCTTCATTTGTTGTTGTTATTTCCAATTTGGGAGCTGTGAGAGACTCATCAATTACAACATCAATACATTCAACAATCTTCCGAAGTATTTTATTGTGACACTTATATTCTTTACTTCTAGAAGAGTAACCAAGAAAGATTCTTTCATTTGCTATAGGTTCAAACTTACCAAGTTTTTTATCATTGCTCTTGATAAAACATTTCTTCCAAAAACTCTAAAATGCTTCACAGTGGGAAGATTACCATACCGAAGCTCATAAGGAGTTTTATCATTGTTCACACGAACATGAGCCTTGTTGATAATATTTACTGCAGTATGCGATGCTTCTCCCCAAAAGGTATCAGGAGTTCCAGATTCATCAAGCATAGCATGAGCCATCTGCTGAATTGTTCTATTCATTCTTTCTACCATGCCATTTTGTTGTGGAGTTCCAGCTCCATAAAACTATCTTTTTACGCCATATTGTTCACAGAAATAAAATAATTCATCTAATATGTATTCTCCTCATTGGTCAAATCTAAGACATTTGATTTTTAGATCTAATTCATTTTCAACCAAATCTTTGAAGATATTAAACTTTTCAAACGCTCCATCTTTATGTTTCAATAATTTGATCCAACACATTCTAGAAAATTCATCAATAAATAGAATATAGTATTGTTCTCCACGAGGTGACTTTTTCCTTACGAGACCACATAGATCAGTATGTATAAGTTCAATAGGCTTACTTGTTGATCCTTCTTTGGCATTGAATTGCACCCTGGTTTTCTTACCAAATTGGCATGATTTGCATATGATACTTTCAGGCAGAGTGATGTTGGGTAGATCACGAACAGCTTTGAGTCTACTAGATTTGTTTAATTGAGAGATACTCAAATGTTCCAATATTCTGTACCATAACCAATTTTCTGTAGATTTACCTAAATAGCATTGCTCTTGCCCACCTTTCAATATATACAGATTTCTTGGTGTTCTAGTTCCTTTTATTACGGTTTTTCTTGTGTCACGAACTACACATTCTTTTGAACTAAAGACAATTAAATTTCCTTAATCACACATTTGACTCACACTCAACAAGTTATGCTTTAATCCATCCACATACATAACATTGTTAGAATTCGCCTTTTCTTTTAGAAAAACAGAACCTTTACCCTTAATGATAGCAGGAGAGTCATTTCCAAAAGTAACAGTATTTTCCTTCTCTAATGCATTGTATGAAAGGAGTTTATTTTTATCACCTATCATGTGTTTTGAGCATCCGCTATCAATGTACCATTGATTTTCTTCTCCTTCTGCAAATAAAGCTATGCCACAACGTTCAACATGTAAATCCTTCTTTGTCCATACCTTGGAGTTTGTGGGTATATGTTCTTTTCGTTGAAGTTTTCTCCTGCATTCAGATTCTTTATGTCCAAAGTTATTGCAATAAGAACATTCAATTTCATCTTGAAGAAGAGAAAATTTTTTATAGGTATTCTTCTTTATTTATGTCTCATTTCTTTTCTTTATTGCTTCTCTGGTCATGATGGTTTTGTATGCAACACATTGAGCAGTTTTATGACCAAAATTATGACATGAGAAACATTGTCCATTAAAGAAGAAATTTATGCGACCATGGAAGCTTCTATTGATGTTTACATGTTGATTGGTGTTTTTGTTATTTTTCATCCTTAAATTGGAATGGTCATGCTTTACCTGGGCATTATCTTTTTTATTTTGTTGAGTGAAAAATTGTTGATGGCTAGATTTAGCTGCATTTAGATAGCTTGTTGTTGAAGACTGAGAAGATTCTCCGATATATCCAAGACCTGTCTTTATAAGAGAAGAGCATTGCACCTTGATAATTTCATCTAAGGTTTCAGATCCTTTAGAAAATCTAAGATTTAAAGTTTTCACTTTCTCAATTTCCTTTCTTAGACTTACTATTTCGCATTCTAATTTCTCATTGTGCTTCTCATTTTCTATAATCTGATTCTTTAGAGTATCTATGGCTACTTTTTTTTCTTCCAAAAATATTTTGAGTTGATTGATTTATTCAAGAAAATAATTTTCTTCTAAAGCATCCATAAATGTATCTTTAGCCTCACTAGTGTCCTTTTCAAATGCCATGAGTAGTCTAATATATTGATCAGATTCTCCTTCTTCACTATTTGATATACCATCACTATCTTCATGAGTATAATATCTTTTTCTATTGATAAAATGTTTCTTATTTCCTTTTGCCAATTCATTTCCCTTTTCATGATTATCTTTATGAGGACATTTCGCAGCGTAATGACCAACTCTTCCACAAGAAAAACATTTGAAAGGAAGCTTACCTCTAAACTTTCCAGTGCCAAGTTGTAGTTTCTTTACAAAATTTATCTCATCTTCTTCTGAAACATACCCTGATCCTTCTTTTTCTTCCATTTCCTTGCCTTTTGTTGCAACTCTAAAAGCAGCTTCTTTGACTTCAGATGGACCTCCTTTCCTCATTTCACACGCAGTCATAATCCCATGAAGTTGAACAATAGTAAGAGTTTGTAGATCCTGCTTCTCTTCAATAGCATACACTTTTGACTCGAATTTAGGAGTTAGAGATCTTAAAACTTTTTCTACTAGAGTGGTGTCAGTTATAGTTTCACCCAGATTTCTCATACGATTTACGATCTCATATAGACGTAAAAAGAAACTAGCAATGCTTTCATCATTATGCATTCTGAGTTTTTCATATTGAATTCTGAGAGTTTGGAGTTTAGCACTTTTTACCTTGGCATCACCTTCATAACTCATAATGTTTTTGTCCCATATCTCTTTTGTTGTATTTAACTACATAACTTTGACAAATTTTAATTCAGTCAAACTCCCCAATAAATCATTGACAGTCTTTGCATTGGTTTCATAGTTTTTCCTTGCTGCTGGATCTGCTGAAACTGAGGTTGGATATCTGCTCCAAGAGACTAAAGATAGGATCTTGTCTTTGTCTTCCAAAAGATTAAATTGTTTTCGTTGAAGAGTGGAGGTCGGATAGATGTTGTCCCATCTTGATTGCTCATCTTAGATGATCTTCCTTCTAGCGATTAAGCTTCTTCAGAAGGACCTGCTCTAATACCAATTGTTGGGAAAAATAATGAGAGGGGGGGAGGGGGAGGGGGATGAATCATTATTTTCAATAATCACAATATTTTACTTTTCTCTTACTGATTTCTATACACGACTTTGATTAGCGCAAATAGCGTATGTACGCGGCTTTCCCAATAGAAACTTGTGTATACTTAGATAACTTTACTATTTAGATAAAAATTCAGAAACATTCTTTAACCCAAATCATCAGTTTTGCATTAGATATTTAAGCAATAAATATGTGCAGTAATAACAAAATAAATCATCACAGAAGAGCATCACACATGAACACCAAAATTTAAGGTGGAAACCCAATTCGGGAGAAAACCATTGTTGCTGTCATCTCTGTCTAAAATATTTATTATATAGAAAATTGTTTACAATGTTGTACTGATGCAGACTCATATCAGTACGCAGGCATCTACCTGCAGAAGGCTACAACCTTCTCTCGTTCTCCAGCTACTACTAAAAGGGAGCTCCAACCCCCTGATCTCATTTACCAGCCACTAATGGAAGGGAGCTACAACCCCCTGATCAAAACACCAACTTCTACTTCCACACTAAAGGATTCAACCCTCAAACTCACTGCAGACCACGTTTCATAAATTTTCACACTAGATCCAACAGCTTCAAAACAACTCAACATAAACATCAACACCAATAGACTTAACCCAAACTTCAAACAGAACAGTGAGATCATTGTAACCATAACACAGTGATAAACTTAGATTTCATAATCAACATGTAGAATCAATTTCAACCCTGATCATTCATTATCTTAAATGCATACGCTACTTCACTTTAATGAACCTGCGTGTATATGCGCTTTCATGCACACCAACCTGTGTATATATCTGTGAATACTGAATTTCCAGAATTTGATCAGTCTCAGAAGCAGATCTGAGGCTTTTAGTCGTATATCTTTTCAGATTTTCAAAACCTTTATTCAGAAAGCATCATTAATCATATTTAAGCACTCATTAATCATATTTATACATAGTCCACTAGCAGCATATTCAATAATTAAACAACCCAGATCTATATGAAGACTTCATTGACATACAGCAGTGATAAGCATATAACCTTTCAATCAAGCTTCAGAAAACCCTGAATTCCATATGCACTTTAGCTTAAACAAACCCACGTGTATATGTGATTTCACCGTGACTAACCAACGTATAGATATGTAAATATTCATTCTGCAGAAATTTTCATATCTATAGACTTACCCAGATTTCTTCACTTCACTTAATAAAACATGCGCCAGGTCACAGATCCAACCATATCATCAATAGATCAAGCAAATACATAGTTATTTCAGGTCTAGAGATCTTGATCCATCATTGTATCCATGGGTGCATCATAATTTCAGATCTACCAATAAACAGAATCCATCCCATGCAAATATACTTCAAAGAGAAGTATTCAGTAAAAACCCTTACACATTCACACACTTGCACTATGATCTTGATGCAGGAGCATCAAAGCTAAATTTTCATTATTCAATTATGTAATTAGGGGGGTGATGATTTTTAGTTATTTTATTAATTAATTTGCTCATTTTTAATAAATTAGGAGAGAAAATATAAATGTGAGGATTATTGTAAATATTCCTTAAATTAATTAAGGATATGAGTGGAGTTGAATTAGGTAGATAATCTAGGGATTAGGAATTCCATAAACGGGACTTAGTTGAGTCCAAAAAAAGATAAATCTAATTTAGATTTTAAGTTGAGATTTGTGGGGGGGAAATTATGGAGTGGAATAAATTCATATTTATGTATAAATATGTAGCTTGTGAGAGTGTGAAAGGACAAGTGAGGAAGTGAGAAAGTGAGGAATACAGAGAGAGTAAGAGAAATGGTTTGAAGGGCCGAGAGCCAAGAGGCCACCCATTGTAATATTTGGCCAAAGAGTTTTTATGTTTTTATATCAGTATTTTATTTATGTGGCTTTCTTTCCTTCATATGTATTTTTGAGCTGAACATATTTGTGATTTTAACGAAGAATTTTACTTTGAAAGTAGCACATGAGTTTTTATATGCTAGGATATTTTTAACCCAGTATCTTGGCATCATTTGGGATCAGAGCGGGCAATATGCATGTTCTACATTTTGTTTTGAATCTGAAAGTATATTGATATGCCATGGATTAGTATGGAAATTGCAGGGAGACAATTTTCGTTGTGGAGGGTGATACGCAGTTTTAAAGCACTGTAGTGGAGTGTGGCATTGGGTGGATGCAGACAAATACTCTCCGGAAAAATGTTGAGACACTGAAATCCTTGGGGTGCAATGAATCCCGTGGTGGAAAATTTGTGACAAAAAAGTGTCACCGGCACTACTGTCATAACGTGACTATGTGGGATTGTGATGAAACCGAAATATACAATGCTGCAAAGTTAATCAGAGGGAGCATAATCAATACGTTCATGTTTCCAGGTAACCGCATATTAAATTCAACCTTCCTGTAAAGAAAATTTGATGGTGGTGTTTGTGTTTTAACCTGTGTTAGCATTACTGGATAGTGGCACAGTCATCTGCGTTGAGGATTTGTGTTAATATTGTTGGCAAAGTGGCATAGTCATTGCGTGAAGAATTGTTGGTGGGATGAGAGTGAGCGATGGAGGTCGTGGCATATGGTAATTACCTGAGGTATGATGTAAGTAGTGTGCATTTGGAATAGCGCTTGCAACAGTAGCAATTCGAATTGTTTGAATCATAAACAAAGGATGGAATTAGAAGCATGAGGGACGGATGAAAGATGTAGCAAATCTGATTAATGAAGCGACAAACAACTAATACAGCCACGGGAGAAGGAGGATCAAAACTTAACACAGTATTAACATCTACAAGGACGTGTTAGTCAAATGCGTTGGTTGCCAGCATCCAGTGGATGACCGTGAAGCAAATAAGCCTGCGATAAACTACCTCCAGATCTGCAACGCAAGGTTTGGTTACGTTGAATTAAAATCATAAGCATTCGATTCATTTTGGGCTAGCTAAGACTGTGTTTAGAATACGTAGATATTTACAATGGGGTCGATTGATGCGTGTATTCCTGTATTGAATTGATTGGATCATGGTTCAAAGCATAAGTCTGTGTTGAGGAATTGTGGTGAAGGTTCCAATCATAATACTGATTTCTAAAATTTAAACCCATATTTGTTGCGTAATTGCCATGGATGGGTGACGATGTAGATTCAACCAACCAGTGGTATGTTATGTTATCGTCAACACATTTGATTTCCTTTCTTTACCCTTGAAGTATGTTGGCTGGTTTTTCTTAAGTGGGTTCCAAATGTTAACTTTGGATTATCCATTATTAAATAAAATGGTCCTTAAAAGAACCCAGTTGTTATTGAAAATGGGAGTTTACATAATGCTGCAATATTTCAATGTTATGTGTTGATGGAGTGGAGTATGTAATTGCGCACTAAGTGGTGAAGAACGAATCAATTGCATCAAGTGAAGATCAACCTGGGTCTTAGTAAAATTGAATGTTTTATTTTGAAAGTGGAAATTTGTTTTCTATATCAAGTTTTGGAAGCCAATGATATCAAGGCATTTAAAAAAAGGCATGTGTGGGGCTTGTGAAAGAGGTGCGGCTCCAGCAAAACATTCAAGGTATGGATCCAGTATTTCCACAGTACCACCTTCCAGCATAAGAAAAGGTCACTGGGATTGATCAAGGTAAAGTTTTTGAAAAAAATCATGTACATTTTTTTTAGTAGAATGTAATCTTGAAAGGATATTCGGTTACATTAATATTTCATGTTTTCAAAGAAAGAGCTTGAAATTGAAGAGATTGAGATGAGGGAACTTGGCTTAAACTAAGAGGGGAGATTGTGCGTACTTTGAAGGTTTCTAACATTTGTTTGCTGGGAAATATTTATGTTAGAAGATTGCTGGGAAGAGATTTATTTGCTGGGGAGAAAATGGACCTTTCACGTTCAAAGTAAGTCTGTAGAGGCTTGAATGTATTCCTAAAAGAATACGCGAGAGACGGTTTGGATCATTTCAACCACGAGAAGATTCAAGGTAAGTGCACATTGAATGAATCAATATTCATTGAGTAGAAGTATTTTAAAATATGGATGATTAAATTTCCTTGCCACACTCAAGAAGATGATCTTTTGTAAATGTTATGAAAGAGTGGAAATGTTGCAAATGCGGAGATATAAATGAATGGAAAATGAATGAAAATGTGCTATCCTGGGTGATATAAAAAGAAGTATGCATTTTTATGTGAGAGGTTTATTATGCATAATGTGGATTCTTTGCAATTTTGGTTAAATCATTTTGGACCAAAGCTTGTAGTTGGAAAAGGGAGAATTCGTTTGATTTGTGTTTTAAGATTGTAAACACAATTGCTTGATGTTGTAAAATCTTTGTGGAGGCAGCTAAGGAGGAATTATTCAGGATGGACACAATGTACAAGTTGTACATTATTCATCAAAGAATTTGAAAACATGTTCTTTGTACACAGGTGAAGAGGTGTGAATTGATGTTGTATGGTGCATAAAAGTGCAGGAAAAATTTTTGCATTAAGATGACAAGCTTATGGTGTGAAGGGCATGCGAGTATTTACAGTGACAAAGACGGCACAAAAGAGTGGAGACCAGAGAATTGAGATTGCGAAGAGAAGGTTTGTTAATAACCTTAACAGGAGCATAAGGTATGATACATCATTTCGAGAAGGTATTTTGAATGTTGGAAATTGAATGGTTTATTTATTTTCACCATAAAATAAATCTCGGGAAAGTGAGATGTATTTCAGATTAAAGACTTCAGCATCATGTGAAATGATAATGGGAAACTGATGATCATTCATAAGAATGAAGTATGGAAGAGAGTGAAGATTTTACATCCTAAGAATGTATTAGGGGTGCATGTTTGTTGGAGGATTGTATAGCTTGAATTAAGTCAAAATATCCACTATCATAATTTGGGCAAGCCTTGAAGTCAAAATAGATGTTAGAGTCAAATGAAAGTTTGGATAGTTTGAGTTAAGATTGAGTATTTTCATCCAAGATGAAGAGTTGGTGTAAATTCTGAAGTCAAATATTCGTAAGCCAAGTAAAAAGTTTGAATGTAATGGGGTGCATGATTGGCAGAGCCCGACACCCAAAGAATTGGTCATTGTAACACATGAGTTACTAAAGTGTTGTTTGCAGCAAAGTGAAGCAAGGGAGTTGCCAGAGATGATTCCAAGACAAAGAACTGAAAGAAGTCGTGCGTAGGTAGAGAGCCTGTATCGTTGAATGGCAAGTGGGAAGACTTGCTGAAAAGGGGATCCAAATGAAATCCACAAGTGAACAGATGAAGTTCACAAAGGACGAGAAGATGACTGTTGATAGTAATTTCTGAAGATCTGATGAAGACCACAGCAGAGGGCAGAATAAGGAAAATGCCAAGGTAAGTGGCATATGTGAACAGTTGATGGATGAAGATTATGAGCGGGAGAAGGATGATATAACAGTTTACCTTGAATTGTTAATGGAATTGTTGCAGGAAAATGTGAAAGACCAGACACATGGTTGGACCATGACAAAGAAGGTAAAGTGGCAGAGACTACACGCAAAGAGGGAAAAGTAGGTAAACATACAGTTGGCAGAAGAGCTGAGGAATCTCAAGCAAATGTTGAGGTGAGAAGAACTCAGAGAGGCTAAGTTAAAAATGGATGTTTCCATTTGTGGCCCAGAACAGGGTGAAATTCTAGGTGAAGAGATCAATGAGGAAGATCTCATGAACTATGGGGATAGTTCAGAAGAATCTGAAGATGTGTTGGCGAAAGAAGCAGATGAGGATATGAAGCCTTGTATTTTTAAATCTCACAGTTTATGTATGTTTGCAGGATGTGCGAAAGATGGTGAAAAGTCTGGTGAAATTGTCACAGAGAAGAATGAAACTCTTGAGGTAAAGTCTGATGGAGAATTCCTTTCAAAGAAGGAAGGTATTGATTTGTTACAGCAGGAAGAAATCATAAATGAATTCTTGTTTGGGGAAAGACAGCAAGTTGAAGTTGTTATGGAGCAGAAGCATAATGGAAATTCCGAAGAGATATTCCAAGGAGGTAAACAAATGTATTTGTTTAGTGAATTTGCTGACAGAATTTTACAATGTGATGATGCTGAAACTAGGACAACTCAAGAAGATTTCCAGAAGAAGAATGAAGTTGGGAATGAAGGTTGTGATGAAGTGCTAGAAATATTTCATATGGAAATCAAGTTCTTGGAACGATGTCTTAAGGAACCTGAAGGAGAAGTGAAGATTGCAGAACCTGATCCAGAAGGAATTGCAGTTACTATGCAAGATAGGGATGAAATGTTTTTAACATTTATGGAGTTGAATGAATGTTATAAATTTTCAAATAATGATGTAACTGTAGGTACAGAAAACGACATTAACAGATATGATGTCGAAATCAGAGAAATTGAGCATAATTTATTTGGAGCTGAGATGGAAGATCAGAAGCAGCAAGAAAATTATGTCCATAGAGACATAAAGAAGACAGAAATATTGATCCAACAGGATAAAAAGGAAAGCAGCCAATAGTTCAAAATAGGATCTACTGAAATCTAGAAAGTCAATGATGGAAGATTGGTGCTTGAAGCATCAAAAGAGACCAAAAGGTCTTATCTTTTTAAAACTAACAGTTTGTTGGTGAATGCAAGTACAACACTGAACGAGAAAGTTGTTGCTATAAAAGTAATCAATGACTATAGTTGTAATCAATAAGGAGTTCTTGATTATTTTTCATTGCAGAAAGTTGAGTGTCCAGCTCAGTTGGAGACGAAAGAATTCGACAAAGAGAAATTACTCCAAGGAATTGGCGAAAGAAAGTGTTGAAGAAGCCGATGGAATCCGATCGACAGAGTGAGTGATAAGTTACCAAATCAAGTTGATACTTTGAAGGACCAGCGGCAGAACAGGGTTTGGAATCCTGGAGGGAGCAAGTCATCAGGAATTGTGGCTGTCACATTATTAAAGAAAAGCGACAGACCTCATAGACAGAAGTCTATGAAAACTTCTCTACATGGGGAGTCTGATGCAGGAGCATCAAAGCTAAATCTTCATTATTCAATTATGTAATTAGTGGGGTGATGATTTTTAAATATTTTATTAATTAATTTTCTCATTTTTAATAAATTAGGAGATAAAATATAAATGTGAGGATTATTGTAAATATACCTTAAATAATTAAGGATATGAGTGGAGTTGAATTACGTAGATAATCTAGGGATTAGGAATTACATAAACGGGACTTAATTGAGTCCAAAAAAAGATAAATCTAATTTAGATTTTAAGTTGAGATTTGTGTGGAGGAAATTATGGAGTGGAATAAATTCATATTTATGTATAAATATGTACCTTGTGAGAGTGTGAAAGGACAAGTGAGGAAGTGAAGAAGTGAGGAATACAGAGAGAGTAAGAGAAATGGTTGAAGGGCCAAGAGCCAAGAGGCCACCCATTGTAATATTTGGCCAAAGAGCTTTTCTGTTTTTATATCAATATTTTATTTATGTGGCTCTCTTTCTTTCATATGTATTTTTGAGCTGAACATATTTGTGGTTTTAACGAGAATTTTACTTTGAAGGTAGCACATGAGTTTTTATATGCTAGGATCTATTTAACCCAATATCCTGGCATCAAATATTCTTCTCCTTATATAGGTTTAGCCTTTATCAATACCATGAGCCTAAACCACACAAGTGCCAATGGTATTCTTGGACAGAATAAAATAGACGACATTACGCTCAATATTGTGGGCTAAAACCGTGGTAATGCCCCCTGGTATCATAATTTTAGAGCACAAAAGGCATAGTGAATTGGATTGTTCTTGTCTGCATGTATACGCAACTTGGCCTGCACGAACTTGTGTATAGAACTTTCAATTATGAGTATTAACCATCTTCTACTAGACTTATACATTTCTTCTGCTAGACCTTTTGCAAACCATTTTTCTTCTCCAGAAGTCATATACTTCATCATTTGTAAGAGAGTTGCCATCAAGGACAACATATGCAACCATAAGAATCATATTGCCAACAATGATTACACTCAATAAAATTTCTAGATCACATGGATTGTTTTAAAATCTCAATTTATCTTCCAACAAGTCATTGAGTTCATCATTTGTTCTCTCGAGGCACTTTGGATGTCAGTATTGTTGAAAAATGTAACTAGGTTTGGTCTTCATAATGACGTGTAATTTTGAATTTATGTAATTGATGAAAATAAGAAAAATAAAATTAATATTGTAATGCTTGTCTCATAGGTTTCATGGGCAAGGAATTTTATTTTAGTAATGGCTCCCATTGTGAGCCTTTAGGATTTGTCATCTAGTCATAAATGCCAAATTAAGTCTATGTCATGTATGAAGGACCCTTATTGGGTATGTTACATTATGTATGAGTCATTAAATCAATATGTAAGCCCTTGAAGACCAAACACAAACAACTCCTTCACGTCGGCTACAAAATGGAGTAAACAACCTACTCTAAGAGACATGTTGGCTCAAGCTATTTTATGTCATCTAATTACAGAGGAAACCCACTATAAATAGGCAGCCCGGCCTATGTTCAGGAGATAGAATTTCAGAGATAGAATTTGGTCAAGATATGAAATGTGAGGGTCATCAAGGGAGCCTAATTACCAGCGAGAATTAAGGAAGGAGCAGCGAGGTATCTAAGTGTTGATTTGGGATTTATTTATGGGCCAACTAACCTCCACATGTGCGATATATATCTAATGTCCATTACAAGAATAATTTTGAAATATTATTCACTATAAGGAAAGTGATGCAGGGGCATCTGAGCCGATTTGAATTCAAATTCGAATCTGGAGTTGAAGATACGGGTATGCGAACAGTCACACAAAATTGGGGCAAATTTTGTTAAAAAAACCGATGCTGAAATTTCTGTAACCGATGAAAAATTAATGATCTGCCATGTGCGCAAGTAGAAGACTAAGAGTTTTCTTTGAAGCGATATTGTGGATCTCAAACGATTCATGATCTTTTGTAACTCTATATAGACAGCGAGCCTGTAATGTTTGGGCAGGGGAGAGCGAATGCAATGTAATATTAAGAGAATTTGGGCTAAGGTTGAAATGCCTTAGATGTAATCTTGTGTTGTACATAATAGAATGTGCTACTTATGAATTTATGTGTGTTCAAAGATGCTTTTGTCTATGAGTTAGATTTACAGTAGATTGTCGTGTTGATTTATCGCCCATCGACCATTGTAAGGGTCGATGGCGTTCTTGTCAAGAATGCCAAGGGATAGAGTTAGAGCGTGGTGGATTTAATTACCTTCAAACCCATGAATTCGATTGCATATAAAACACCGATCTTTGTGAAGGGGTTATGTTCTCAAATGCATGTGAATCTACGTTTATGTGTATAAAATTAGATCCACATTAATACAACGTGAAGAGGTTCTTATCAATTCAGAAATCCATTCTGAATTTGATATGAATTCTGTGTAAAGGATTGGTGGACTCGATTGTTTAACCGGTACCGACCTTGTTAAAGCCCCAATACCGTAATTCATTGGTGAATTTAATTCTGTGGGAAATTTTATGGTTTGAACGCAGAGGTAAATCCACGATTAATGCGTTGGACAGAAGCCTGAAGGAAAGTTGTTTTGAAAACCCCAACCACCAATGTCGCACCGCTTTTAAGCCAGGCCCGGTTTCGCAAAATAAAATGCGATCCTATTACATTGAGCCACATCACAAGCTCGATACCGTCCATTTCGCACTTTTCTCTGGAGTTGAAGCTCTGTCCATAAGAAGTGCGATTATCGTCCGATCAAACATGAATGAAGATCGGCGGTCATCGCATAGTTTAGTTGGCTCGGGTTTAAACCAATGGTGGACTCATTATGTTATAAAGTGCGATTAGAGTTGCAAGGGTCTTATCGTATGGAGGTTGAACTTTTAAGTGGGCCGGATTATATTATGGATCATGGTTGCATGGTTCGATTGTGATTTATGTTAAGTGTGCCCAAGGATTTTATAACGAGGAGCAGTGGGTCCTAATGTTAGAAAAGGCCGCATGTATTGTTCGAGTTACAGAACTCGATTTTTTTGTTAAGTGCCCCGTCATATACCTGGAATATATGCAAACATCGGAGTGGTGCAGTGGAAACCGAGTGGGCCTATAACCCACAAGTCCCAGGATCTAAATATCAAGTGTATGAATCTGCATTTTGATGTAGTTTTGAGTTAGCAGGTTCATATTGATTACATGAAAGGTGAACCTGCTAATAGTGGGTTTCGCTTTTCATCAAGTGGTATCAGAGCAGGGAAATGATTTCCTGCGAAGGAGAAAGAGTTTGCGTACAGAGGAAGAAGAGGTATACAGAGGAATAAGAGGTACAGTTTTGTGAAGTTTTGATAAGCTTGTGATTTTTATGTTTTGTGAAGGTAGCAGCAGAGGAAGGTGAGAAGATTGCAGCAGCCTAGAGCAGGAGTGCTCAATTGGTTCCACAGGAGCGAGCCAGAGAGATGTCAAAAGCTGGAGCTCAGGAGAGAATCTTGGTGAGGTATCTGGTAGCAGGGAAGACTTGCTATTGCAGAGGTTTTGTTGCAGCTCACAGAGGACAATTCCGCAGAGAATGCGGGTGAGAATTGTTCAAGCATGTTGTTACAGGAAGATCACAAGGCGCAGTTCCACAGACGACGTGGGTAGAATTGCTGACAGTTAGAGAAGACATATGACCAGGAGGTCATAAATTTTTGTGCCTCACGAGTCTGATGCAGGGGCATCTGAGCCGATTTGAATTCAAATTCGAATCTGGAGCAGAAGAGACGAGTATGCGAACGGTCACACAAAATTGGGGCAAATTTTGTTAAAAAAACTGATGCTGAAATTTCTGTAACCGATGAAAAATTAATGATCTGCCATGTGCGCGAGTAGAAGACTAAGAGTTTTCTTTGAAGCGATATTGTGGATCTCAAACGATTCATGATATTTTGTAACTCTATATAAACAACGAGCCTATAATGTCTGGGCAGGGGAGAGCGAATGCAATGTAATCTTAAGAGAATTTGGGCTAAGGCTGAAATGCCTTAGATGTAATCCTGTGTTGTACATAATAGAATGTGCTGCTTATGAATTTATGTGTGTTCAAAGTTGCTTTTGTCTATGAGTTAGATTTATAGTAGATTTCCGCGTTGATTTATCGCCCATCGACCACTGTAAGGGTCGATGGCGTTCTTGTCAAGAATGCCAAGGGATCGAGTTAGAGCATGGTGGATTTAATTACCTTCAAACCCGTGAATTTGATTGCATATAAAACATCGATCTCTGTGAAGGGGTTATGTTCTCAAATGCATGTGAATCTACGTTTATGTGTATAATATTAGATCCACATTAATACAGCGTGAAGAGGTTCTTATCAATTTAGAAATCCATTCTGAATTTGATATGAATTCTATGTAAAGGACTGGTGGACTCAATTGCTTAATCCGTACTGACCTTGTTAAAGCCCCAATACCATAATTCATTGGTGAATTTAATTTTGTGGGAAAGTTTATGGTTTGAATGCAGAGATAAATCCACGGTTAATGCATTGGACAGAAGCCTGAAGGAAAGTGGTTTTGAAAACCCAAACCACCAATGTCGCACCGCTTTTAAGCCAGGCTCAGTTTCGCAAAATAAAATGTGATCCTATTACATTGAGCCACGTCACAAGCTCGATACCGGCCATTTCGTACTTTTATCTAGAGTTAAATCTCTGTCCATAAGAAGTGCAATTATCGTCTGATCAAACATGAATGAAGATCGGTGGTCATTGCATAGTTTAGTTGGCTCGGGTTTAAACCAATGGTGGACTCATTATGTTATAAAGTGTGATTAGAGTTGCAAGGGTCTTATCGTATGGAGGTTGAACTTTTAAGTGGGCCGGATTATATTATGGATCGTGGTTGCATGGTTTGGTTGTGATTTATGTTAAGTGCGCCCAAGGATTTCATAATGAGAACCAGTGGGTCCTAATGTTAGAAAAGGCCGCATGTATTTTTCGAGTTACAGAACTCGATTTTTTTGTTAAGTGCCCCGTCATATACCTAGAATATATGTAGACATCAGAGTGGCGCAGCGAAAACCGAGTGGGCCTATAACCCACAAGTCCCAGGATCGAAATATCAAGTTTATGAATCTACATTTTGATGCAGTTTTGAGTTAGCAGGTTCATATTGATTACATGAAAGGTGAACCTGCTAATAGTGGGTTTCGCTTTTCATCAGAAAGTATTGGATGAAGAACAAGGGTGACAGAAAGTCGAGTTGACATACAAGCAATCTCCACCTAAAGAGAAGGGTATCAAGGACTCAAAGGTGGAACTTCATACATGTTAAGATTTGTGAAGGAAGCCAAGAAGTTACAAATATGAAAAAAAAAGGAGGAAATCGAGGTCTAGAAGGCAACGGTAAATGAGGACAAAGTTTGACTTTCGTTGAAGGAAGAAGAAGCTTTTTGGCTTGGTCATGGAGTGGAAAATAGGTCAAGATTTTTGTTCTTGGTATTCATCAATTGAAATCTCTATAAGAAGAATAATTTGTTCAGGTTTTCCTCTCAAAAAGTGAGAGGTTTTGGCCCTAGATGATAGCCTATATATTTTGTCTTTTGTCTCTTTATGGTTTATGCATTGGTAGTTGTTTTATGAAGAATAACAATAATAACCTAAGTAAAAGAATATCCTAATCTAAAGAACTAAAAATCACTCACAAGCAGTTACAAATAGAAGAGAAATCACATAATTAGTATTCCCTAGAATTCTCAACATGGTATCAGAGCTAAGGTGACTAATTCAAGGAAGGGCATCTTATCAAGGGACACTCAAGGATAAAATCGCAAGGAAGGCATCAAATCGAAGATCATCTTGAAGTCAAAGGAAGCATCATAACCCTGGATCAAATAAGTATACAACGAAGTATTGGGATCATCATCAAGAGGGAGAAGGCCAAAACCCTACATCTACTCAATTTAAAGTTTTTAACACTAATCATCCAAAGAAAGTTAGATCAAAAGCGGTGTCATCTCACCCTCTGTGGGATCAAGAATCATTCTTGAAGAAAAATACCTTCATAAAGGAGAATTTTCTATACTATATATCATCATCAACATAAATAAAGAATAAGAAGAAGGAGCATCATATCAAGTAAGAATATTTATGTCCACATATGAATCTATCAATGTCTTTTTGCAAGGAAAGCAACAAATTGGTTGGGGATTCAAACTATCTTGCATGGAAGAAAATGAAAGATATGAATCTCATTGAGTTATCTATATTTGGGGTTGGATTGTGACCTATCCAATTTGTAATCACATTTAATATTATTTTTAGGGTTTTAGTCTGATTTGGACAAAATTGACTCAATTTCCCTCATATAAGTAGAGGGAAATCGATTCATCCCTTGATCATTGTCACACACACTTGGAGATCAATTATCGCTAACTATAGCTTCTCCTCTTGTAACATTCCAAATGGAAAAATATTGTAGATAACAAAAGCAATGAACTGGCTATAGCTACAAAATTCAAAAATGTACAACCATACACATTTGAACACAGAAATATGAGCGAAAAAATTGAGTCACTGTATTAATTCCGATAAATATGAGTACTATAAATGAGATCAGAGGAACCTGGGATTCCTATTTCAAGCTATGGAAAGAACTCAAGGTAACTACAATGGTCAAATGCTAGATAAATTCCCCACGAAGAACCTTGCATGCCCAAGATGAGATGTGAGTTGTTGTTGGAAGGTAACTATAAGAACTGCTCTGAAGAATGTCTGTAATCAGCTGAAAATATGATGGTGGCCTCCTCACTAGATACCTGGCAAGACCCAAAAATATCTCACAAACCCAAGTGGTGGAAATGGTCCCAAGGTGAATTGTGTCCTCCTCCAACAATTCTTATTGCTGGCTATTGGATGGAACTATGAATCCTTCCCTCATAAATGCTCAAAAAATTCTAAAAAAATTCTCCTACCCTCCTCTCACCAAACCTAGAAAATTCCAAAAAGGGTTTGGGCTAAATCCACAAGTCATCGGTGACCCTAAGTCTGTGTGTTTCTCCCACAGTTCTACCAGTGAAGGTACAAAAATTGAACTGTTTCAAAATGGACCAAAACTCCCTCAATAAATCCTCCCCAACTCCTCCAAAATTTATCCCCCAATCTCCAAGTGATTCCCAGCTCCTAATCCTCTTAAACACCTGCTCTCAACAAGCACGCATAAGTTACCAATAAGCCGCTGTACAGGCCCTGGATAAAGAAATTTTCCCCTCCAATTTACAACACTTTTGGCCCTGCAAATCTCCAAGGGAAATTCCCTGCAAAATCTCCAACCCAAGCTCCTTTGTTTGCGAGCTCTTCTCAACCACACGAGTTTTCTTCTACGCCCTAAGAGAAGCACACACCTGCTGAAGAATTTCCTACAAATTTGGCAACTCAATTTCCCTAAACAAACTCCCAATTACTCTCCTAGAGTGACACTTGAAGTTCACTGAAGGTGGTGGTGGAATTCTCGCTTGGAAATTCCTTGTGCTAAACAACACAAGTTGACTTGGCTAAACAGCACAAGAAAACTTTTGTTCAGAAGTTAGATGGTCAAGAGATGAAAATGAAGGCCTCTTCTCCTTATTTATGATTGTTGGCCTCCTTCTCTCCCTTGGTGGCCCCCACTCCTCTCTCCTAATTCGCACCCCCTCCTCTTTTCTCTCTCCTCCAATAGTGTGAGTTCCCTTCTTGCGCCAATTTTTTTCTCGTGGGCTCCACGTTCCACTAAAGCTGCAATTTCTTGTTTTCCTCCTAATTCCCAATGTCGAAATTGTCTCCTCTTCCAAAAATCGTCTCTAATGCGGAAAATAAAAATTGGGGATATTACAGTCCTCCCTATCAAAAATTTCCTGTCCTCAAGAAATTCCTGAACAAGCGCCACCTCTAACTGTTGATCACCACTGTCATCACCAATAATACCAAGCCTCCCAAATGTGCCACTAAGTCATCCCTGATCTCTGCATTGTTTGGTCATGAAGGAATCCCTCGATACTCAGAACCCAAGTCATCCTAATCACTGTGAAATACCGCTACTCAGTGTCCAACCAGGTATAGGTCCTAGAAGCCCTCTGCATATTATCAATAAGTGGAGCATCATGATAATATAGGACTTTTTCCAACTCCCCATGAAGCTTCCCTACTGAGTAGTCCACCTCCTGCACTCCAAGGGTAAACTCTTGAAGATACAACCTAATCCTTGTGGGGATGAAGTCTCTCCTGCATGGGCTTCTCCTAATATCCTCCTACTGACCAACCTATCATGCTAATGAAATCCCCCATGCCATCAACAAGTCACAAAACCCTTATGGAAGATATGAATGATCTCCCCCTGTGGTAGCCAGCTCATCCCTAAAGTTTTTTGAGTTGTCCAATACAGTGATGCTCAGGTCCCATGCTAGTCTCATAAGGGTGCCACTGTGTTGTCGTTACACCACTTTGGCTTAGATGGGCTTCCCATCATGGGCACACTGTATCATTCTCCCTTGCAACTTGGTCGAAAAATATTGACAAAGGTCAATCTCATCATGCCTAGGTATCTCTATGATGTCAATATCTACCCATCCATTGCTAATATTGATCTTGAGCTATAACTGGAAACCTACCTCACCATACAATGGAGGCCTCAGCAATCCCTCATGTGTCAACCCCAAAGTGATCTATATCACCCTATACTATGGACTGCACCTCACAAAATGGAGTGGGATGTCAGCCAACTGAATCCCTAGACCCCATAACCGAATATATTGTGACGTAGTCTTGACGACTACTTGAATCCACCAGCTCCACAACTCATCTCCATGCATGCAATCGATATATAGACCGCAGATGTCATGAATCAATCTAGTGCATGAAAATCTGCCCTACACCTGCCATAGCACACTGTGGGATCTGTTATCCTATCTCCTGGAAGCGCACCCTAATACTTCTAAGAGACTAAACATCCACTCGTAAGAACGGTCAAACACTTGTTGTATGTGCTCCTATGACACCTCGGAGTGCCTCGCCCAAAATGTGTCATGCATCCCCTTAAGTGTGAACAACCACACACTCACTAAACCGGTACCTGTCAGCGTGTGTCCAAACCTAATGCCACCGCTAAGAAGTTTCTCCCTTGATACGTTCAATCCCATCCAAATATATCAGGTGAGCTCCCTGCACCCTGCTACTCATGCCCATAGTGTCAAAGGACAACCACCAAATCATTTGTGTCTACAAGCAATGTAGAAGAGGGATAGGTTTTTGAGTCCCCATGGATATCATCCAATGTCGCTCATTTGTGTCCTCATTGATCCTAGGTGACCTACACCCAAAGGTGTGCCTAGTGTCCCTATCCATAAGTCTCCTTGGAGGTAACACTCTAAGACCCCATTGTGCAACACCATAATCCCTTGCATACCATCGAGTATCCTTGTACTCTTGAGCATGCTAATGTACACTGCGACCTAATGCTTTACACCATTAAATACCCCCTACTAATGTTGTACCATCCTGTACCATCTCATATCATGTCTGTGTCACTATACCTGACACCCCCCGCGTGTACTCAATGCAATGTGAGTCACTCCTACTCCACAACACAAATCGACTTGCTACGACACACCACCATGCATCTCCATGCTCCTTTGTGGGCCATTGCTCCTCGTTGCATAGCCCTATACACCATTGGATGTTATGGTCAAAAATTGGGTTTGTATGCATCAAGATGCATCCTTCTGCATAACATTGGACTCTATGACATAACTCTGTGCAGTCCTGGGTACCACTGCCTACTGTCATACCACCCTATAACATATGGTATCCTACATGTGCCAAAGTATTTGCCACTCTGCTAGTGAACCCACCATGACATGTGTCATATCTCCTCATTCGTCCTAGTAGACCTAAGCAGCCTAACTCCACACCTACTAGAAGGCATATCATTTTTGTGTTGATCCTTGGTGGCTCATGTGCCCAATACATCAACGAGAGAGCATCATCTCCATATAATTTCCAATCCAGTAGCCGACCCATGCCACCTCCGACCAACTCCTACCATAGAATGTTAATCATCATGCGACCCCATGCATAAACAACATGCCAAAACAACCCATGGAGTCTTCTCATAAATCGCCTAGCCACTAGCGCCAATTGGAACTCCCCTAAGCAATGTATGTGCTCAATCACTAGGTCGACTATCTCATCGATGCCATATCCATCACGCAAGTCCGGTATCAGATAGGAAGCCCCACCTAGATCCCAATGCCAACCTGGGCCTCCAGTACCCTCAGTGTCTGCGAGATCCCATTGAGCTTCACTCCAAACTAAAACCATTTCCATGAGTCTAGCCCACTACACCAGGTACCAACTCATAATCTCTCGCCATCCAATCCCAAGGGAAATATCGAATGTACATGCACCTGCATGCACAACAACCCCAACATCTGAATGTTGCTCCCTATGCAACTCATGTCACCTCATCTCATTGTCCTGGTCAACACATGATATATGACTAGGTAGCTCTTCCTCTCTCTCTCCAATGGCCAGAGGTAGTGTTGCAATCCCCATCTATATATGCCCAAAGAGAGATACTACCTAAACATACTATAGCTCTATTGGCTTTCTGTGCATATGTTTTCTACCTATCGATGGCTGGCCCAAAAGATGATTTCCCCACCTCATCCACGATGGGCTCAACATGAGTCACTAGTTGCCCCGTCATAGGTAACTCATCGTGCATAACATCCTCATCAAGCTCATGCCCCTCTGTGCTCAAATATCCTCTAATGCATCTCAACAGGTAGCTTTGGTCCCACATTAGATGATTTGGTACCCACTTGTACTTCATCGATGGTTGGTCCCAAAGAAGAATGTTCACTCGTCTTAACTATATTTATCTCTTTAACCTTGAGAGGGATTTCCAAAGGTGGAAGCTTATAATCATCATGGTGTAGATTTGAGCCATGATTCTCCTCGTGATCACGCAAGTTAATGGGCGCCTCATGTGTCTCCTTGCCAACCATGGCCCCTTCCACTACTTTTTCATCTTCTGCCTTGATCCTCCTCGTCATCCCTGCATAATTCCACTAAATTCCCACTGATTTATGCATGTCTCTTGGTTGACAAAACTCCCAAAAGGAGATGGATTATTGAATGTCATGTCCTAATGATTGGTATGCCTTCTAATTTGTTGCCAATAACTCCACATCAGTTGCAATCATGTCTTTCCATCTTGGTGCATCGTCCATAATTTGGGGCATAGTGGGTTTGTTATATAATTGAGAATGGTATGGATTCCCAATTGTGGTATGAATTGGCGACTACCCCACATCAATCATCATTTGTTGCATCCTAATCACCTTATTCAAGGTTATCGCCACATTTTATTTTAACCTTTGTTTGGATCCCATGATTTCTTAGATTTTTATTTTGGTCTTGTCATCACTTGGCTTAAGGCCCGCAACTGGCCAAAGATCATGCTCTGATACCATTGTAATGTTCTAAATGGAAAAATACCGTAGATAACAAAAGCAATGAACTAGCTACAACTACCAAATTCAAAAATGCATAACCATACATATTTGAAAACAGAAATATGAGCGAAAACTTTGAGTCATTATATTAATTCTGATAAATATGAGTATAGTAAATGAGATCAGAGGAACCTAGGCTTGATACAGCAAGTTATGACAAGAACCCAAGTTTGAATACAATGCTAAAATGTTGGAGAAATTCCCCACGAAGAACAATGCATGCCCAAGACAAACTGCAAGTTTTTGCTAGAAGGGAACTAAGGGAACTAGAGGAACTACTCTAAAGAGTGTCCAGAATGAGTTGAAACTTTGATGGTGGCCTCCTCACTAGATACCCGGCAAGACCCAGAAATATCTCACAAACCCGGGTGGTGGAAATGGTCCCCAGGTGAACTGCACCCTCAACCAACAATTTTTGCTATTGACTGTTGGATGGAACTAGGAATCCTGCCCTCATAAGTGCTCTGAAAATTCTGCAAAGTTAATCCTAGCCTTCTCTCACCAAAATCACAAAAGCCCAGAAAGGGTTTGGGATAAATCCACAAGTCACCGGTGACCCCAAGTCTACATGTTTCCCCCACAGGTCTGTCAGTGAAGCTACAAAAATCGAACTGCTGCAAAATGGACCAAAACTCCCTCAAGAAATCCTCCCTAACTCCTGCGAAATTTCTCCCCCAATCTCCAAGTGATTCCCATCTCCCAAGCCTCCCAATCTCCATGTGATTCCCTGCTCTCAACAAGTACACAGAAGCTGCAAATAAACCCTTGCACAGGCTCTAGATAGAAAAATCTGGCCCTCCAATTTACAGCACTTTTGGCCCTACAAATCTCTAAGGGAAAACTCGTCCTCCTTGAGGGAAATTCCCTGCAAAATATCCAGCCCAAGCTCCCTTTTTTGCAAGCTCTTCTCACCCACACGAGTTTTCTTCTACGCCCTGGGAGAAGCACACACCAGCTGAAGAATTTCCTGCAAATTTGGTGCCTCAATTACTCTCCTAAAGTGACACTCGAAGTTCACCAAAGGTAGAGGTAGAATTCTCGCTTGGGAATTCCTTGTGCTAAACAGCACGATTGACTTAGCTAAATAGCTCAAGAAAACTTGCATTCAAAAGTTAGATGGTCAAGAGGTACAAACGAAAGCCTCTTCTCCTTATTTATAATTGTTGGTCTCCTTCTCTCCCTTGGTGGCCCCCACTCTCTCTCCTAATTCGCACCCCCTCCTCTTTTCTCTCTCCTCTAAGTGTGCCCTTCTTGTGCCGAATTGCTCTCTCTTGTGGGCCCCACATTCCACTAGAGCTGCAATTTCCCATTTTCCTCCTAAGTCTCAATGTCAAATTGCCTCCTCTTCCAAAATTCATCTTTAATGCGGAAAATCAAAATTGGGGATATTACACCTCTTGGTCACTATGGAGCACTCATTGAGCAAATTGTCTTAGGAAAGATATTTTGATTGAATAGTTCTCTCTATTAGATGATGATTGGTGATTTTATGATGATTTTCTGCCAATTTATTGTATCTTTTTCCATCTTGTACATGTTGAAGTAGGGCTTTTAATGAAAATTTCACCAAAGTGTTGTTGAATGTTTTATGGCTCTAACATCTCCTTGAACAAGACTTTCATCAAGTCTCTTTTGAGGAACCTATGTGTAGCTTTCTCTCTTTCAATCTCCAAAGAATATAGAAGGACATTAGGGTTTAGGGAATAGAATAACCTAAGTGTCTTTCTCCCTCTTCTTAAAATCGCTTACATTGGTCCTCTTCCATAGAATTGTAGCCTTGAGACTCCATTAGCCCTTGATTCGAAAAGGCACTAGTCCTATATATTGTGCCAATCCAAAACTTAATAAAAATAGAACCCTAAATTTTCAATTTTATGTTTTCTAGGGTGAATTAGGGTTAGGGCACAACAAAATATGTATTTTTTAGCATCATTTACCTTGGACCTTATTTGTCCTAGGTTTAGACTTTGCACGCATTCAATTGGAAAAGTGAACATTATTTGACATGCATTTTTCAACCATTAATTGGGGCCGACATCTAGGGTTTTTATTATTGTTTTATGTGTTTTCAACCATTGAAAATTGTTGCAATTTATTCCTTTGTTTACTCGTTGAAAAGGCTTGGTTTTCACTTGTTTATCATAGCTTATGGGATTGTTTCTTTTTGTTATTATAAATGTTTGCATGTTGTATTAAAACTCAATTTATAATGAAAAAGTGAGATTTTTAGATTGCTTGTGTTTGGGAACATATTTGAGCCTCTAGAGGAATTATTAAGCCTTCTAGATTTCGCCATAGGGTTCTCTAAACTCGCCATCTTTGAATTATAGCTTAATTCACCCATAACCCTAATCATTTAAAATCTATCCTTGGGTGAATCTTGTGCTAGAACCTTAGGGGGTAAATAGTCTCATACCATTTGGGTTAATCCTTGAGATCTGTCAAGGAAGCCTCCCTTATGGGGATTGTATCCTACCACAAAATAGTAGGGAAGTAGTTGCTAAGGTGACAATGGTATATAATCCCATTGTTGCTCTCAATATAAATTACTTAGTGAGGCTTTGCACTTTAGTGTTAGATTTTGTAGTAATGGGTCTCATTACCATATGGAGAGAATCTCTCAACTTCCCCCTAAGTAAGACTTGACCTAATTCACAACAATAGGATCTAATAACAATGTGACATGAGAATAAGATTGGGTCTTTAACTACCCAAGAAATGTCACGTTTTGTTTCGTAAGTCAAATAGGACTTAATGAAACATAATATCCCAAGTGAAGATTACAAATATTAGTGACCATAGTCCTTGTCACTAATAATCCTAACTTCACCTAGTTGTAGTACCCATTACTAAGGGAACTATGCATAAGAACATTGGCAACATACCTATTTTTTATCAATTCATCAAGAACTCTAAGAGCTTCAACCATGTTTCCTTCCTTGCAATATCCATCAATATGAAAAGCATAAGCTGCTCAATTAGCCCTTTTCCTCAATTTCCTACAAGACTTCCTGTGTCTCCACAATCTACCTTCCTATAGAGCCCATTGTACCATTGAACTAAAAGTATATACATCAAGCTCAAGACCTTAACTTGAAAGCCTCTCCAATCTCCCTTTCCTTCTACCCATGAATACAGTTAATATAAATAGCATTGTCAAGTATCAATCTCACCTCAAACCTCTTGCAAAATCCCTTTTGCCTCATTTATCTCGCCCTCCCTACACGAGGCATTGACAAGAACACCATATGTGATAAAGAACTATCTTTGATCTCCAAAGCTTCCATAAGATCTCCTTTTTCCCACAGCACCATGAATCAGTTTATCATAATAAACAAATTTAGGAACACATCCTCATTTATACATCTCAGCTAAAATCTCATTGGCACACTGCAACTTCCCTTCATTGCAACACAATATAATCATCACACTATAATTATAAACATCAAAAACAATTCCACTCTTTGCCATGTTATAATGCATTATCCGTCTTGTGTTTCTCCAGTTGTAATGTTCCCGAGTAATTAATTATTCAAGAGGCAAAGCAGCTTATCGATTCCCATAGGCTATAATCCTTGATAAAGGGGAAAATCTCATAATACCCAATGCTTGGGCAAGTTTTGGGGCAAATAGGCAAAGAAACCCAAAATTGGTGTTTGGTGTGAACTTTACTCAATCAACTAAGGAAACCTATAAATACAAGACGGTTGAATTGATTTGGATTATCATTGAATTGGATCATTTGGAAGTAGGTATATTTCTTGCAGTGGGGTCTAATTCATCAATTTTATATGGAGCTCTTAAATCCAAGTTTGTGATACCAAGATATTTCTGCAAGTATTATTCCAGTGAATGTTGTCTGTTTGGGGCATTCATTCCAAAGGTAAGTCAGTAAGGTGAAGGCGGGTGGGTTGGAGGTTGTTTTTCTTTAAGCATGAGGCTATGAGGGTTTTAAAACCCATTCTTCCTACTAATTTCGGTGGTGAAAGATTCCACCATAGTTAGATTTAATTATGGTACAGGGAAATTCATCATCCATCCGAAAACAACAAGGTATCCTCGAGGAAAATCTTTAAGGTTGTACGAGTTCCTCATAAGATAATTTCTAGTCAGATCGTAGTACAGTGGCCCAAATCTTTGTTGAGATGTTGTCTGAGGCAAGCCGCAGCCTCTGGATTTGTGAAGAGCGAAGAACTTTTAGGCAAAGACAGACTCATGTAGCCAAATCCATTGTAAATTCAACACATTCTCAGTGGGTCGAAACACTCCCGAAATAGCTGAGATCTCTTGGAACCTGAAGCATGAAAGTCTATACTTGAGGCAGGGTCCATGACACCTAAATTTGGTAATCTGATTTCATTCTGAGATAGAGCACACCCATTGGAATTTTCATGTGGGTCCCTTTAGTAGCCCGAGCCTTTGTTGAGGGATAAATTTATCATTGGTTGCCCGAGTGTTACCATGCGAAAAGCATTCTGTAACACACTCCAAAGATCCGATAAATGGAATAGAGTGCAACTCCAGTAATGGGATAGGAAGGTTTTATGAGGAAGTCGGAACCGAGATTTTTGTTGTGGTCAAGGCGGAAAGAGGAATTACGAATCTAGGTTAATTAGGGAAGTGTGTGGTACTATGAATGAATGAATGATATTTTAACGTCCTCGAGACTAAAAATAGTCTATGGGACTACCAGCGTCCTTATTTTTTTTCCTTTTGTAATTCAATCATTTTCTTACTCAAATTGATGATGAGCTGACCCAACCTTCTAACAGTTCCCTCACTGAAAAGACAGTGCCACAAAATTGATGCTAACATACTGCGGTAACTGTCCCTAATGTCTCTAAAAGCATCACATTCCAAAATGAAATTCTTTTTTGATTCGACTACCCTAGAAGTGCAAAAAGTACATACCCTTTCTTCCCAAGCTTCTTTAGGTCTCTTCCATCGTCCTATTTCACACCGAAGTTGATGTGAGTTAGTTCTTAATTGAGCAATAAGAACCTTTGCTCTCCACGGAATGCTAGCTCCAATGTACTCTTTTTGTTGGAGATCACAAGTGGGGTTGAATTCCTGAACATAATACTTCTTCTTTCTACCCAACTATTTTCCCCATATACCCTTACGGAACTTCTCCAGCACAAAATTCTTTAACTCCTTGCTACTTGTGGGACATGCATTAAGGTAAATATTCCATTTTTGCATTCATTTGTTGTTTTGTCTCATCCATGATTTCTTTCTTTTATTCATACCTTCATTGAAGATAACTTTCGGCCATCTATCTCCTCCCATTTGCTCAATTCTTTTTAGATACCTTATCAAACGCACCATAGCAATTGCTTTGATGGGAGTTGCCCCTGTTTCACTCAACATTATCTCATAAGAAACTGAACTTTTTATTTTGAACTTGCTCATGATAAAGCATTTTTGAATTTTTTCATTTTGTTTCCATTTTGAAACAGGGATGTTGTTAGCCCACAATTCACGCCCATATAATAGCACTAGACAAACTAGGAGTCCAAAAAGTACTTTGATCATGTTCCAATCCCATAACTCTGCCTCTGTACATCTATTTTGAAGTGCATACAATGCTTCCCACCCTCCTAAAATTATTTTCTTTCTGTAATCCTCCCAATTAAGCTTGTTATTGAAATCGATCCTAAGGTACTTGTATTCATTTACTTTTTCAAGAATGTTGCCTTCACAGAAGAACGTATGTTGGCTTTGCTTCCTTTTATTAGAGAAAATCATTATTTTGGTCTTACTGGTATTGACTTGCATCCCCACTGCTTTACAAAAAATGCTCAAGGGCATATAGGTGCATCTCAATCCATGGGCCGATTTAGCAACCAGCACAAGATCATCGGCATATAGAAGAAGCTTTATCACAAACTCCCCCAATCGAACACCAACCCCACCTTGCAAATTCAACCACTCTTCCAGTTTGTCAATATATAAACCAAAAAGGGTAGGGGATAAAGGGAAACCTTGCTTGACTTCGATGTCACTTCTAAAACGTTCTGAAATGCCCACTGAAGTTCTAATTTTGACTTTCACCTCTTCATAAAGTCGATGGACAGCAACTCTATATTGTAAAGGAATTTCAAGTTCTTCCATTCTACGCCACAACTTATCTCTAGGGATCGTGTCAAATGCCCTTTTGAAGTCAACAAAGCAGCAAAATACTTCTTTGTTCCCCCAAACCTTTTCAACAACGTGTCTCAACGTGATACCATGATCTACTGTAGAATGCTTCAACCAAAAACCTACTTGCCCTTTTGCCCTCTTTTCTTTTACTTATGCCCACTTACTGATTCTATTTTCTACCATGCCACTGAAAAGCTTTGAAACAAATGATTGATCATAATGGTTCTATAGTTGGAAGGATTATTAATGTCTCCATTTTTAAAAAGGGGAATTGCTAGACTAGTTGTCCAATCCCTTGGGAATCCTTGTTGAATGACGTTGTTGAATATTTCCATGATGTGCGGTGCCAAAATGTTCATTCCCCACTTTAGATATTATGCTTGAAGTTCAACCAAGTCCTTTGCCTTCCCTAGTTTCAACTTTTGAATTCCTGCCTCCACCCCATGTACTGTGAAAATCTTTGTAGTTGTGTTGATCCTAGGAGGAGGCTCAACCTCTAATTCTTTTTCATAGAGTTGCCTTGCATAGTCAAACCATTGATTGGCTGTAATATTATTTTCAAATTGCTTCTTCATTGGTTGAAGTTCCTGCCAAAAACAATTTGGGTTATTCTTGCCTAGATATATCAACTCTTCCCCCCTTGTTTGCATGAACTCATTTTTTTTTTTATCTGCTTATATAACTTTACATTCATCTTCCCCTCTCCTTCCTTTTTCAAGGTTCTCCTTGCCATTTTGCATTCCTCATCGAACCACGCATTCACAGGAAAACAACTTGATTCTGATTTCCTATTTTTTGCTCTTTTACACTTCTCAAGTGCACCCTGGATTATATTTGTTAACTCATGGTTGTTGAGGCTTTGGGGACCAATTTTCTCCTTCTGAATTGATCTCTTCAACATTGTTTTGAAGATAGTGCAATTTTCTTATGTTAGAAGAATTTTGCCCCTTGATGTCGATTGTTGAGAACATTGGATTTTCCTCCTATTATGTCTTTCTTCTAACTAGGATAACTTTATATAAATTGGGTTATGATCTGATTTTAAGTCCCAAATATGCTCTCCAATCTTAACTTCATATATTCTTTCTATTAGGCTTTGTGAACCAATAACATAGTCAACGACACTTGCCCCATTGTATGTGTTGCAAGTGAAGTTTTTTCCATCTATCTAGACCATTGCAGATAATTAAGTTGAAAGCACCACACAACGTAAGCAACTCCTCTCCAAAATGATGATTACTAGCTTTGTCATATTTTGAACATCTCAACCATAGAGAATTCTCCTCTTCAATGAGCCAAATAGGATTGTGATCCTCTTTACAAAAAAGAATACTAGCTCATTGATTTGTTGTTCTAGCATTGAAATCTCCCACGAAAAGAACTCTCCCTATTGTGAATATGTGGCAATATCTTGCTTTAAAACTGAATATGCATCTTTTTTGTCCAATCCCTTATTTTTGTAAGTTTTTGATACTCGAGGTGCAAAATAACATGTTGCAATTCTTATGTCATTCTCATTCTCTGTTATTTTGAACCATAAATATTGTTTATTTGTATCTTCACTAACTGAATGTGACGACCTTCTTTTTCTTTCACTAAAACCAGTATTCCTCCGTACCCTTTGCCATTTTCTGCTGCCTCATTCCAAAATGCTAACTTCAAATAACCGTCAAACATAGGAGTTTTGAAACCATCATGTTCATGAGTTTCTGTGAGACAAATTATGTCTCTACCTTCTGCAATAGGCCCTATCCCAGGTCCCCTCCTCCAAGGGTAACCTCTACAGTTCCAACAAGCTAGACTTAGGTAACCTGGGTAAGATTTGGTTGCTACGCGGTTTGGCACACAAGACTCGAATTTGAGTCTTCACCCCTTTTCATCCATGTTGATCTTGTTGTTTTCCTCCCTATTATAGAATTGTCTGCTTTTTCTTTATTGTCAGCTTGCTGCCCTGTTTTGCCATGAGGCCCAAACACTGGAATAACCGCTTTACCATTATATAACCATACTCTTTTCCCTTCGTTTCTTGCTGCTCTAACTTTCTCCACTTCTTTTCTTCTCTCTTCTTGTTGCTTGCTAGTTAAATCTTCTTCTAGGAAGAAGTGTGAGTCTTTCAAGGTTTTTTTTTGCTTAAGAAATGATGTTTCTCTTGCACACTTGCCATGATGACTTTTATCAATCAAGGTCTTTCCTCACATATCTTTCCCACCCTCCTTGCTTGAAAAATTTGCCCTCTCCATTGTAATTCCTCTCTCAGAAAGTCCCTTGTCAAATTGAAAGTGCTTTCATTCTTTCCATAGTCTCTTATTCCCCTGATAATAAGGTTTGTTTCCATCTCTTTTCTTTCTTTATGTTCTCTTTCTTGTGCTCTACGAAAACTTACATCTTTTTTTTCCTCTATCCTATGACCATTAGTGTCCTCAACCCTAGTTTTGATTTCTTTTGGAATATATGTTTTCTTGTTCTTTTTTGTCTTCTTTTCGAAAAAGACTATTTGCTGACCCATTTGTGTATCTACCTGAGTTGTTTTAGAGATTATCACATCTTTGCTTGTTGTCATTGCATCATTCTTGGTTTGCCATGCTACCTTCATGTTTTCCCATTATCATTTTCATGCCTCTACAGCGTCTTGTAACATTATTACCTACTCTTTCAAAATTCTATTACCTTCCATTAAATATTAATTTGCAAGTGTGATCTCTGAAAGTTTGCAGTCTCTTTCCTGTTCGTTGGCTTCTAAAATTTCCAACCTTGCCTTGGCCTTCATCAGTTCTTGGACATAGAGATTTGATGACCAAGTAAGAGGTGTAGTTGTGGGACTATAAATGATTGACTCTTCTTTATTTTTGTTATTGTTTTGCATTTATCCAAATCCACTTTCCTATTGTTGTTATTGTTGTTAATTGAAGCAATTTTGACTTGGGCCAAAAAATTTGTTTCCACAAAATCCGAGTTTTTAACAAAAAAATCTCAAAGTGAATCTGCCACAATTCTCCTCAACAATTTCTTGGGGAATGTTTGCCCACGAATGTTTTCCTTGCGTTGCATGACACGAAATAACCTCAGCAGACCTGTTTGGATCGAACCTCAGCAAACCTGTTTGGATCGAAATAACGTGAAATTCCCTGCACGCCTGCCTACGTCGCGCTTCTGCAATTCCCTCACGCCTGCCTACGCTGCTCCCTTCGAACGCTCCCTTTGAACGATCCCTTGCTTCTGCAATTCCCTTCACGCCTCGCAATTCCCTTCAGCAGTGACTGCGTGAGTAGCTAAAATGTGTGTCATTGTTTGTTCTCGCCGGGACTCGAAACGGGCCGGATCCCCACCAAACTCCAGATCGGTTGTCTTGTGAATTCACTCAAACTCGTTTTTATCTGAAAGGAATGCAGTTAATGAAAGAGAGAGTACCTGATGAGGAGACTCTGAAGGAATCAACGTGTAGGAATTCAAAAGCCTCCATGCTTCTGTTTCATCCGTCGAACTCCCCTGCTGTGATTTGTTGTGTAGGAATTCAAAAGCTTCGATGCTTTTGTTTCATCTGTCGAACTCCCCTTCTGTGATTTGCTGTGTAGGAATTCAAAAGCCTCGATGCTTCTGATGTCCACGCTGTGATTTTCTTCGTTTGTCTTCCTCCGGGTTTTTCCTATGGAAGAGGACCAAGACAAATAACGAATTCGAATCTGAGGCAAACTCAATCAAGCACCGCGGCGGACACAGTTCTGTTTTTGAGTTCTCGCAGGGGGTTAATTCCTCTTTGTCCGCTCCGTGGCATTAAAGAAAAGGACGAGCTCTGCAAGCAGAGTTTGGAAGACATCCAGAACTGAGCAAAGAAGTTTGAAGGAAGTCCAACGTCCACTACAAAGCACCAACTCGACGTATAGGGCAAGTAAAAACATTGTAAGCGCATGAACTCTGGAACTGTATGCAAGGACATTTTCTCGATCAATGAGATGCGGGGATCTCTTCCTGTGTTTTTTGTAACTTTAGGGAACTGGTACAGCTCTGATAAGAGCGTAACAAAATTTATCAAATTTGTTTAAACTTTGATCATTGTTGTTGGTAAATTGCTAAGGAATAGAGCTATTGTTGCATACAAATTTTGTGTTTGGGGTTTCTTATGGATCATCATTATTTACTGTGGGACTAGTCATTGTTGTATTAATTCTGATTTCACTATTGAATGAATAAATGTGTTATGTTGAAGAGATGCCTAGTTCCTGAGAACCCTAAGTAAAATTGCCTGGATCAATACAGTGGTATCAGAGCAGAAATCCTGCCAACTTGGATGGTGTTTGAAGATGGAACAATTGGAAGCAATTTTTCGCAAGGAGTACGCAAAATCTGGGAGGAGGTTGGAGGAGCAGCAAGCAAAAATGATGAAAATTTTGCGATAATTGTAATATTGGAACAAAGTGGCTCTTACAAAATTAGAGTTGGACAAGGAAAATGAAAAGGATCGATTAAGGAATGGAACAACTTTTGGACCAGCAGCAAGAAAAACAAATCGAGTGCTTCTGATGACAAGCCAAAGCCTGTAAAACAAAGTAGAAAAGTAACTGAAGCAGTGGCAAAAGCATGGACATGGTTGTATCCTCCTAAAAGGAAGGAAAATCCTAAAGAGGAAACCATAGTCAGTGGTAGCAGTGCTGAAAGTAATTGTATTACCAATAAAGATGAAGAAAGTCAGCTGGTCTTCTCAAGGAAGGGGACACCATAAGTCGGCATCCTGTTGTATCCTCCTAAAAGGAAGGAAAATCCTAAAGAGGAAACCATAGTCAGTGGTAGCAGTGCTGAAAGTAATTGTATTACCAATAAAGATGAAGAAAGTCAGCTGGTCTTCTCAAGGAAGGGGACACCATAAGTCGGCATCCTGTTGTACGAAGCAGTGAAGACTCTCTAAAGTTGGTTGATAAAAATGATGGGCTCCACATATCGAACAGTTATAGCATCTCAATCTCTACTAGTGAAGTTTGTGATGTCGGTGAACCTATTTCCTATTTTGGGAAGGTAACATATGGGCAAACTGATGGAAAATATGATCCTCTAGATGCAGACATGAGTGTACGTAAATTGCACATTCCTCACAGTACATTGGCCCACAGTAGGGGTAATCCAGATGACCATTATTATGCAGCGATTAGGCCATCTCTCTCAGATCAGTGGTATAAGCTTAGTGATGCAAATGATGCAGGGAGCCAAGACGGCCATAATGAGGAAGCTGATGATAATGATGATGGAGTGGAAAGGCAGACTGACACTAAGGAGCAATTGACTCTTGCTACAAGTGCAATGGTGTTGTTAACTATTCCTGAAGAAAGTATAAAGCAATGCACTGATATGAGAGATATAGGTGAGACTGTGTCAAAAGACACAATTGTTGAGCCTAAAGACAAACCTGCTGCTGAGAAGGGTAAGAAATCCACAAGACTTGTGCCAAAGAGTGATGATAAGGAGGAAGAATTTGTGCAACAAATGCAAATCTTTTTAAGTCTGATCTATTATACAATCCACTGCAGAAACTTGCAAATATCAATGACAAGGAGGTAGACTTGATGTTAAATTATGGGAGTAAACACACAAGTGTGGTGGGGTAGAAGAAACAAAGTAATTTAACTCAGAGGGTGGAAATCAGATCTGTTGAAGACGAAGCAGACATTGTTCATTAATCAGTTTGGCTTTAGCAAAAACTCCAGAGCAGCAGAGCGAGCTACATGAGTTGTTGGCCCTTGTGTACTATGATAGCCTTCAGAATTGTGGTGCCTCTATGTGACCAGCGGCATTTTGTACCAGCAAGGGACTCAGCTTGGGCTAATTTCTGTGAAAACTCTCTAATACACTTTAAAAAAGATTTTGCATACAAACCTGAGTGACCAGTCACATCCATTTTACTTAGGTAAGCTATCCGAAAAGTTGGGTCACACATATGAGAAAGCACTGTCATATTATAGCAAAGCTGCATGCATGAATCCATCCGCTGTGGATCCAGTTTATAGAATTCATGCATCACGGTTGACTGGTAGACACAATACACATGCCATTAGGGTGGTGGCATGTTATTGTTTATAGCATTCAACAAAAGAAAAGTTTTCCAGTCTTTTAGATGGCATGCAAGAATACTCCTCAAAATTGTCTGTTGAAAATGAAAAGAGTGGATTTCTAAGTGAAGCAGCAAACTCAGAAATTCGGCCAGAGAGCAGATTTTTGTTGGAGGCAGGGCAACTGCTTTTTGATGACTGCATTGCAGCTATAGAAGTTTGTGTAGAGGGAGAGCTTACACACTTCCATAAGGTTAGATACAAGTTAGCTCAAGCATTGTATTTTAGAGGGGAGAGTTGCAGATCAGACCTTAAGATTCAATCAGAGGCAGAGGTAGATATACCTTCCCAAACAATCTCTCCACCTATTCTTGAGAATAGAATTACTGAAACAGAAGAAAAGGCTGCAAATGAGTCTGCTCTGCTGGAAGGTAGAGTTCCAGATGGACCTGCTTTGAATAAAGATATTGATTGGAATGTAACTGGTCACGAGAAATTATTGGATGGAATGTATCTGGTCCACAAGAAAGTAATGGATGGAATGTATCTCATCCACAAGAAGATAGTGGATGGAATGTATCTGGTCCACAAGAAGATACTGGATGGTTGGACTATCTCGGATCACCAACTGGATCTGACGATATGTTATATCAAAGGCAGGTTTATTTTGATACAATGGAAAATCTGCAGCAAGTTGAGAATCATTGTGTAGAAAATTCCATCCCTGAATCTGATTTAAGTCTGCCTGATGGCTCTCAAACAGAGTCTCTTCTTCCCGTGGTTGGGGATCCAAAGGTATTATTACTTCCGCACAAAGAAATGGATTTTGTAGCTGGTAATGAGCTGGAGATAACATGTGGGTATCCAAATTTGGCTCAGGTGGACACCAATGATTGCTTACACAAACAGTTAGATGAATCTTTTGATGGGTTTGGGCAACTGTTTGATGAGGATGAAATGCCTGTTGAAGAAATTGAATCAGAGAACTTTTTATATGATGAAAATGGTGGAGCTTGTGAATCAGTTACTAATGTTGTTGGTGTTGATGCCCGAGATGTTAAAACCTCTCTCAGTTTTCCTTGTGGCAACAGACCCCCACTTGTAAAGTGCCAATACTTCAATTGATGACAATGTAGACATGTTTGATAAAACTGATGGTAAGCAAGAGAAAGAACCTGCAGAAGATAATTTTGAAGCAATTAAGGTCACTAGTTACAAGGGCAACTCAAGTGATCCTGAAACAAATTATGAAAATCTTAATCTTGTGCAAAAAGTTTCCTCATCCAGAGATCAACATCTTGCCAAAACTGTGAATGAGGATAGTGTTGTTAAAAATGCCAATGCTGTGACTATTGGTGATATTGATGCTTGTGTGAAAGATATTAACACCACCAAGGAAGATCCTGGAAGCACCGAGCATGGATTGGACAAACAATCTACAGAGGATGCCATAGAAATTACCTACGGGGGTGGATCTGAGTTTGATGGTTATGATAATGAATATGAACTTGTTTCTGATTCTGAAAGAGAGGTTGAAAATGAGCATCAAGTTGAAGGGAAACAAAGTGGGCAGAACTTTTCATTGCTTGAGGACAAGAAATGTTGGGAAGAGGGGACTGTAATGTTCCCAATAAATTAATTGCTCAAGAGATGAAGTACCCTATCAATCCCTGTAGGCTATAGTCCTTGACAAAGGGGAAAACCCCAGAATACCGAATGTTTGGGCAAGTTTTGGGGCGGCTGGGCAAAGAGACTCAAAGATGGGGTTTGGTGTGAACTTTATTCAATCAATTAAGGAGAGAATCCCTCTAGGAAATCTATAAATACAAGACAGTTGAATTCATTTGGATTATAATTGAATTGGATCATTTGTATCTGTTTTTCTTTGAGCCTGAGGCTCTGAGGGTTTTAAGACCTCTTCTTTCTAGTAATTTCGATGGTGAAAGATTCCACCCTAATTAGTTTTTATTTTTTCTTTTTCATTGTTCCGGTACAGGGAAATTTATCATCCAAGAACAGCAGGGTATTCTCGAGGCAAATCTGTAAAGTTGGACAAGTTCCTCAGAAGATAATTTCTGGTCGGATCGTAGTACAGAGGCCCAAATCTCTGTTGAGATTTTGTCTGAGGCAAGCCACAGCCTCTGGATTTGTGAAGAGTGAAGGACTTCTGGGCAAAGACAAACTCCTGTAGCAGAATCCATTGCAAATTCAACCCATTCTCAGTGGGTCGGAACTCTCCTGAAATAGCCGAGATCTCTTGGAATCTGAAACACCGTAAGTCTATACGTCAGGCAGGGTCCATGACACCTAAATCTGGTAATCCGAATTTATTCTGAGATAAAGCGCACCCATTGGAATTGTCACGTGGGTCCCTTCAGTAGCCCGGGCCTTTGTTGAGGGATAATTCATCATCAGCTGCCCTGGTGTTACCATGCAAAAAGCATTCTGCAGCCCACTCCAAAGATCCGAGACTTGGAATAGAGTCTGACTCCTGTAACAGGATAGAAGGGTTTTCTGAGGAAGTCAGACCTGACATTGTTGATGCAGTCAAGGTGGAAAGAGGAATTACAGACCTGGGTTAATTAGGGAAGCGTATGGTACTGTTGAAGAGGACTGAGACAAATAACAAATTCAGATCTGAGACAAACTCGATCGAGTGCTGAGGCAGATACAGTTTGGTTTCTGAGTTCTTGCAGGGGGTTAATTCCTCTCTGTCCGCTCCGTGGCATTAAAGAGAAGGACGAGCTCCGGAAGCAGAGTTTGGAAGACATCCAGAACTGAGCAAAGAAGTTTGAAAGCAGCCCAACATCCACTGCAAAGCACCAGCTCAACATATAGGGCAAGTAAAAACATTGTTAATCGCATGAACTCTGGAACTGTATGCAAGGTCATTTTCTCAATCAGAGAGATGCAGGGATCTCTTCCTGTGTTTTTTGTAAATTCAGGGAACTAGTACAGCTGTAATAAGAGTGTAACAGAATTTATCAAATTTGTTTTAACTTGGATCATTACTGTTGGTAAATCACTTAAGGAATAGAGCTATTGTTGAGTACAAATTCTGTGTTTGGGGTTTCTTATTGAACAGCATTATTTACTGTGGGACTAGTCAATCTTGTATTAATTCTGATTTCACTATTGAATGAATAAATGTGTTCTGTTGAAGAGATGCCTAGTTCCTGAGAACTCCAAGTAAAAATTGCACTAGATCAATACACCAGTTCTTTTTCCAATGGTGCTTTCAAAAGACTATTGCAGGGCCTATTACTCATCTTGAATTATTCTCAAGTATCTTATCAGATACAGCCTCTAAAACCATTCTAGACTCCACAGAGGCTTGAATCAAAGCTTTCGATACTACAACAGAGGACAATGCAGTCTTTCCTGCATTCCTGACTCAGAACATCCACTGCTTTATTAACATGATAATGCGAGCTATTTTTGTTTTGGGTCTGGTTAAACTATGCATACTATTGAGAGCTCTAAACATGTTTGTATTTGCTAACATGGGAAGGAGAATGCAGAAGGAATTGAGGTAATGAGCACAACCCTAGTGGTCTTTCTGACAATAAAGAATCCAACAGATATGGCATCAATACCTACCTCATTCTTGACCAAAATTCAATTTACTCACACTGGGTTAAGGCTGTCAGCAACTTCTGAGGTTCTGAGAAGAAAATACCATAGTGGTTTTGTGAGCATCTTACATGCTTTCTCTGTAAATTTGTCTTCTGGTCTCCATGAATGGTTTATAGTATATCACAACATTGACTGCTATGACAATCTCCCGAGTAAATACTATAACCAAAATTCCTTGCGAGAAAGGACAAGACCAAGACATGCAATTCCTACAAATTGCTATACAGGAAGCATTATGTTAATATAATCTAATTTGGCTAGCGTGTTCTTTTTTAATTAACTCTTCAAGTATACAATTTAACCACAGGTCACCAAAGAATGCATCTCCTAGAGGAATTTTAACAATGACAAAAATCAACTCATAAGATCCACTAAAAACCCCACTAGAAATTGTTGGACATTGGATAAACCAACGCTCCCCATGTGTTTCGCGACATGGAGTAACCGCCTCTCGTGGATCCTTATCTCTGGCAATGCGATCGTTGACTACCACCTGCGGGTTTTGGTCTAACGGCAATTGTGATTCCCAACAAGTGGTATCAAAGCGTAGGTCACGAGTTCAATACACATTCGGCTCTCGTTGTGGAGGAGATTGTTGGACATTGGATAAACCAACGCTCCCTGTGTGTTTTGCGACATGGACTAACCATAGTATTAAAAACCGGCCGGTTTAAACCAGTAACCAGTGAAACCGGCCAGTCAGGGGCCTAGCCGGTCCAAACCGGTCAAAAAACCCAGTCAGGCACCCCATTTCTCTTTTTTTTCCGGTCAAACTGGCTGGTTAGCTGCCACAGCCACAAAAGGACCCACAGAAGTTGATTTGGCCAGTAATGGGTGGTTTTGGAGGGAAAAGGGGGGTTTTTTCCTTCCAAAAACACCCTCTCCAATCCTTTAAAGGCAGGGGTACCCTCTCATTTGTCTCACACATCTCATTTTGAGCTTTTGTGAGTTTGATTGAGAGCTTGGAGAGTTGAGTTTTTGTTGGAGTAGTGGAACAACATAGAGTTTGAGCTAAGTAGTAGCCATCATGCCTCCAAAAGGCAAGGATACTGCATGGGCTCATTGTGATATGATTGATGGCAAAATGATTTGCAAATATTGCCAAAAATCTATTGCAGGAGGGGGTATTTACAGGTTCCAGCAACACTTGGCTGGGATAGGAGGCCATGTAAAGCCATGTGGAGCACCAAATGAAGTAATAGGGCATATTAGGGCAGAATACCTTCAGAAGTTTGAAACTCAAGTCACTGAACCAATAGAGAAGTTTGTGACTAGAGCACTTGCAATGTTTGGCAGTCGAGAGTCGGGAGACTCAAGTTCAACCAACTGAGTTTGAACTTTGATCATGATTAGAAGTTTCAACTTTCAAGTGATAATGTTGATCATTAATTAGAATTTAGTAATATCATATATGTAGATTTGTAGTAGACTGTCACTGTACTATGTAGGCCAATGGCCTCAATGCTCATAGCTTGTAGCATTGTTTTTGGACTTTATGGGTCATTTGGAGCCTCATTGCTTATGCATTTTTTCGATGATATGTATTGCACTCGGTGCCATAATGCCATTTTGATATATTCACCTTTACATGGTATATAAATGAGCAAACTTTGCATATTTTGTCTCTATTGGCTTGGAATCATGGTTGCAAATCTTAAAAATAGTTTTTTTTTATTAAAAATTAATTATTTAATGTATTTTTTTAAAACCGGTTCGTTTAGACCTGACCAGTACCGGTTAGACCGGTTCCGGTCCGGTTACCGGTTTATTAGGTCCACCGGTCCGGTCACCGCTTCCGGTTTTTAATACTATAGGACTAACCGCCTCTTGTGGATTCTTATCTCTGGCGATGCAATTGTTAACTAACACCTGCGGGTTTTGGTCTAAAGGCAATCATGATTCCCAACGGAAAATTGTTCTAAATAAGACCAACAAAAGATTTAGGTGTACAGTTTAACCAGGGCTCACCAAAGAATGCACCTTCTGGAGGAATTTTGTCATCCACAAAAATTTACTTTAAAATAAAATCCACTAAAACGCCACCAGAAAATTGATGTAAATAAGACCCACAACATTTAAAAAGAAGAATAGAGAAAACCCATGCCCCAAGTTATGACTCGTGAAATAACAAAATATGGTTATGATTCATGAATACCATGAAATCTGAGCAGAAACTATAAAACTTCATTTTGAATCTTGATTTGTGATGCAACACAAACAAATTATCCCTAAGAATAGTCCTAAATTTCAAGGGTGAGAAATTCTCCATAGATGACTATCACAAATCTGAGGACAGAAGATATGCCATAGAAGAGTCACAAATCCATTAAAATGCAGCAAATATGTCAAAAATTTCAGGGTGAATGCAGCAAACTCATCAAAAATTTCAGCAAGTGAAACAAACTCATCAGAAATTTTAGGGTGGGGAGAGCGAAAAAAGCTTTCCAAAATATTTAGGGCGAATGCAGATTGCAATGACGGAAAGTTGAGTTTGAAAAATTTGCATGAGTTTCAACTTTCCCTTCAATATAAATATATTAGCAGTATAATATTTGATTTCAATCCTAGCAATATTTTATGGGCTAAAGTTTATTAATATCATAATTTAAAAAAGATTGCCCAAACAAAGTTTTGACACCTTAAATTTCACCCATTGGTGTAAGATATGTAGGCTGATAACAGAGAAATAAAACTGAATGTTGTGTTTGTCAATTAGAGCATACTCCCAAATTTACGATGGCCAGGATGACGAAAAGACAAGAATGAATAGAAAGGTCAATTCAACTGAATACAAAATACAACAATAAGATAATAATAATATAGTATTGTCTATTACATTCAACCCATGAAGCGATTTTATGCCGTGCAAATAGCTTATATCCGTAATTTAAACCTGTGTCTGTTAATACTCTTCAAGTGTGGATGAAACATTGACAAGCTAAGAACCTCAGTGCAGGGTGCCACATTTGTGATCTTTGCCTCACATGGAGACATACCAGGCATATGAAATATGTATAACTGTGGAAAAAGTTAATAGAGACGAGAGAAGGGAACATGAAGAAGTCAAGGACAAGATAACAGAAGAAGTGTCAACAAGAACACAAAGGAAAAACACTACAAGAACTGCCATTTATATTTGTTTAGTTATAAACCTCTGTTACAAAAGTTTCCAGGACGGGGGAGCAGGAAGACACAAAAGGGAGACGTGTGGGAGCACCCCTAAATTTTAAGGAAATTCAAGGGTACAAGGGGGCGTCTGGGTGCCTAGCATTGGGGTCCCCATTTCAAAAATTATAAAAATAGAAATAATAATGATAAAATCCCAACAATAATAATTCATCCCATGGAAATTCATCATTGTACAACCCAATGGAAATGATATAATCCTGCCAATACTAAAATACGAAAAACTGTTAAGTCTGCTGGATTTTAAATGGGATATGAAATCTACTTTTGTTAAATTTAGATAAACATGGTGTTCTATGCTTGATGCACTTTTACTTCAATCTTTCTTAGGCCCAATACAAAATAGCAATCACATAAACTTGAAAGTAAAATGCTGATAGAACACATAATAGATCAATAGAAGACAAGCCAAATATAGATCAGATTTACATTTCCTTTTGTCCAGAAAAGATATGAGATATTGTGGCGTTACGGCGGTCAGCAGGATGCTTCAACGAGCAAAGTCTTTCTCGATCAGCCAACACTTTCTTGTGTCACACCCACAGCCCTCAAAGACAGCTCATCACAAGTCAACACAAGTCAAACCAGGGACAGCGCAGAAAAGTCTAACACGGGCAGCTTCAGAAAAGTCAACGCAGCAAACTAGGGCTTCTGTCAAACAGCCCAAAATTTCTCGATTTTGGTGCCCAGCTGTACGGCCTCCTAAAATCGGAATTTCTGCAGAAGATTGAGGTCAAACATGGGTTTGCCACTATCAACGCTGGTCAACGCTGCAGCAGAAAAGCCCTTAACAGATCAGCGCAGAAAACAGCAGCTACGCTCCACACGTGAGGGAAAAAGGCCTCCAAAGGCTGTCGAACCAATTAGATCACAATGAGAGGATGTGTGATGAGATGATAAGAAAATGACCTCCAAGTCTCTCCAATTTATGTTCATCAATGAAGGTGTGTGACACATCTCTTAAGCATGTGGGATAAATCTGGCCGACCTTGCACATGTGGAAAATAAATTCAAAATCAATGCTCTGCTCATCCGATCAAGATGATCTTTAGATCAATCTTGCACCTCTCCGAAAGAGTAATCCAACAAAAATATGACCATCGTCATATGAGCAGTGCAACATAGAGTTTGGATCTAGTTATCCAAAACTCTCAACTAGGGAGAACTCCATCTGTCCACAAGTGCCATCCATCATGTACCAAACCAAACATCGTGCGTCATCCCGCTGTAACTTGCTTTGCTAGATCTTTATTTTCGAACAAAAGGTGAGTCACAAAGACATCACACAGAGCTGACCCGAAGTCAGCTTAGAGGTAAAAACCTCTCTCGGACTCAAAAGAGTCTCATACTAACCCGAAGTTAGTTTACTGACCCAAAGTCAGTTTAGAGAATAAAACCTCATCATACTTGATCCTAGATCAAGGTGTTGGACACGTGTCATCCTAGACATAGAGAGTACGGCAATCTCCGATGCGTCCATCGGTCTTGCTATGGTCTCTATCCACATTTCCCACCTCATTGGCCAAATGAGAGGTACTTTCCATGAGTCCAAAACTCCATGGGTAGGATGCGTGCGGGGCACAGATCAAAGAGAGGCGAACCAACTCAATATCAAATATCGTTTTTGGGATTAAACTGCGTTAAGTAAGTCATTCATGTATGACCATTTTCATGAGAGGTAGTCCTAACTGACTAATTTCTCATGATTTTTGAATAGTCCACATAACACTCATTGCATCGGGTGATGCTCACAGGGGTGAAGAAGTGGGATTGAAACTAGTGAAAAGAATCACATAGCGTCAATCATCACTTCCGGGGCTTGCACCCGGTAACCAGGACTTCCCGAGAGGTCACCCATCCCAGAACTCCTCTGGCTCAAGCACGCTTAACTGTGGAGTTTTTCCCCACAATCAAGCCCACTTAGCTTGCTACCCCATTTGCAAAACCTTAGCAAGTATTGTGCCTCATGAACCATTCAAGTAGAGATCCCTTTACTCTTTGTATTTTAAGTATGAGGGGTTTTCTGCAGTGCATTATATTAGATATCATTTTTGGGATTCAACTGCGTTAAGTAAGTCATTCATGTATGACCATTTCCATGAGAGGTAGTCGCAACTGACTAATTTCTCATGATTTTTTGAATAGTCCACTTAGCACTCATTGCATCGGATGATGCTCACAGGGGTGAAGAAGTGGGATTGAAACTAGTGAAAAGAATCACATAGCGTCAATCATCACTTCCGGGGCTTGCACCCGGTAACCAGGACTTCCCGGGAGGTCACCCATCCCAGAACTCCTCTGGCTCAAGCGCGCTTAACTATGGAGTTTTCCCCACAATCAAGCCCACTTAACTTGCTACCCCATTTGCAAAACCTTAGCAACTATTGTGCCTCATGAACCATTCAAGAAGAGATCCCTTTACTCTTAGTATTTTAAGTATGAGGGGTTTCCGCAGTGCATTATATTAGATATCATTTTTGGGATTCAACTACATTAATTTAGTCATTCATCTATGACCATTTCCATGAGAGGTAGTCATAACTGACTATTTTCTCATGATTTTTTGAATAGTCCACTTAGCACTCATTGCATCGGGTGATGCTCACAGGGGTGAAGAAGTGGGATTGAAACTAGTGAAATGAATCACATAGTGTCAATCATCACTTCCGGGGCTTGCACCCGGTAACCAGGACTTCCCGGGAGGTCACCCATCCCAAAACTCCTCTGGCTCAAGCGCGCTTAACTATGGATTTTTCCCCACAATCAAGCCCACTTAGCTTGCTACCCCATTTGCAAAACCTTAGCAACTATTGTGCCTCATGAACCATTCAAGAAGAGATCCCTTTACTCTTAGTATTTTAAGTATGAGGGGTTTTCGCAGTGCATTATATTAGATATCATTTTTGGGATTCAACTGCGTTAATTTAGTCATACATCTATGACCATTTCCATGAGAGGTAGTCGTAACTGACTAATTTCTCATGATTTTTGAATAGTCCACTTAGCACTCATTGCATCAGGTGATGCTCACAGGGGTGAAGAAGTGGGATTGAAACTAGTGAAATGAATCATATAGCATCAATCATCACTTCCGGGGCTTGCACCCGGTAACCAGGACTTCCCGGGAGGTCACCCATCCCAGAACTCCTCTAGCTCAAGCGCGCTCAACTCAATATCATAACGGTGGGGCAGAAGCACCACAAGGTCCGGCAAGCCTAGCCCCGTGAGTGCTTATAGCTCCAAGAAGCTATCCCCAAGCCCCCTGGAGCTCCCAGAGTTCATAGTCCAACTCAAGCAGGACCCTTAGAATAGGGTCTTTCCATGATTCCAAGCTTCTCATGGAAGGTTAGGAACTTGACCTTCCCTAGGGGCTTCGTGAGAATATCCGTGACCTACTCATCAGTTCCTATATGATCGAGCCTTATGGCGCCTCGCTATACCATATCCCAGATAAAGTGGTAACTGATATCAATATGCTTGGATCGATCGTGGAACATGTGATTCTCATAAAGACGAAACCCACTCTGGTTATCACAAAGGATAACGGTGGTATCTAGCACATGCCCGAACAACTCACTGAAGAGCTTTCGCAACCAAACAGCTTCACAACAGGCCACACTCGCTGCAATATATTCGGCCTCAGCGGTGCTCAAAGCCACCGACTTCTGCTTCCTACTCATCCAAGATATTGAAGCAGAACCCAAGGTGAAGCAACATACAGATGTGCTCTTGCGATCCACCACACTGCCAGTCCAATCGGCATCAGTATATCCCTGGAGTCTCAAACTCCCAGCAGTGTATCTCAACCCATGGTTGATTGTGCCCTGAAGATATCTCAACAAATTCTTGGCACTAATCCAGTGAATGTGATGAGGTTCAACCATATGTTGACTCAAAGTGTTCACTGCAAAACATACGTCCGGACGAGAGTTCACTAAGAACATTGGGGCCCCTACGAATTGTCGATACTCGGTAGGATTTGCTAGCACGGGCCCAGCAACGTTTCCACTCAACTTCTTAAAGTTGAGTTCCATCGATGTCGACACAGACTTACAGTCCACCATACCAAATCTCTCCAGCAGCTTCACGAAATATTTTTCTTGAGAAAGGAAAATCTCGCATGGCCTCTGCCAGACCTCTAAGGCTAGGAAGTAGTGCATCAGTCCTAGGTCTTTCATCTCAAACTCGGAAGCTAGCTCCCTCTTACACTGATGAATGAGAGGGTCAGCACCTGTCAAGAAGAGATCGTCCACATAGAAGACCAAAATGAGAGGTCTTTCTCTATCAACCTTAAAATAAAGGTTCGAATCAGCATTACTTCAAGTGAAGCCCAGCTTCATTAAGTAGTTATCTATCCTCTCGTACTAAGCCCTGGGGGCTTGCTTCAACCCATAGAGGGCTTTCTTCAACCTGCATACATAGGTGTCTCTATCTCGAACTTCGAACCCCAAAGGTTGCTCCACATACACCTCTTCCTTTATAGATCCATGCAAAAAAGCAGTCTTCACATCCATCTGATGTAGACTCCATCTTTGCGTAGCAGCAAGGGCAATAATAGATCGGATGGTGGTATAACGGGCCACATGTGCAAATATATCATCATAATCTATGCCTTCAGCACTTCCATCAGATCCATGCATGATCTTATAGAGCCATTTCGAGGTGACAACAGATTTGTCCTCCGGTCTTGGGACCACTTCCCAGACATCATTCTTCATAATGGACTCATATTCTTTGTGCATAGCATCCTTCCAAACTTGATGCTTTATTGCTTCTTCAAATGTTCCAGGCTCAAATTGTAGTATCGTACTCATCGCTGCTAGATACCCTTGGTATCTCTTCGGCTTCTTGCTTTCACAGAATGTCCCCCTTGGGGCAATATGTCTCTCGGCATGTTCGAGAGTATCCCTAAGCCATAAGGGTCTTCTCTTATTTGAAGGCGGTGGATCAATGGGATCCATAGGTCCTTCAACATCAGGTCATCCTTCAGCTCTTCCAACTTCCCTGCTTCTTAATCTTCTTTGTCTTCCTTGGAGCTAGGAAGATTTCTTACTTTATTGAGGGCAACATCTTCATCGAAGGTGATATTGTGGCATATGTCCACTTCTTTTTTACCAGGCACATATGGCTTCGAAGCTTCACTGTAGCCCACAAACATTCCCTTCTTTCCAGAAGCATCCAGCTTGCTTCTCTTTTCTTTCGGCACATGAAAGTAAACAGGATAACCAAAAACTCTAAAATGAGAATCATCAAGTTTCTTACCAGAGAAGACTTCTTTGGGAGTTTTGGAGTCCAGAGCGGAATGCGGGCATCTGTTTTGAACATACACAGCAGTATTCACAGCTTCTCCCCATAGAAACTTCAGAAGACCTAGGTCACATAGCATGGCGCGGGAAGCTTCCACAATGGTCCTGTTCTTTCTTTCAGCAACACCATTTTGCTCAAGAGTGTACGCAGTTGTGGTCTCCCTCTTAATGTCAACTTCTCTACAAAAGTCATTAAACTCATTTGACTCATACTCGGTGCCATTGTTGGTCCTCAACACTTTGATTTTCTTCTTAGTTTGATTTTCCACCAAGGCCTTGAAGGTACGAAACCATTTGAATGCTTCGTCCTTCTTCAAAAAAAATATATCCAGGTCTTGCAGGAGAAGTCATTTGTAAAAGTCATGTAATAGGAACATCCTCCGAAGGATGTCACAGGCAACATACCAGATAAGTCAAAATGTAACAACTGCAAGATATCAGTTGTCTTTGTGACACTTGAGGGGAATGATCCCCTTGTATGCTTCCCTTCGGCACAACCCTGACATATACCTTCATGATCATCTCTCAATTCGGGCATCCCTGTCACCACCTTCCTTGCTTCGGGAAGGGCTTTGTAATGAAGGTGTGCAAACCTCCGGTGCCATAACTCTGTTTGAAGAGTTGTATCACATGTCATAGCCTACAATGGACTTCCTCCAACCTGGTAGAGTATCTCTACTCTAAAACCAATAGAAAGAGCTTCCTTGAAGTTCTTCTTCCAGATAAGTACCTTTCCATCAACAAATGCCACCTTGAACCCTTTGTCTTCCATTGCTGAAATGGAGACAAGGTTCTTCTTCAAATTAGGGTACATACAATACATCTTGTAATCAGATGACTTGACCTTGAGATAAATGGAGGGTCACAGTCCCTGTCCCTTTCACAGGATAGGTGGCATTATCTCCAAGGATAATTTCCAGATTAGTATCCTTCTCAACCAAATCAGAAAGGGTCTTCTTTATAACCAGTGAGGCCTTGACGCACCATTATCAATTAACCAGACATCCAAGGCGTCAGGAGGAGATGCAGCAGAGAGGCCAGATACAAGAATAAAATCATTTCTCTTATTATCAACAACATTAGATTCATCGTGCCTGGAATTTCTTGACCTCTTGAAAGGTTGCCCATTTCCATTATGATCAGAGGGAGCCTTCCTTTTTCCTTGGAACCTGTTGTTTCTGTCATTCCTTCTCGAGTTGTTGTTGTCATCATCCCTAGGAGTGTCCCTTCTATTAGGGCACTCTCTTGCATAGTGACCAGTCTTTTTACAAGTGTAACATCTTCCCTTCCTTACTTTGGGCCCCGCTCTACCATGGTTTTGATTTCTCAGGCCACCATGGTTCTTCTTCTTTACATGAGCAGCGAATGCAGTAGGGTCACTTCCATTACCATTAGAGGCATACTCCATCATTTTTGTTTCCTCTTGAGTGCATCTCGTCAATATTTCATCAAAATCAGGAATCACAATATTATTGAGAATAGTGGTATTGAATACATGCTAATCACGAGGGAGACCTCCAAGTGCAATAAGAACCATCTCTTGATCAGATATTGCTTCCCCAATAGCTAGGAGGTTATTCATGATTTTAGTGAGCCTCATAAAATATGATTGAATAGATTCATCCTTACCCTTCTTGATATTCTTCAATTGATTCTTGAAGAAGAGGATTGGATAATGCTCACTAGCTTATCATACATCTCCTTAGATGTCTTCAGCTCAGAAATGTAAGCAACCAAGTGCTTATGAATAGAATCTCGAATAATCATCTTTGCTTTGATTTCCCCTTTTCTATACTTCGTCTTTGTGGCAACAGCTGCATTTGATGGAGGCCCTTGAATATTCCCCTGTACATATTCCATGACATCTTGATCTTCTAGTGCAAAATCCAAGGACATCTTCCATGCATGATAATCAGACTTATCAGTCAATTTATCATCAGCCTTGAAACCCTTGTATGTTGAGGAGGCCATTTGTCCTTGATAGGATTTCTTCCTTCAGAGATAGCTTCTAACACCAGCTTGAGCTCTTGGACTTTGTCTTCACCTCAGCTCTAATTCCATGTTAAATTTAGATAACCATGGTGTTCTATGCTTGATGCACTTTTACTTCAATCTTTCTTAGGCCCAATACATAATAGCAATCACATAAACTTGAAAGTAAAATGTTGATAGAACACAATAATAGATCAATAGAAGACAAGCCAAATATAGATCAAATTTACAATTCCTTTTGTCCAGCAAAGATATGAGATATTGTGGCGTTACAGCTGTCAGTAGGATGCTTCAACCAGCGAAGTCTTTCTCGGTCAACCAGCACTTTCATATGTCACACCCACAGCCCTCAAAGACAGCTCATCACAAGTCAACGCAAGTCAAACCAAGGATAGCACAGAAAAGTCAACGCAGCAAATTAGGGCTTTGGTCAAACAGCCCGGAATTCCTCGATTTTATTGCCCAACTGTACGACCTCCTAAAATCGAAATTTCTACAGAAGATTGAGGTCAAACGACCAAGGGTTGACCACGATCAATGCTGGTCAACGCTGCAGCAGAAAAGCCCTAAACAGATCAACGCAGAAAACAGCAGCTTCTCCACACATGTGAGGAAAAAGGCCTCCAAAGACTATTGAACCAATCAGATCACAATGAGAGAATGTGTGATGAGATGATGTGAAAATGACCTCCAAGTCTCTCCAATTTATATTCATCAATGAAGGTGTGTGACACATCTCTTAGGCATGTGGGATAAATCTGACCGACCTTGCACATGTGGAAAATAAATTCAAAATCAATGGTCTACTCATCCGATCAAGATGATCTTTAGATCAATCTTGCACCTCTCCAAAAGAGGAATCCAACAAAAATATGACCATCGTCATATGAGCAGTGCATCATGGAGTTTGGACCTAGTTGCCCAAAATTAACAACTTTCTCCATATGAAGTCCGATGAGATTGGAAACACTCTAAAACACCCTGAAACAACTAATAGTAATGTTAAAATTTTAAATAAAAGGATAGAAAAAGTAAAATCAAGGAGAATGACACAATTACCAAGGTCTCAGACTCCTCAAAGCTCCATTCCCTATCATTTTTTTATCTTAAAGGGTTATTGGAGAAAAAAATCAAGGTGCTAATGATGCCTGGAAAGGAAAAAAGGGGGGGTGGGGGGGCAGTAATGCCCAAGCATCCCCCTTCTGAGGGAGGGGGCACCTAGACACCCTCCTTTTAGGGAAATGCATCCCCCACACTAGTGAAATATCTCCCCACATGTTTTCCTGAGTTTCTGCTTGGGAAACATTTCCCCAAGCAGCCCCCTGACCCCGGAGCGTGGGAAACATGGGTGGGTGTGGCCCCCACCTTGGGGATGCCTCCCCATGTAACACAGTTATAAACATATATGTTTCATGCTTGTATGTTCTATGCATCCATTTAAGATGCTCAAGGACATGAAACCAAAGGGGAAAGCCCAAACATGAAACCTCTACCAAAGGACTGGGATGAAATGGCAAGACCATCATAAGAATTTGGTTATCAATTGTTTGAATGAAACATAAGGATTAGATGACTACAAACTAGGCCACTTGATGTTCTGTCCATTTGCTTGACAAGCAGAAGCCTACAGAAGTAGTAAAAAGATCGCTATAAGACATTGGTTACAATAAAACAAGATACATTGTTTATAAGTCAAATGCCTGAATAGCTAGATAGATAAATAGCATGAGTGGAATCTTATGCAAAGGATACCCATGCTAACTTATGATTTATTTTGGTGGTGTGATTGTTGTTCTATTATGGAGAGACAGCAATCTCTCTCAAACCCCAAGATATATACATGTTGCAAAAGCCACAGAAAGATACAACAATAAAATTAAGTTTCTTTTCAAATGACCCTACATGAAGTTACGTGATTACATTCACTGCAAGCATGTTGACACCCAAAGCACAATAGATCAGCTTTAATTTAGGATACTAGATATGCTTGTTTCTTTTTATTTGACAAATACAGCACATAACTTCTTTGTATTTGACACAAAATTGCAGCAAATCAGTCATTCTGCTAAGAAGAAAAAACCACTGTGGATATTTTCTTGATCATACTGAATGCCTAAATTTTAAAGGGCTAAAAAAAATTCTTAAGACGTGGCACAAGCCGACCACATGAATAGGTTATGTCAAGCTGTGTAGTCACTATATCTGCACAGGTACGTTTTAATAATGAGCCATCAAAAGCACAAAAAATAAATTAAACAACCAAATCAAAATTTGCTGAGCATCACAACTGTTTGTGTATCTGTGGAGTGCCTACCGCTACTGACATCCTTGACCTTGGTTAATAAATTCTAACCTAGTCAAAGAACATATAAAAACACCAATTCTTATTTGATCTTATTGCCACCAATGGAAAATGTGTGATCAAGCTTTGGTCATGTAATCAATGCCTTCAGAGTTCCCTATTTCTTTATCCGCAGATACAAAATTGTAATAACTTCAAATTTCTAACCAAATTTTGATTGAAATTTGATTAAATTCAACTCTCAATTATAACTCTAAGAGAAGATGCCGTGTAGACCAGGCAGCTCTCAAAGGATGTTAAAAAGAATAGCATGACGTGACATGATATTTACTCTCGTTTATCCTGTGACTCCAGTTCTTTGACTTGTGCAGTTTCTTGTGATTCCTGTTCCTTCATTTCTGCTGCTATTTCCTCATCCATGACCCTCTCAGCTCTGAGTACAGGTTCATAGTAATCTGAATGAAGGTCCATGCATTCTTTGAGCAACGACGTGACTTTGTAGCATTTTTCAACAATGTCTTCTGTATTTGCCTCTGCTTCTTCAACGCAGTTCTCCCAAGCAATGAACTGATCCCTGCACCCCCCACTCTTCATGAATAAGCAAAACCCACACTCTCCCTCCTCCTCTTCTCCTTGTTCACCTTCATTAGGGCTTTGATCGGTTTCATCTCTACCCTCCGTCATAATGCCCCCTTCTCGTTCATTGGGATTTTGATCTGGTTCATGCCTGCCCTCTGTCATAGTGGCCCCTTTCCCTTCATTTACGATTTGATCTGTTTCATCGCTACCCTCTGTCAAAATGCCCGCTTTCGCTTCATTTGGGCTTTGATTTGCTTCATAGCTGCCCTCTGCCATTATGCCAACCTTGGGGTTTTGATCCGTTTCTTCAGGGCTTCTGCTCTTCGTTTCTACTGAAGATGTTTCGTCTTTTCTATCGGTTTTGGATTCAGTTTCAGCTTGAATATTTACTGATTCTGAATTATTTTGTATACTTGATGTTGCTGGCGCCACCATGATAGTAATAACTATAAAGAAGCCGAAACAAAAATAACAGGAGGATGGGGATCAGTTTTACCTCATACGTTACGCGGAAGCAATCAACCGAAACTTCGTTGATGGATTCACAACAACAATAATAGGAAAACAAATATGATTTGTTTGAAAATTGCTAAACCCATCACACAGAGAGGACACAAATGCAAAACCCTCGCCCGTCGACTCTTAAACCCTAAACCTCCTTCATATATGAGTTGAAACCTAAACATATGAAATCTAGCATATTTTAGGGAGCATAACTCTGAAGCTGACTCAATGGCAGACAAGGCAAATGATGTACCAGGAAACTATCTTTTACTCCGGGCAGCCTTTCTTTAGCCCCTGATCCTCAGAAGCAGAATGAAGATAGGAAGAAAATCCAAAGCACCAAAGATTTCCTTCCTATTGCCGATATTCTCTGCTCAGCCTGAAAGTGTGGATACAGAGCAATCTGGCCCCTCCCAAATCATTTCAATGCTATGACCATCGATAGTAGTTACAATGTGTAATAACTGGCGTAATTGGTCAATCAGTGCTCATCATACCTTCATCTCTACAAGTGCTTAAAACTCCGCAGTTTTGAATAAGCTGCAGCATGCTCCTGGAAATCGTCTCCATTAGTGGAAAAACAACTTTGTATAAATATTCTAGCAAGGCTGAAAAAACAAGTCTGGGTCACATACATACAGATGAGGAGCAATTCCTGCCTATCTGGTGCATTTGCAATCTTTGTCAAGACATTACTCGAATCTGGTTAAAGAAGACATTACTCGAATCATAGTAGAGTCTTGGTCAACCTTGGAAGGTTCGTGGGCGGAATTTGGAAATGTGTGTTTAAATTCAATGGAGTCGAATTTTTCGTTGATAAAAGTAGAACTGTGAATTGATTGAGGCTGTTATATTCGTTAGATTCTCCCCTAATATATATATATAAACATGGGCGTTGTCTAACGAGCCAGAGGAATCTGCTCTGACAGTCACAATTGGCTGAATCCGTCAAAAAAATTTTAAAAGCCCTGCAAAAACAGTGCTTTAAATCTTGATTTAACATTGGAAATGGATTCAGCACCATCAAAAACCCGTAGGACACCCAAAATATTAAACTTTGATAGTTATAACATGGATTCAGAAAATTCTCAAGCTGAATTTCTGAAAATCTTACCAGAATTGTCATGATTTTCAGGGCGATTCTCCTGCTAGTTAGATCACGGGTATAAACATGTACTAAAGGTGTTTTTATGGAAACATTTTTATGAATGTGTAAAATAAATTAATATTAATAAAGTTAAAAGAGAATAAAAAATAAAAGGGAAATTTTAAATATGAGAGGTTTTGTGCATCATATTAGATATCATTTTTTGGGATTCATACTCGAATCCTAAAAAATGATATTTAATAAAATGAGAATATATATCACAAAAATTAGATGAAAGAATACAGGTGGCAAGTATGGTAATTTAATTTGTTGTTTTACTGAATAAAAAGAGAAAATTGTATGTATGGAGTTTAGGCCAAGGATCCAACAATTAAAGAGAATTGTATGTTTTATTAAAAATTAAAATTAGTCTAAAATATTTGTATCAATAAAATAATTATAATAGGAAATGTTCATTAATGTTATTAGGCATATGAATTTTAGCACAAAAATAGCAAATTTGAGAATCTTTAACATTCATAAAAATATTATCTAGTGTTTATCCATTCTTAGAGTGTAAAGCCTTCTATGTTCTCAAAAATTTAAATTTAAAAGTTGAAAAACTAGCAAATTAAGTGACAACTAGAAGTTATGGAACCTTGTGGATTGATGGAATCTCTATCCTCCAGCCAGTTCCATGGGGGCCTGTTGGAACCAAGAATCAAATTGATCCATAACCATGGATAAGAGAAGTGACAAGTATGGTTCCATGAAGACCAAGATTCCATGAGGACCCACTAGAACCAAAGTCCAAGTTAAAAGGGATCCATGGCAGGGAATAAAGCCTTGAATGAAGAAAGGATGCATGGTGAAAAGGTTTTGCAGGAAGAAAAATTTGAATTATATAAAATGTGTTAGGTCGATGGGCCTAAGTACTTATGAGTTTTAAGGCTAAAGTATGTCATGTGTGGTCAGGCTAAGGAGCATGTGTGGTAAAAGGCCAATGATTTTAGCGGATGCAATATGTAAATATTTTGAGATTAACACAATAACACCACAATTGTGGATCGAGGAACAAAAAGAGCATGGGAGGTTGGGACTTCATGATAGGAAAAGTATCTTGATATGAATTATAATATAATATTATGATATATTACTTAAATATAAAGTAAGGGGCACCATGACTATAAAAAAGTGGTTCCCCATTCAGTTGGATAGGGGGATTAGTGTAGCGGATGAGGAGCGGGAGGATGGAACCACGATCCAGGTTGAGGGCGGAACCTTGCCCAAGGAATATTGAGGGGTATCGAAAGATTCCTTGGGGTGCAAAAAGTGACTTTGTCAGAATTTGATGAATCGATGGTCGTTTTTACACATTTTCGCGCCAGGAATTCAGTGGCGACATCAGTTTCAACCGCTGAGATCTCCATTTTTCGGCCATATTCAGAATTGGAGGTATATGATGCAATTATGTTATGCTTCCTTTTGTTATTGTTAAGATGATGACTTGTTTTTGAGATCTCTGTTTGACACTATGTTGAGGGATGTTTGTTGCCACATTATTGTGAGATTGTATGAGCTTGTCATGTTGAAGGAAAACCCATTTTGAGAGAGAATCCCTGTAGGGAGAACGTCTCGTGGAGATACCAACCACTCTTGTTGGTGGTATTTTTCCTTGTTATGACCAAGAATATGCCATGTACATCATCATCCTTTGCAGCAATTATATGAAGTGACCTCTACTCTCTTGACACTGGGCCAGGAGGCATAACCCACACTGGGTGAAATCTGTTTTCAAATGTGTTGTGTTCTTGATTTGCTAATCGTCATTATGTTTCCTCTTATTTAAGCATGCACATGTGGTTCTTTTATTCTCCTTTAATTGAAATTCTATTAACATCACAAAAGTAAAAGGTATTGGATAATTCCGGTAACTGAAGGAACCTGAATCAATATGGGACACATTGTATCATTGTATCACATTATGGCCCATTAGTGCCATCATATCATGTATCATGTATCATAATATTTGTAGCTCATTCCCACATTTCTGACACAATTATTATTTGTACTCGGTTATCTAGGTAGGTATGGGTATGCCTCCCCTGCCTCATTTGAGATCATGTGCTCCAAAATAAAAGGAGACATATATGAAATTAGTAGTTCCCACCCCCTCCATTCCTCCATCCTTCCCTACATTGCTTCATCTTTGTCTCTCTCTCTCTCTCTGAATCTCCTTTGGTGTCTCGTGAAAGTGTAACTTACAATGTATTTCAGTCATACGATTTGTTCACGACGCTCTTACGTTGGGGGGGAATCCGCTATCACCCAAAAAATGATCACTTAGCCATTTCCTACTAAGTAGATCGAAATACACCATGCAGGATTAATTTGACCATAGTAAAATCACTTTCACTATAGGAAATAATTTATTAAACCGTTTTTCCTAAATTATTTCTCATTAAAATTCAAAAACCCAATAAAAATATTTAAATAAATCATCATTTATTTAGTTTTTATAGGAATAATTATTAAATCATTATTTGATAATTATTCTTGGTCGCATTTGACTAAATCACCTTGGAATAATTAAATAAATAAATATTTATTATTTATTTATTATTCTTATTTTTTGAATAATTGTTAAACCATTATTCAATAATTATTTCAAATTCACACTTTTCTTAATTCTCACAAAGTGATTAATAAATCATTTTTATTTGTTAATTACTTCAACCACTTTCTAAATAAAAATATTTGACCATTTTCAATATCTTTTCCGCTCCAAAAAATATAATAAAGTATTCCTAATAGCTAGATTTTGATTTGGTCAATAATATTTTATTATTTTCTAATTCCTAATTTAGCTCAATATTTTGTTATAAATAAGAGGGTTTTCCATTCATTCTTCACCATGATCATTATCATCATCACTATTATCATCTCATAACATTTGAGCTGCCACTTGAGTTCCATCTTGCATTTAGTTTTTCTACATATTAAGAGAGAGAAGCAGATTGTTGAAGCACAAGGACATCAAAAAGACCCATCCCATGGAGGGGATCTACAAACCCATGTTGTAAATTTTCTTCACCAGGTGTTTTAATAAAATTATTACTCATTTGAAGTCTTCCATTGGATACTACATTGTTCATTTTTTTTGTTATATATTTTGGACTTGCATCATATATTTGTTTGCAAGGTTTTCTTATTTTGGCATTGTAGATCTGAAGCGTAAAAAACCATATCTTGTTGTTAGGGTTACTTTCCACCAGTGACTTAAGTGAAGTATTTTTGGTACACTTGCTAAGAATTTTCATACTAACAATTTATTAATTTTACATTTATTTACATAAATATGCATAAAATTGTAACATGCAATAATATAGTTTATTTAAAAGTCATTAATGATTGACATTATGGGAATGTCACATGGAATCGAAACTAAACTAGTGCCACAACAACTCAAAGAAGGAAAATGTTGAAGCAAGAAGCTATGAATAATTCAAGTCGTGAGAGGCATGCATCAAAAATGCATCAATTAGAAAACTGGAGGAAGAGTGAGGGTAGTAAAGCAATCAAGATCAATGTGTGAACCCACTCAAGGCTAAGGAATAAAGATGATAGAAATCATAAACCACTAATATGCCAGAAAGAATTTTTCCAAAATGAAAAATGGAGGGTCCCCATGATTTGTGCAAAAATTATGGAGGGGGTTGTGGCCACCTCAAAACATTATAAATATTTTACTAAATCTTTTTCTGTTGATAATTTTATGCCTTAACCATACCCCTTCTTGGGCATCCATGCAATACATGCATTAATTTGAAAAACAAAAGATATCAAATTCAGTTGAATGGAATTCTTACTTAATTCCTTTACATTTTTACATTTTCTTGCTATTCTCCCTACTTACTTGGCTACCATCACATGCATTCTTAGCTAAGATCATTTCAAGAAGTTTAATTGAGTTTTTAGCATACTTGATGTTGCAACATTCAACAACCCCTAGAATGATGTCAACCTCACATATTAGTCACAATTCTATCACTTCATCTGCTTACACACGTGTTTCAATGAATATTCATAACTTGGGAATTTGCACTAATATCAAATTTACATATTCAAACAATGCCTCAATTATGCACCTAAACATGTGCATATGCATCTTGTCATGCATGTGCCAAACTTTCACATATTCCATTCATAGACATTTGTTTTTTATTTTAATTTTAAGAATATATTGTTTTCAATCATTCACATGATAAGTCTCATAAGCATAACCATAAGCACACTACTTTCTTTCATGTGGTAATTGATAACAAGAGATCACTCTTGCACACTTTCCATGAGAACATTCCATTTAACATGAAATTCATTAGGTGCCTTTAATATATGACCAAAAACATAGAAAGTACTAGTTTATCTTTTTTTACCAATCACACATTCATATTACTTTCATAAATAAAATATGTCAACCAAGCACAATTTTCAGTTAAGGGAAACTCCCTTCTCAAGCCATTTTCACAACTGTGACTTCATTGTCTATCAAGTTCATATTGATCCAATCAAGCCATCCTTGACTGGTACTTTATCCGCATCTGCCCTCTAATGCAACTTTGCAAGGTAGGATTCCAAACTCATTAGAAATTTCATCACATGAATAAACATAAAAATTTGATTTAACAAAGAAAAAAAATCTCATTTTTTTAGTAGGCTCACAACCCAAATTTCTTCCTTGTAATGGTTATGAGGTCCCTCCCATTTACACTCTTGTGAATATAAGCTATCTCAACACACATTAGTACAATTTTTTTAGAACATGATCTTTCCTTCATGCATTCTCACAAGCATATACTCATATCATGCACTTAATCGAGCATTCAAACAATGCTTTAAGTGTGCATAAAATTCAAGAGTTGTGATCAATAATTCTTACAACGCTTCTATGGAGAAAACCACTAATTGGTAGAAAATATATTATTTATCTTAGCCACAACTCCATAGAGACATTTGCTTATCAATATCCAAGTATGATACATAACCAATATTGAACACAAACAAGGTCAAGGTACCAACCTCGATAGCCTCCAACCAATAGTCTCACATCCCCTTATCATCCCACTTGAACTAAGGTAGTTCACCACCCCTTTTATAATCATAATGATCCCTTGATTTATGCCACTACCCTTCCAAGTTATCCAACTTGGGTTATCCAAGGATGTCTCATAGCCTTGCGGCTTATTAATAGTCCCAATTGCCTTCAAGGCTCTAGGTACTCTCTAGACCCCACATACAAACACTTGTCCCTACACTCCTCCCTCTAGGGCTCTAACCTTCCATGAGGAAACCTAAGAAGAAGTGCACTCACAAAACTATCACAACATGGATTTCAACATGCATAAGTGCCACTTGTACTAATCTCTCATCAACACCTTATCTTTCATAGCCTTGATTCCAAAAGACTACATGTAGCACCTTTCGCTTCCCAATCATGTTTTCCACATGTTCCTAGTTACATGTTCACCATTAACCACTATTATTCATTTGAATCATGTTATGATAGCATACTACTCGAAGTCTTTATGCATACACATTCATTAATGCATGCACCTAGCATATCTTTGTGCATATATCATGTCATTATTTAATATCCATTCAATGGACATGCATCTTTGAACTATTTCATCTCTTGCATTTTTATCATGCCTATGCTATTATTCATTAGCATATGGAATCTCCTCAAAAAATTAAAGAAAATGATTAAAACTAGCAAGAGATAAGTTAAGAGATTCCCATTCATATTTATGGCAAAATCACTCAGCCATAAAATTTTGAAATTGTATTGAGATACTCTAGGGAATCTAGTCAACATCCTACATGTTTATCTTGATGCATCAAACTCAAGTTAGTCTTCAAATAACATCAATGTATTCATATATACAACAAAATAATTTCACACAAGTACACATGCATGCATATATATATTAATTGAAAACTTAAATTTTCTCCTACACTCAAGCCTATCGAGATCCAATATTGAAACTTAGCTCTGATACCAATTTGTAACATAGTATCCGAGCTCTCATTTCTTCCATTCTTGATACCACCAAGGTCAAATGTTGAACCATGCTTTGATACCACTTTGTAACGTACCTAGTGTCTTAATGCTCAATTAAGGATATGGGGTATCAATTTGTTTTCTTCTTAATGAGCTTAACGATCAACTCTAATACCACTTTGTCACGTCTATTAAATGAATCTTAACCATGCTTGCAAAAACGTTATTTTCATCTCTCATAAAATTTGTCAAAGACTATACATGTAAACCTTTCTTCAAATACTTTGTATACCACCAATTAAGTAGTATTTTTCTTGTATACATTTTGGAAAACATTTTGTATGAAATCAAATAAGAAACATTGTTTTGAATCCACTTGTAACATATTAACTAAAATACACCACTCAATTAAGCAACTTTTGATTTATGTCTTTGAGGCATTTTATCAAATAGTTTGTATGTGAATTGTAATAAAACACTTTTCACATTTTTTAAATGCTTTGCATGCAAATAGGCATATATCAACTACACATTATTATCTTATAACAATGCTAGCATATAACAATACTATCTCCATCCACAAAACAACATTTTCATTGGGGCATTTCATCAATCAGTTTGTATGCAATGAATCATTAGAACATTTAGGAACTTTGTAACAACCCCAAGTTAAAACTTCATGTAATAAATTAAGGAAAAATAATAACCATACTCATGGGACATGATTTCCAAGTTGAATGTTGGGAAAACACATAGTGATGGAGATCACTTGTGATTAATTAATGGCTATGGAAATTGGCAAAGAATTTGGAAAGCCAAAGTGGCATTTACTGGCATTTATTTATGAAAATAATGGAAAATAAGAGAAAAGCAGGGTGAAATGTCACATGTTGCATGTGAGGAGGAAAATGAAGGAAAATAATGGAAAATTGAAGAAAATAAAGGTCTCAATGATAAAAATTCTTCTGAGGACCAATTCACATCTTTTTGTTAGTGATAGATTTTGACAGTTCAATTTTGAAGCTCTCTCTCTCTATTCTCTCTCTCATAATCTTGGACACTTGGAGTTTTTTTGGAGCACTCTTGGAAGAGTGTGGCATACTTGGGATTTGGACTAAGAAGGAAAAGGAAAAGAAGGAAAGTGCAAGAAAACATTGGGATCAACAAATATAGTGGGTTTTTCTTGCATGTACCGAGTTGCATGTAGGTACCTGGAAGGGTTGGTTGCCTCCTGAAGGGTTTGTAGCTCTTGAGGAATGTCAGATTGGTTTTGTTTTTCAGTTCCACTTCCTTAATTGTACTTGGGGTCATAGTAACTCCTCGTCACATGTTTACCCTGGTGGACCAGTTGACTTGGGTAAATTTGGGAGGAGGGTGTTACAGGGTGGTATCAGAGCATGGTTCTGTTCTCCTTGGGTGATGTTTGGTTTCCGTTCTCCTTGGATGAATGTGTTGCCATATGTACATGTTGGTTGCATGTGTATCCTTATGCGTGTGGTCTATGTGCTTGTTTTGTATGCATGGTGGTGGTCATGGTTGTCGTTGTGACTTCAGGCAGAAGTTTATGTTGTTTTTGTCGGAATGTGTTCGTTATGAATGCATGTTAGTGTTTGTATGTATTGTGTATGCATGCATTATGTCTAGTTGGTGTTGTAGTTGTAGCATCATGCATGGTAATTGGATGATGATTAAGATGATGTATGTATAATGTTATGATTATGATTATACATGTATTGTGCTAATCTGGTTGGTCATGCAGACGAGATCTCCTCACCTGAACTATACTGAGGTATGTTGGTTATGTTTATGTTTTGGTTTAGATAACATGATATGCTTACAAGAAGAGAAGGACAAATATGACTAGCATATTGGTGGACTACAGTTCACTAGATTCTCCCTATAGATCAAACGAGCAACATGGTGATGAGTACTCCCCTAACATAGCAGACACTTTGAGAAGTTTAAAGGCAGAAATAAGGAGCTACAAAGAAGACAATGACAAAATTATTCAATCACAAGAGAGACTTGCTAGGGCATAGAAGAAACAAGCAAAATTTAATGCAGTTATCCTTTAGATCTTGTCAGACTTGCAGAGACATGGACAACTTAGAATCAATCATGGACAGTGGGATAGGACTAATGGGGCATATGGTAGTAGGTCACATGGTGGGCACGGGTTGGATAGAGATGATATGACCAAAGATGGAAGATTCTTGGATACTCCTGATAGACGAGCTGACAGTAGGAGTGACAAGGGACATTTTCTGGATGAGTTTAAGAAAGCAAACCCACCTACATTTTATGGAGAAATGAAGAAGTCACATGACGCAGAATCCTGGTTGCTTGGAATAAATAAGTTCTTCAGGTTGCATGATTACTCAGCGAACATGAAGGCCAAAATAGCTATGTTCAGTCTTCAAGGTAAAGCAGATATTTGGTGGCAATATGTAAATAATGTCAGAGGTATTCACGAAGAGGAGTTTACTTGGAGTGAGTTCGAAAAAATATTCAAGAAGAAGTAATTATCCAAGAGATATTATGATGACAACGAAAAGGAATTATATGAGTTGAAGATGGGATCTATGATCGATGAGAGTATACTAGATGATTCCTAGAGTTATTGAGGTATGTACGGTATATTAAGGATGAAAAAGCGAATATTCAAAGATTCATTAGTGGGTTGTTGATAACATTCAAAGACAAGATTGAGTTCAATTAGTTGAGATCATTGGAGGAAGCCATCAAGAAGCTAAAGAATTTTTATGAGCAATCGAAGTGCAGATATGAGACTAAGCACGATTGGAGAGGTAATGCAAAGAATAAAGGAAAATGGGACAAGAAGAGAGTAAGACCTCATGGCACATGTAACAAAGAAAATGCAGTGTCACATAAGAAGTTCAATGCATCTGACATAGGACAAGAATTTCAGTCTGAGGAGCAAAACAAGGGTGCAGGTTGGAAGCATTTATAGTGTTGGACTTGTGGCAAGGATCATCACAGGTGAGATTGTCCACAACATCAGGGTGGTATACCGCAGCGTTGGACAAAGTATTCCTCGAATTTATGCAACGTTGGATAACAAGCAGAAAGATCATCAGGCATCAGTAAGCTTTATGATCAAGTTGTTTATATTTTGATTGACCCTGGATCTAATTATAGTTATGTTAATACTAACCTAGTGGATAAGTGTGGTTTGAATAAAGAAGTGCAAGCAAAATCTTGGTTAGTGTAGTTGGTTACAAGTACAAAGAAAAGAGTTCATCACTGGATAAGAGTTTGTGCATTTGAACTAAATGGTATGCCTACATCAACACATTTGAATATAATACCCTTGGGATTATATAGTATGTTATTGGGTATGAATTGTTTGTATCTTCAGTGTTGTTTGTGAAGAAAAATGATGGTACTCTTTGGCTATGCATTGATTACAGGAAGTTGAACAAGGTAATAATCAAGAACAAGTATATATTGCCAAGGATCAATGACTTGTTTGATCAATTGAAGGGAGCAACAGTGTTCTCGAAGATTAACCTAAGATCAAGATATCTCCAGGTACACATCAAAGAAGAGGACATTTATAAGACAAATTGCAAGAACAGGTATGGGCATTATGAGTTTGTTGTAGTTCCTTTCAGTTTGACTAATTCTCCAACTACTTTTATGTCCTTGATGAATAGTGTATTGTGTCCTTATCTGGATAAGTTTGTTATTGTATTCATTGATAATATATTGATATATTACAAGAATGAGGAAGAACATGTCGAATACTTAGCAACAACATTGAGATTGTTGAGAGAGCATTATTTGTATGCCAAGCTTAGAAAATGTAGTTTCTTTCAGATAGAGGTACATTACTTGGGGCATGTGGTTTCCAAGGAAGGTATAGCAGTGGATCCAGATAATATAAGGGCTATAATGGAATGGGCAACTCCTAGGAATGAAATGAGGAAAGGTCATTTATGGGGTTATCAGGTTATTATAGTAGGTTTATCAGGAACTTCTCATAGATTTCTTATCCTATTACATCGTTGCAAAGGAAAGCTAATAAATTTGAATGGAGAGAGGAATGCACAGTCAGTTTTGAGCAATTGAAGCAATTGTTGATAAACTCTCCAGTTTTAAAGATTGCAGATCCATATAAAGAGTTTGTAGTGTGCACAGATGCTTGCAAGAGATGGCTTGGTGGAGTCCTTATGCGGGAGGGGAAGGTGGCATGTTACGAATCAAGGAAATTGAATGAGCATGAACATAATTATGTCACACATGATCTTGAGTTAGCAACAATCGTTCATGCTTTGAAGATGTGGAGATATTATATTCTTAGTATGAGGTTTGTATTAATGATTGATCACAGTGGATTAAGGTATTTATTTGACCAACTGAATCTTAATGCCAGGCAAGCTAAATGGTTAGCCACGATCAGTGAGTTTGAATTTGAAATCAAGTACATTGAAGGTAAATAGAACAGAGTTGCAAATGCTCTTAGCAGGCGAATGCATGTAAATCACATAACAACTATGAGTTCCTATGGGATAGATCTACAGGATCAAATATTACAGGCAGGTCAATAGGATGATAGGTTTAGGGAGCTTATATACATGTCACAACAGGGTACAAGTGATCATGATGTGGACTATCGTCTCACAACGAATGGTTTTGTCAAATTTAGGGACAATATCCATGTGTCAGAGAAGAATGAGCTCAAGAAGATTATCTTGAGGGAATTTCATGCTAAGCCATATTAAGGTCACCCAAGATATCAGAAAACATTGACAACAGTGAAGAAGTTATACTATTGGTTGAATCTGAAGAAGGAAGTGACAAAGTTTGTCGCTAGATGCTTGGATTGTCAACATGTAAAAGCAGAGTGTAAGCATCTAGGTGGTTTACTACAGGAGATTTTGATTCCAGAGTGGAAATGGGAGGCCATTTCTATGGATTTTATTGCAGGTTTGCCGAAGACATCTAGACAACATGATTCCATCATGGTTGTGGTGGATAGGTTGACAAAGGTAGCACGCTTCATCCCGATGAGGTCTAGGTATTCAACTAGTGATGTGGCACAAGTATTCATTAGAGATGTGGCGAGGTTGCATGGCGTGCCAAAAAATATTATAGCAAACAGGGATGCTAAGTTCACTTCTAGGTTATGGAAAGAGTTATTTGCAGGTTTGGGTACAAAGTTTTCCTTTAGCACAACTTATCATCCACAGAAAGATGGGTATATAGAGACACTACAACAAAATAAGCAATTTTCCCTAGATTTAGCGCCATATTTTAGTGCAAATTTTTTCCAATTGGGATTAGCAACTTGGCGCTAAATTTGACTCTATTGTACAATTTTTAAAGCGTCCTTTTTTTGTGTCAGATTTTGCATCCTTTTTTCCACTAGATTTTGCATCAAATTTTGCACCTAGTTTTGTGCCATGTTTTGTGTCTAATTTTGCACCACTTTTTGCATCTATTTTGCACCATGTTTTACGACAAGTTTTCCTTCCAATTTTTCATCAGGATTTGCATCTAGTTTGACAACAAGTTTTGATTCTATTTTTGCACCACTTTTTGCGTCGAATTTAGCACCAAATTTTGGTGGATTTTTTTTAGAATTGGGATGAGAAACCTGGCGCTAAATATGGCTCTATTGTACATTTTTAAAGCGCCATTTTTTGCATCCTTTTTCACACTAGATTTTGCATCTTTTTTTACACTAGATTAAACATCACTTTTTGTGTCAAATTTTGCACCAAGATTTGCATATGATTTTATGACAAGTTTTGCTTCTAGTTTTATGCCAGTTTTTGCATTTTTTTTCATCGTTTTTAGCTTCCTATTTTGTGTCATTCATTGCTTCCATTTCTGCGCCATCATTTACATCAAGTTTACATTGTCTTTTGCATCCAATTTAGCGCATTTTTTTGCATCCGTTTTGTGTCGGTTTTTGCATCTAGTCTTACGTCGAGGGTTGCATCTAGTATTACACTAGTTTTTGCTTCTAATTTTGTACCTATTATTGCATCTAGTTTTGCACCATCTTTGGTGCCTATCTTTGCACCATATGTTGAATTTTATTTAGCAACAAATTTTTGCATCTATTTTTGTGTCCATTTTTTCATCTTTTTTTGGACCATTTCTTACATCCACTTTTACGATTCATTTGTCTCCCTTTTTTGCATCCCATTTTGCACCATATTTTGCATCATTTGTTGCCTCCAATTTTGCATTGTTTTTAACATTGTTTCTTGCATCCAATCTCACATCCTTTTGAGCATCCAAAGTTGCATCATTTTTAACACGGTTTCTTGCATCCAATTTCACATTTGTTTGAGCATCAAAATTTGCATCTATATTTGCATCTTATGTTAAGTCATGTGTTGTGTCCACATTTGCATCCCATTTTGTGTCTAATGTTACATTCAATTTTGAGTCATTTTTTGCATCCACTTTTGCATTTGTTTTTGCATCACTCTTTGCATCCATTACATATGAATATCAGGGAAAGATGGAATTGAACCACCAACTACCTGCTTGTAAAGCAGGTGCTCTTCCATTGAGCTAGTACCCTTCAAATAATTAGACCTTGAAACTTTCTAAATTCTAAATTCTAAAACTTTCATTAAATTATAAAATTGTGTAAAGTCTTATGGGTTCCATTGGCTCAGTGGGCACAAACAATTGTTCAATAGATGCATAACATAATTGTTTTAGAACATGGAAAAAACTTTCACATGGTTAATATGCTCGACCACCTAAAAAATAACATTAAAGTCAATTGTTTAAACTTGAGACTAACCAAAGTATAAACCCAAAGACTCCATGTTCTATGGCTCCTCTAATATAATTGGAGATGAAATAAATCATTGAAGAACTTAAAAATTGTATATAGATATAGTAAAAATTAACAAAAATAGGCATTATAACTGCTATGATGATTAAAAATCAAAATCATGTAGAGTAGGCAATTCAACAAAGAGTTTGGACATGAAGGAACCAACACAAAATCCATTGCACAATTCTCATATGGGATCCATGAATATACATACCTCTAGAATTTAATGCTTATGAATCCCCCAAATATTAATATAGAACTTCAATGATATATAAAGAAGGAACCAAGACACCAGAGGACCTTTAAGAACTAAGACATGAGGGACACTAAAAACACAAGGTTGGAGAGTGTTCCCAACAACCCATTTCCCTTGAAAATGATGATAATTAGCACAAGATCACTTTGGCCCACCTCTATCTCTGAAGCTTTGGTTTCTTTTTTTCACCCACTGATATTAATATAGGGGACAAAGGCAAGTTATCTCCATTAATGTTTTGTCTTGTTTAATTGACAAACATTTTCGATTCTAAACATGATGTTGCTCAAGCTTCCATACTTGACAAAACATTATCGAGAAGCAACATGAGGGTTTCTCGATTGAGTTCTCAGAAAGCATGTAAGCATTTTACGTGCATATGAATAGGTGACCTACCTCTTACATATACAAAACAAATTCAATTATTAGTCATATTGTTACAAAAATTTCCATAGGACTTGATCATTGTCATTAACATTATTCCCTTTTTAAAATTAGGATTGGAGAGCCAACCCAAGGCAAGCTAGCAAGTCATCCTCTGATGTCATTGATAATGAAGAAGATAAATAAGTATGAATTCACTAGATTAACCTCAATGAATTACTTAATTCATAAATTCATTCAAAGATTCAACTTCATCATACATTCATTGTTGCATGTGTGTTTAATTGAAATGAGGCCCATTATACTAAAATACAACACATATGAGTTCCAAAACAAGAAATTGCACAACCATCCAAAAGAAACTGAAAGATACGTACCTCCACGTCTTCAATTGTTATGATGTGTGGAGTAAATCCATGACTTGAACTGCTTGTGAGAGACACAATTATAAGTAACAGAGTAACAACAATCCATTATCAAGGAATTGCCTCGAGAACAATTCATAGACTAATAGTCTATTTTTAAATCACCCACCATCTAAGACACATATGTATAATTCAACATCTAATTTGAAAAACACAAGAAGTAAAATTAGAAGGTTGGGAGAACAAATATCAAATTCATTGTAAGCATAAGTGTTTAGTAGGCCATTTATACATAGCCTACTTAGCATAAATTGTCATTGTTGGTAGAGGGAAAAAGAAAGTAGAAGGTTGTTGGACAAAAAAACATTTTTTAATATATTTGTGATCATGTGTAATGGGCAGAGGGGATTGAGATATATGTAGGGGATTTTTTGTTAGAAGCCATCAGTTCAGGATCTCACTGTTTGTCTTCATCTAGGTTTCTAATGGAAAAAATGGAAAAATTAGTAGAGAAAACGAAATGGGTGTTTTATATAGTTTGATACAGATGAATTAAGGTCAAGGATTGAATGAGATTGAAGTAAATTTGGGAATTTAATGTGCACCGATTGGTATGACAGTGAGTGTGAAGACATGTCAGAAGGAATATCAATGAAACTTGGAACTAGTTTGTCATTGACATTAAAGAAAAATAGCTACTATATTTTCATAAAATAATATAACATTTTGTTAAATATAAGATACTGGGAAATTATCTCCAACGTTGTGCATATATTGTCTTCATTTCTCTATCCTTTCTTCACTCCTCATCTCAGCTGTTGCTATCCCTCTTTCCTTGTTTCTTCATTTTATCAAGCAGAAGAGCCCATAGTCCATAGTCGTTTTGTGTATGTCAACGTTGGTCAAGTGCTTATGTTGATGGGAATTGTGGCTTTGTGATCTCTAAGCAATGATAACGGATAATGTTGTATGTTTTGATGTAGGTTGTTGAAGAATTAAGCAATGATCCCACTTGGTTTGGCAAAATGCTCTACGTATTTATAATGCATAAGTTGTGTATTGCTTTATTCTAGTTGTAGGCTTGGTTTTGGGTGTTGTGCCTCTTTTGTTGAAGCTACATTGTCCATTGGTGTGGGTGTTTGTTGTTGGTAGTATCTGATATTTATTTTTATTGGGAGGTATTTTGATGAATACAATTTTGATGTGTTGGGGCATATAGATATATGTGGTGAACTATTTTAATATTAATCATGATAGCTAGCAGTGGAGCTTAGGTTTCTCAGCTTGCCTGCATTCAGATATGGTCATTTGGGATTTATTTTTTTAATGTATTTGTGATCATGTGTAATGGGCAGAGGGGATTGAGATATATGTAGGGGATTTTTTGTTATTTTTTTTTTAGAGGCCATCAGTTCAGGATCTCACTGTTTGTCTTCATCTAGGTTTCTAATGGAAAAAATGGAAAAATTAGTAGAGAAAACGAAATGGGTGTTTTATATAGTTCGATACAGATGAATTAAGGTCAAGGATTGAATGATTGAAGTAAATTTGGGAATTTAATGTGCACCGATTGGTATGACAATGAGTGTGAAGACATATCAGAAGGAATATCAATGGGAACTTGGAACTAGTTTGTCATTGACATTAAAGAAAAATAGTTACTATATTTTCATAAAATAATATAACATTTTGTTAATTATAAGATATTGGGAAATTGTCTCCAATGTTGTGCATATATTGTCTTAATTTCTCTGTCCTTTCTCCACTCCTCATCTCAGTTGTTGCTATCCATTTTTCCTTGTTTCTTCATTTTGTCAAGAAGAAGAGCCCATAGTCCATAGTCGTTGTGTGTATGTCAATGTTGGTCAAGTGCTTATGTTGATGGGAATTGTGGTTTTGTGATCTCTAAGTAATGATAACAGATAATGTTGTATGTTTTGGTGTAGGTTGTTGAAGAATTAAGCAATGATCCCACTTGGTTTGGCAAAAGGATCTACATATTTATAATGCATAAGTTGTGTATTGCTTTATTCTAGTTGTAGGTTTGGTTTTGGGTGTTGTGCCTCTTTTGCTAAAGCTACATTGTCTATTTGTGTGGGTATTTGTTGTTGGTAGTATCTGAGATTTATTTTTATTGAGAGGTATTTTGATGAATACAATTTTGATGTGTTGGGGCATATAGATATATATGGTGAACTATTTTAATATTAATCCTGATAGCTAGCAGTGGAGCTTAGATTTCTCAGCTTGCCTGCATTCAGATATGGTCGTTTGGGATTTATTTTTGTTGCAGTGAACTGCATTAGTCCTCCAAGATATTAGTTTTGAGTATGTCTTCTTATGTGCTAGATTTGAGACTATTGGAAATACTGAGAAGGGGGGGTGAATTGATATTTCTTTGACAATTGTTATTTTTTTATGCTAGTTAAGATCATTTATAACTTGAACACAAAATGAAAAATGATATAAATAATTTTATTAATAAAAAATAACAAGGACTCCAATCCTCTTCTTTATAATAAATCAAGTATAATAATGTTTCGGGCTCCAACCCTAAATGAAGACACCAATCTTCAATCAACCAGGGTTCGACATATATGGTGCCAAGCTCCAACTTAGTCTTTATGAGGCTTCCACAAGGCTCCAACCTTGTCTTTATGAGGATCCAACCTCTACGGCTCCAACCTTCTGCTTCAACTCTTCAAGACAAATAAAATGGTTATTCAAGGCTTCCTCAATACCTTCTACAAAAAGCCTTGACAATCTTCAGTGCTTCTCTCAGCGAAATTTCAGGAATCCTTCTTTCATCAATGACAACTTCAACCTAAAAATATGTCTCTACAACTCTTCATGATACCCAAAACAAGTTTCTTCAATGTTACTCCATGAGAGTTTCAATTATGCATCAAGGTCTCCAATATTAGCTTCTACAACTTTTCGACAATGCTTCCAAATGTCTTCAATGAGTTGCTCTAAGATATTCTCCAAGGTGTTAAAATGTTCTTCAAATGTTGCTCCAACATATTTTCCAACAAATTTGCACACCACTCTTAGAATGTTCTTCAATAGGTTATTTTAGCAAAACTTGAAGAGTCCTTCAATTATTCTTCAATGTCTGATACAAGATCAACCTTCAATCAAGTCTCAAATTATACTTCAAGTGGTTTTCAAAATTTTCTCAACGATGATGTCTTCAATGGTTCTTCAAATCAACCCAAGTCGTCATAAGGATGTTTTCAACAATACTGCATCAAATACGATGCCCAATACTCTCAAACGATGTCCAATCCTAGTACTTCTAGTAAAGGCTTCAAGATGTGTTCAACATAGTGCTTCAAGATTGCCTTAAAATTGTTGCTACAAGGTTTCTTCAATGACTGCTTCTAAACTGCCAAACAAAGTCTGCAAAATCTTTAATGGTGCATAAGGAAGGTTTTTTTTTCTAGAGGTTTAAATTTTCTGCCTCTCAATTCAAGATGCTTAATCAATAGTCCTTGATCAAAGTCTACTGATAATTGGTAAGGTCTACTCCAAGTTTAGTAGATCTACTATAAGAGTTTTTTCAAGACAATTCCTCAAGTCTACTCTCAAAAGTGTTACTAGAGTGCTCCAAGAGATACTAAATAGTCCACCTTTATGCCAAAGTACTATGCTCCAAACAATGCCTAGAAAGACTACTCCAATAGATGCTCAAAACTCTCAAATACAAATTTGAAACCACATATATGAATTCTATAGGGTATCCCACAGTCCTAAATACCAAAGACACAGGTTCAATCTCATGCACGGATCTGAGGTACAAGAACAAGTCAAAAATTGTGCTTGCAACAGGTCCGAGGGTACTCTTGCTACAGGTCTGTACTAGCTTGAGATTTCTCCACCGATTGAGCTACTTAAATCACAATAGGTTTGAAGTTTAGAAACAAATCTAGAGGCAATGTCTACAACAAGTTGTAAATTGTTTCTTAGAAAATGTCTCTCCATATATTTGTAAGGTATGCATAAGTGCCTTCACAGGTCGAAGTCTTTTTACCCCAGGGCCGAAAATTTTACAGGTCACAGGTTTGAGCTTCAAGTCATATCTTATTCTTTAGATCCTTGGATCAGTTATGCTCCCATCTATTTTCTCTACACTCTTATATTTTACTACAAGAGCTCGACATTCTACACAAAAAATCTGAATCGATCTAATGAACAATTCTCATTCAGTTCACGAGATGTGAACTTCGCTTCTGCTTTTGTCTTTTCTTCACCGAGATCTACTCCTCAAATTAGCTCGAGTCATCATTTATTTATATAATTTTAAATGGAGGAACCATCATATTTCTTAGGAGGAAGAGCCGACTTCTGTTTAGGATTGGGGTCGACTTGTGGCATAAGTATAAATTTTAAAAATATAAACATGTGTTTAGTTTTGGAATTAAAATTGGTTTATTACTCAAGACTTACGATGGAGGCAAGATATGCTTATTACTTTAACGAGTCGCCATGCATTTTGGGGAGTAAAGACTAGGAATAGGATTTTTTCATTTTTCATTTTTTATTATTATATATTTAGGGTATCATGGCATAAGGTTTAAGGATTAGGATTAGATTTGATAATTTTTATGAAATCAAATAAATATTTTTTACGACTAGTTTTAGTGATTTTTAGGGTTAGGTTATTAGGAGCAAGAATTTAGGATTTTATAAGATAGGGTTAGGGATGGATCTTTAGTTAGAGCCATGCTCAATTTCATCAATGCTAGGGTTTCATATATTTAGGATCCAAGGTTTGCTCACTTAGGGTTTGCACAACATTTAAGGTTAGTGTTTCTTTACAAAAAATGCAAGGGTTAGGACAAGGATTAAGAATAAGTATAGGAATTAGGGTAGAACAAGAATTAGGGTTTCTAGGTATATTGACATCAATGACAACTTTCTATCCAATAGAGACGGGACATTTTGGCTTCATATATCTATATTTGATTGACATTGGGATTGATTCCCAACTTTCACTTAGCTTGTTGCATTATTCTTTTAGTGATTGTCTCATCCTTATCCATTACATGCTATCCTATCATAAATAACTAACTTTAGGGTTCTCACAAAGGGGCCTCATCTGAAGTGGGTCCATATAGTTTATTTCAATTAGATTTCTCCATGGCTGTCTACGTATGTTTTGAGTTTGGTGCTCCACATTAGAGCTACAACAATTGGTTATGACCTTATGGTGTAGCATTGACCAAGAGTATCATGTTTTATGAGGATTAGAGATCTGGAAGATTCCTAGAAATTAGAGAGCTGACTTGGAGGGATATTTATATTACTGCTTTTGCGTGGATGGATCATCCAATGGGGTGGATATATGAGGAGGATAATGACATGACAATGTTAAATTTGGCCTCCCAATGGCATTCATAGTTCACCATGCTCTCATGGAGTTATTGAATATGGCAAGCAATTGGCTAGTAGTGGTGATTTGGGATATTTGATGGAGGATATTAGATGGGGGACTGATTATTTGCTCAAGGCACATACAAAGCCTGATGTACTGTATGGAGAGGTGGGTGATGGAGACTCATACAATTATTGTTGGAAAAGGAGAGAAGACAGGGCCACACCTCGCTAGGCATATAGAATTGATGCAAACAATCCTAGCTCAGATCTCGTGGGAGAAATAGTAGCTACAATGGCTTCTGCTTCAATTGTTTTCAGGCACTCTAATCTTGCCTACTCCAATGAGCTTCTCAACCATACCAAGAAAATTTTCACGTTTGTTGACAAGTACAAAGGAAAATATGACAATAGAATTATTGATGCACAAAAGTATTATGCCTATAAGAGTGGATATGTGGATGAGCTTCTTCGGGAAGCAACATGACTTCATGAGGGTACTAGAGATCTGTCTTACTGTTACATGAATTATGTGATTGAAAATTCCACTTCTCTAGGTGGAATGGGATGGAAAATCACTGAATTTAGTTGGGATGTCAAGTATGCAAGAGTTCAGTTCCTGGCCTCAAAGTCCCTCATGCAAGGCAGAGGTGGGCAAAAGTGGGAAGAGTAATGATGTTATACATAACTATCAAGAAAAAGAATAGTTTGTCATGTGTGCATGCTTGCAAAAAGCAATAGGATTGTACAAAAAACTCCAGGTGGCCTCTTGTTTTTGAAGAATGGAACAACATACAGTTTCTCTCCTCATATTTTACTCAAATTACCTCAATGTTTCTCGCAAAAACCTTCAATGCTCGAGTGAAGTTGTGCAACCATCAAAGCTTCTATCCTTTGCTCAATCTCAGATAGATTACATCCTTAAAGAAAATCTGAAAGACACTAGTTACATAGTTGGCTATGGTAGCAACTAACCTCATCCAGTACACCACAAAGCTTCATCTATCATATCTTACAAAGTAAACCCATCCTTCATGCCTTGCAAAGGGGGCTATTCCACTTGGTTTGGCATCAAGGAAAGTGATCCCAATATTTTTCATGGTGTTCTTGTTGGAGGGCCTAATCAGAATGACAATTTTGCAGATGAGAGACACAACTATGAACAAACAAAACCAACTACCTACAAAAATGGCCCTAATGTGGGTGCCTTGTCGAGGATTCATGTTGGTGGCAGCTTAAACCAGCTTCTTCCAGTTATTGTTCCTGAACGTGTAAGAAAACCCAAACCATCCCCTGCTCCAATCCATGCATCTCCTCCACTGGCACCTAAATATTACTCTCCAATTGTTGTATCACAATCGGTTGCCTCATCCTAGAGTTCTTGGGGTCGAACTTACTACAAATATTCTACATTGATAACAAACAAGTCCAAGCACAGAGTGAAGAACATAAATCTCTTAGTTCAAAGATTGTATGGCCCTATTTGGGGTTTTTCTAAAACAGGGGGCTCTTCTTACAATTTATGTCAATCCCTTGTTTCTATTCAAAGCTTTGATTTTTTCTACATTCAATGCAACTCCTCAATATGACATCTCTGTTCAAATATATGATATGAATTGATATAATCTATAATCCTCGTTAGACAAAGATTCAATATTTATATTTCCCAATAGAGGTGTCTTGTAATACCCTGTAGCACAAAAAACCCTTATTAAAGATGTGTGTTTTTTGTCCCTTCGTTTCGTAGACAAATCAAGACCCTTCCACCACCAGCCCGCTAATTTTCCTTTGGGTGCATTTATTTCCATAAAACCTTGGAGAGAGATACCTAACCCCTATTTTTTGTACAGTGTGATACAAAAACATATTGTACTCCATTCACCTGTCCATACCCCTTCCAAAACCTCAACTAATTTTCCTTTTTAGTGAATTTTTTTCCATCAAACCTTGGAGAGAGATCTAACCCCCATTTTTGTACAGTGTGTTGCACAAACATATTGTACTCTAATCCCCAAGCCTTGGTGTTGATTAATAAAAATTCTGTCAATTTACTCAAGGTTGGCAAGGAGAATAAAGTGAAGAGACAGAGATGTGTTAGTGCTCATCCTTCAACTCCTTGGTTTTCCATTTTTATTAGTATCAATTTATGTTGATGTGATATATTGTAGCAGTTCAATTTTCTTTGTTGGTTGTCTGCCATATATATACAATTTGAGAGAACATTATCTCCTGATTTTAGCATCTCTCAACATATTATTGTCTAAGATTGAAATAGGTAAAGAGATTTAGGAGTCATACCAAAAAGTAAAGTATCTCTGGTTGAAGTTTTGAACCAGCATATGTAATCTAATGAAGGTATTGTGATAAGAATATATAATAAAATATGGTGAAATTTTGCATCCATTTCTACCCCTCTTGTTCTCAGTACAAATTGTCATTAAGATCACAATTTTCATACCTAAGAAGAATATGTTATATCACACAGAAATGCAAATCCAAATTTTAAATGGAGTTTATATTCAGTTCCTTATTGTGCACTTGCGGCTACCAAGAATGGAATATGTTGAATAGCACACATGTGACACATTTTGGTTGATCTACCTAAAACAAGAAAGAGGAATCCAAGGATGTGTATAATGACCGATTTCAAACATTATTACAAGCTTGCAAGATAAAGGAAGATCAAATTAAGAAAATTAGAGAATAATAGGCTTCCTTGTAGTGGTGTTGGATTGCATGTTGCTAGCACAATAACTTCTAGAGCTATGACCAACCAAGGGAAATTGATCCCTAGATCCAGAGATTCAATGTGGATGCTACGGATCAGTCGTATGGTTTCAATTCTGGAATAATTTAGTTTCATTTTTAATCCATATTTATTGGCTGGCTTTGTTAGTTGTTAGGAATCACCATCGGAAAATTAGAAATACTAGGTGTTGAAGCATAGGGTCTATCCTGGAGCCTTGTCATCTGGCTTATGTTTGCATTCAAATTTGATAACAAGGAATTCAGAAAAACTCTGCCCATCTAAGAAATTGGATAAAATTTGTAATGAAGTTTCAGAAAAAGTTATTATTCAAAATTTAAAAACATACATGATAATATTTTTTTTTTCCAAGGAAAGAAATCGGGCTCCCTCTCATCATGAAGGCAAGAGTGAGGATGCTGGTACCATCCCAACCCACAATTCTATTCACTAAAGAGTGCTTTTCTCAGGCTCGAAAACATTACAACAATATCATCAAAGCTCATCATGTCACTGCCAGGGATTTGAACTGGGTGGCAAGAATAATAACTGTTCTACCCAACCACCTGGGATAACCCAAATTGACATACATGATAATATTCTATGCACTAGTGAGTTTTAAATTTTATGAAAGAATTTAAATTTAATTGAATTTTATAAATGATAATTTTGAACTTGATCCACCAAATTGAATCAAGTAAATTTACCAAATGCAATCAAATTTATTTGTCGGGTCATGATGCTTTCCATATTATGAATTTTTCCAAGCAATCTTCTACAATGAAATGTAAGACTGTTCAGTTGAGTCATAGGCTGATCTAAAGACTCTCTTCTTGGTCTTCAGGCAGTCTCATGCCTATTTGCATATTATATGTATATAATATTTTATGTTGATATAAGTAACATTTTTCAAAAAAAAAAGAACTGTGGTGAAATCAGTGACTAAGCTTTGGGCAGAAAAGAAACACCATTGTGTGTTCCTCCTTGTCTACACATTCTTGACTTTGGTGGTAAATAGAATTACATAATGTAAATAATACTATTATTTAATTTTAGAAATTTATATTTTAGTTTAGTAAACTCTCCCTCATGCCAGTGCATTGAAATCCAAATTATCTTCTTTAATCTTCCGTCATGTAAGGAATTTATATGCCTTGGAAAACATTTTAGAGGAGTTAAATATTGTTGTTGCTTGCTTACAGTGGGACTAGAGAATGGGCAACTGATCACTAATCATAGATTGTATTACCTTTCTTTGGAATGCTTGATTCAGTGGCGTCAGACAGTGTTTGTCGTAAGTGATGCAATAATTTTCTAAGAAAAAGCTGCAAACCTTGTAATATTGAGAGAGTGCAGTGTCTAGGTTTTCAACATGAAAGTTTTCCCTTTTTTTTGTTTATTACCTATCTTATTTACAACATTTTTTATTTTCATTCCAATTTACAGCCTGGACAATCTACTGAGGATTAGTGGATGCTAATGCATGAGTTTCAACTCCAGGCTACACAGTGCAATGGTCAAGTTGCACCTTTTTTCAGTAATCTGAATACTTATATTTCTAATAAGATGGTCTCTTCTCCATCTCATAATTTTTCTAGTCAACACCAACAACACCTTACGTCATAGCCACACCGTAATCTACAACATTCTCAATTGAAAAATCCTAATCATAATCCATAAGCCTATATGCTTCACCAAGAGCGTCAACAGTATCTCCAACAACAACAATTTCCTCCAAATGGATCCCCACTGCCACAGTAGCAACCACACCCACTTTCTCAAACACCGCATACAATGCCACCACTCCCTAATAACTCTCATCCAAAGTAACATTCGATGCCACATGTGATTCAACACCAACATACTAGTGGTCCCTAGCAATCCAAATCCTAAGTCATCCCAACTTTGCAGCATCAACCACCCTAACAATCTTCTATTTCATCCATTACTCCATATATGTTGCAAAATTTACAAAAGTGACACCTAAGTCTCCCTCAAACATCCGGATAATGTTCTCAAGGTGCTGGCTAATTGAGCTTGCAACCAAACCAAGTGCAGAAGCTGCATCATCATCAACAACAAAAATAACCAAAACATCAAGCACAACCTCAACAACACAAGCACCAACCACAATGTCAGCAACAACAACAAAGTTAAGCATCAAAAGGTTTGGAAAGGGGGGGCACTATTATGCAGAACCAATATGTAGAGACTGGTCAAGGAATGGGCCTCAAGGGCTCGTACCAAGAAGTTAACATGCTAAAAAAGGGGAGCAAATGGTGTAGATAACACCTGAAAAAAAGAATTTTTACTGGTCCAATTTCTCTGCAGTCAGGGAAACAAGTGATACAGTCAGGGGATGATAGGACAACAAATACAAGGTCATGTGCAGGAAGCAGGTATCCAGTCTCAGACTTCAACCTTTTTTCTGCATCAAAAGGGATTTTTACAACAAACGTCAGTAAAGCAGCAGTCTCAGGTTTATTTATCCACGAAAAACTACCAATCATCAGTGTCATTTCCATCTACTGTACAACCCCAACAACAGGTGCATATATCACAATAAGTAGCATCTTCTTCCATCCCTCCATTAGTTTCATCATTACAACAACAAAGGAAATCAATGAAATCCCAATAGGTAGTTCACCAAAATATTCTGCCTCGTCTGATGTTGGAATACAACCATCCCATAAACTGAGAAAAGGCTCTATGTAATAACAGGATCAGGCTGCTTCTCAACTACCATATCAACAGGACATGTAGAATTCCAAGTTGGGTTTAATGTGGGTAGCCTATTAAGTACAATATCACCCAGTCCTGTTGTACCCCTTGCTTCTGCTATGAATTCAAACGCCACTGATGTAAATACAACACATTGGAAAGCGGTGCAGAGCATATCACAAACAAGTGTTCCATATACATTATCTAATCATAATATTGTTTCAGACACTCAGATATCTCCAGCCAATTCAACAGGGACATTGATCACCCCATTAAATGGAACTGTTGATGTGCCAACACCCACTACTTCCGACATACTGTCTCCAGAGACAAATATCACAAGACTACCTCAACGAAAATATGTAAGTACACTAGGTCTAGTCCATGGTCAAAACGTGGGAGCCCATCCAACAATAAGGGCAAAGATTTACCACAAATGGGTTCTCATTGGAAAACTCAACAGTCACAGTCACAACATCGACAAGGGCATAATGGAATGCAAAGTTCCATGTCCAGTAGTTTAGGAAGTCCATATATGGAACCTCCAACTTCTGAACTAATGTAATGATATTGGGAGGTGGCATAAGTTCCAACTTTCAATATCAAAGAAGCTCTTATCTATGCCAGGTGAGCAAGACTCGGGCCCATACCCGTGGACCATATTGTACAGGTATATCTGTTCAAGCTCCAAGGCAACCGATGTGTGAATACTTGATACATTAGTTTTTCATGGATCGAATCTATAGATGTTTTTAGTTATTAAGTGCCATCTATTTTTGCATAAGGTAAAATTAAATCCCTATATACTTCTTGTGGGTGCCTTCACAGTGGAAAATGGTCAAATCATAAGGTATTTTCTAATGGTTCAATGCATGTCGTGTTAATACATGCTGGACATTTCCTTGGAAAGTGCTACCGCTCTCAGCTAACTATTTCTCTCTTTATGATGAACTTGATCCCTAAATATATTTTTAGGAGCTTGATATTGATAATGTGTCCGTTATATGTTCTGCTACATATTGCACAAGATTTCCTCGCATTGATGAAATTCTTGTATTTATGTCATTCTTTGTATTTTAAAGTAGCTTAATCTGGACGGATAGGACATTGGTAAATATGCACCCTGAGTTGGATACAAATCCAAGCCAGGTGATATGGATATATTTCAATTTTCGGTTGGTTTATTGTTTCTTCATATAATTTATTTTTGTATAATTTCTACTTCTCCAACTACATTGTAAATTTTCCAGTAGAAATATTCAATTGATAGGAAGCTCAAAAGTCTCTTTGATCCCTTTTATGCAATAAATGTCCATTCAAGAAATGTTTCTTACTTGGTATTTTGTCCATTCAAGAATTTCTGGTGTTCATTGTCTCCTTCTGATCTTTATGTTTTGGTAATTTCTTGATGAAGAGAACATAAAAGTTAATAAGAAGCCAACAAACATTCACAAGTAATTATCAGGAAGAAAAATCAAACCTAATTTATTCTATACTTGGTTTCTTAACATGGAATCAGAGCTAAAGTTAAAGGAAGGCAGTTTGAAGATCACATATTGTTGGCATATTTAAAGACAGCAACAATTATCTCCCTCTCAAGACACAAGGATATCTACTATTAGCAAGATGGAAAGTACCAAAATTCTGGAAGAAAGAATATCCAAGGAGCAACAAAAATTCTATTCAAGCAACAAGTCTTCTCTTCTCTCTCTTAGGTCTAATTCATCTTGTACGAATTTTGTTGCATTCACTTGATCAAGTCGATATCATGGTTCTGAACCTGTAATTTTGTTTCAAAATCTATTGATCCGAAGTCTGCAACATCTGATCCAGGAAGTCTGAAACTTATATTTTTTTGTGATCCGAATTGCTATTAGTCTAAGATTATTCTTTGTTTGGAGTCCAATATCAAGAAAAAATTGTGACAAAGAATTCTGAGATTCGTAAGGACGATATATTAATATCATCTCTATGAGTACATACATCTCCATGTATATATGAGTTCTTGTAGCAAATAATGCAAACTTTTACAACAAAATATGTAAGTGCATGTGGAATATTTCCTGTAATGTGAGCTAATGAGAAACTACACTTTCTATAGAATGAAAGCTAGTTTGAAGTATATGATGATGCAAGTTTATGAAGGCCAGTCTCCTATATTGATTCAAAGTTTAGAAGTCAAAGACGTACATATATAATCAGATCGGGTGATCATCTTGTGGAAAAATCATACTAGAGCTTGACATGAAGTTTGAACACTTTGTGAAGATGATTTGAGACAAGCCTTCAAAATCCTTGACAATCCAAACTATTGTATGGGCAAATTTCTATCCCTTTGGAACCATGAGGAGTAGCATCTATTCTCTTGTGAGAAGAATGCGTATTTGAAACTCATCAAAACAAATGCATATGAAGTTATTCGCTATAGGAAATTTCAAAAATCAGAAGTAAAGGTCTGAAATATAAAGGTACTAAAGGTGAAATCTGAAACTATACTCCTATGGAATTTCTGAAGTATGTAACAAGTTCATTTAAAATACATGGCAAGAAGTGTGAAACATGGAAACAATGGAAACAATTAACAATGTTTTATCTCCATATTATTAGGACTACGACAGAGCATGGAAGGTATATCTAATGACAGATTTGAGAAATATTTAATGACACCTAGCAACAAAAAACATGTCCAAGGTTCGAATTATTCATGGCATACGAAATTTTTTGAGTAGTCAAGTTCAGAAATACTTATAATGAATTTTTATGAAAAAAAAAATCCAAGTTTAGTGGAAATCTATGAGTAGACCCGTGGTACATTATGCCATAATATATGATATAGATAGAAGTTTGTTGACCCCTGAAGTTGACCATGTTACAGTAAATGTCAAACACATGACATTTTGTTTTGGAAATCACCAAATTTCTGGGGTATTTATCTAGTGGAAGGGACTGAAATTTTGTAAAATATCATGAGGATCGTACCCTCTTAAAAAGGAATCGTATTACCAATGTCAAGCCTAAATATCTAGTTGTAGTAAGGATTGCGATAAATAATATTAAGGTGCTTGAAGTTCATCTCTGTGGCCCAAAAATATGAAACAGATATACTACCAAGATTTCCTTCTTATATAGAAAAGAAAGATGAATTGCATCAACAAGGCCAACCTATCTAATTCATTGAAGTATGCAAGATATGAAGTATCTCTATTAGAGGAAGATGACAGATGTCAATTAAAGAAAAATTCAAGGAATCAAATTACAAATTACAGGTGTCTCTAAATTCAGGAATCCAAGCATAAGTGACAAACCTATTGACAAAATTTTGTGTAAACCTCTTCGTAAGAACAACTAAAATATTTGTCTCAAGGAGAAGCTACAATTGGTCACCTTTGTGAAAAACATCTAGGCTTAATGATGACTTTTAATAATTTGCAGACAGTTAATGAAGCCTTCATTTTTAAAAACAATAAGAAGATCATGGCACCCAGAAGAAGGCCTTGTAACAACTTCTATGATCATGAAAGACAAATAACACGTTGGTTAAAGGGAATGGTGACTTGGTAATCAAGTTGGATCCTTGGGCACTCTAATAAAAGTATATTAATATGGAAATGGACCATAAAAATGTTAAGAGGGGACCTCTACTTTTACAAAAGATAAGTGTTTTGTTCTTTGTTCCTTTCATTACATTGTTAATGATGCCCTCTATGTATCTAGCTCTATTATTGTCACTTGATTATAATCCTTTACTTTGTGTTTTTTCCTTGAAAGGAAGGTTTGGAGGAATATTATAAATAAATGATCATGGCTAGATTGAGAGGGCCAAAGAAAGAATTGAGTAGAAGCCTTGTTGCAAAAGAAACTTTTCAAGGTTTGTAGAAAGAAGTGACTCAAGGTATGTTTAAGTTCATAAGAATTATAGCAAGTCTTCATCACAGAAGGTACAATCATTTGTCTTTGAAATTTTCTTATGTTAATAATTCACTCATGTCTACGGTTTTACTATAGAATCATGAAGATTCATATATTGTTAGGGTGTGTTGATTTCTAGATTAAATCAACATTTGTAACTATTATCTTTTGTTATTTGTTCACTTTTATGAAACCCTAGTTATTTAGGGTTTGGTGATGATTTCTAGGGTTTATGATAAAACCCAGTAGAGATTGGGATAATATCCTAGGGTATGAAAGTAAAACCATCAGTGTAAATGTTTCTATTGTGAATGAAACCCTAACATAGTTTAGATGTCGAGATATTAAAAATTGAAGTTTTTTTAACCCTAGATGCTCTCTGTGACCCTCATTTGGTAAAATTAACTTCATGCTCTTGTATATTTGTGCTTGGTTATACTTGTTGATAAGATTTGTAGGTACATAGTCTTCAATATGTTGAATATTTTGGGCCTACCTCACACTTGATGATGACTTGATGATGATGTTGAGCATGATGGAAAGAGGGAAGAACTCTGATGGAATTGAAGTTTACATTGATTATTGATAAATGACCTTGTTACTAGATGAAGGTAAAGAATGATGTTCCTGAAGAAATGAGGTTTTTGGAAGGTCGAAGCTTCTCCAATGACATAATGATGTAAAAGAAAAGAGCCTGTGTGGCTGAGATAATAAAGTTGTCACCTAGTTGAGAAGAAGCTTGGATAAAGGAAAGTTTATATCTCCGTAGTTAAGAGGGAGGAAATATTGTGATACATATAGTGAAGACCTTTAAGAAATGTAAATTTATGTAGATGTTCTATGCTTGAAGCAACTTTATATTTATAACAGCAATCACATAAACAGTTAAGTAAAAATGTTGATAGAACATACCAGTGGATCTATAGAAGACAAACCAGAAACAGGAGAATGTGTTGGTGCGTTACGGCGGTCAGAAGGATGCTTCAACCAGCAAAGTTTTCTTGGTCGGCCAACCCAGAATGTGTCACAACAGTCCTCAAATCAGTCACCCAGTCAACTCAAAGTCAACCCCATAAAAGTCAATGCAGTCCAGAAAAATCAACGTAGTGCAGCAACAATAAAGTCAACACAGCTCCAACTTTGGTCAACCTTTTGACTTCGATTTTTGTGCCAATGAGTACAGCCTTCAAAAATCGAACTCTCCACAAAATTTCAGCCAATTCGGACCATGCGTTGACCAAAGTCAACGCTGGTCAGACTTGCCTAGAAACCCTACCCGCAGATTTCTGGCTGCAGTAAATTTCGTCCTCCTTGCTGCGGTAAACTTCGTCCTTCTTGCTGCGGTAAACTTCGTCCTTCTTGCTCCTTAGATGTTGGTATAAGAGGAGGAGATGTGTGTTGAGATGATTGGAAAAATGCTCCAACGTTGACCCTATAAATACCAATCATGAGAGGTGTGTGACACATCTGCTGGGGGTAAAAACCTTAAGGCCGACCTACACTTAAATTTATTATAAATAATAAATTCAAAATAAATGTTCTACTCATCGATTAAGATCAATTTTAGATCGATTTTTACACCTCTCTGAAAGAGGAATCCAATACAAAATATTGGAATCTTCATCCGAGCATCACAAGATGGAGTTTGGACCTAGTTGTCCAAATTTAACACTCCCTCTCAACTAGGGAGAACTCCATCCACCAAGGTAATCAAACATCGTGCGTCATCCCACCATAACTTGCTTTGTCGTCTCTTTATTTCGTAACGAAGTGGGTCGGGCCACAAAGACATCATCCCCCGATGACAATTCAACCTGCAGGTTAGAAACCTCATCGACTTCCACAAAGAGTCTCCAACCAACCCGAAGTTGGTTCATCTCGACCAAGTCGTGCGGAGGTCCGAGACTCACTAGACTTGATCCCAGATCAAGTGGTTGGACCGTGCTATCCTAGACAGGGAGTACGGAAATCTCTGATGCGTCCATCAGTCTTTGCTACTAGTCTCTAACTTTTCCCACCTCATTGGCCAAATGAGAGGTACTTCCCATGAGCCTTGAACTCAATGGATAGGATGCATACGTGGCATAGATAATGAGAGGTGAACCAACTCAATAATCACAATAGTGAGGCTCAAGCACACCAACAAGGTTCGGCAAGCCTAGCCCTATGGTTGCTTATAGCTCCGAGAAGTCAGTCTCCTCAAAGCTCCCCGCAGCTCCTTGAGCCCATCGTCCAACAGACCTACATCATAGGGTTTGCCCACGGATACTCCAAGTCTCTCACTGAAGGTTAGGAATCCTGACCTTCCCTGTGGGCTTAGTGAGAATATCCGCACCCGCGACCTGCTCATCGCTTCCTATATGATAGAGCCTTACCAGATCTCACCTGTACCATATGCCGGATGAAATGATACCTGATATTAATATGCTTGGATCGGTCGTGGAACACAGGATTCTCGGTCAAGCGAATCCCACTCTGGTTATCACAGAGTATCACGGTGGTATCTAGCACATGTCCAAATGGCTCACTAAAGAGCTTTCGCAACCAAACTGCTTCACAATAGGCCATACTTGCTGCAATGTATTAGGCCTCTGCAGTGCTCAAGGCCACCGACTTCTGCTTCCTGCTCATCCATGAAATCGAAGTAGAACCAAGATTGAAGCAGCATCTCGATGTACTCTTACGATCCACCACACTGCCAGTCCAATCGGTATCAGTATATCCAAGGAGTGTCACGCTCCCGGCAGTGTATCTCAGCCCATGGTTTATCGTGCCCTGAAGGTATCTCAGAAGATTCCTAGCACCAACCCAGTGAAAGTGATGAGGTTCAACCATCTGTTGACTCAAAGTGTTCACTGCAAAACATATATCTGGACGCGTGTTCACTAAGAACATCAGGGCCCCTACGAGTTGACGATACTCAGTAGGATTTGCCAATACGGGCCCAGTAGCGCTGCCACTCAACTTTTTGAAGTTGAGTTCCATTGGTGTTGACATGGACTTGCACCAATTACACCAAATATTTCCGTGTTTCACAATGTATTTTCCTTGAGAAAGGAAATCTCTCCGTGTCTCCGCTGCACTGCCCAGGGAAGTAGTGCATCAAATTCTAGGTCCTTCATCTCGACCCGCAAAGGGAACTCCTCTACATTGATGAATGAGAGGGTCAAGACTGGCTGCAGATACCGTCCACACAGCACTGCATCGAGAGGCTTCCCCGGACAACCTTGAAGTAAAGGTTTTGACTGCTACTTTGAGTGAAGCCCAGCTTCATCAAGTAGTTATATGTCCTCTTGTACCAAGCTCTGGGTGCTTGTTTCAACCCATAGAGAGCTTTCTTCAACTTTCAGACATGGGTGTCCCGATCCTGGACTTCAAACCCCAAAGGTTGTTTTACATACACCTCTTCCTTTATTGCACCATGTAGAAAAGTAGTCTTGACATCCATCTGATGAAGACCTATTGGAGTGTAGCAAAGCATGGCCATGACGATCGAATGGTGGCGGGTCACCGTGTCTCGTGCAAATACTCGTATTTACGCTATTCCTTCCTTTTGAGAGAAGCCACGGGCAACAAATCTTGCCTTGAACTTTTCAACACTTCCATCAGATCCATGCTTGATCTTGTAGAGCCATTTCGCAGTGACCACTGATTTGTCCTTCCGTCTTGGAACCACATCCCAGACATCATTCTTCATTATGGACTCGTATTCTTCGTGAATAGCATCCTTCCAGACTTGATGCTTTACAGCTTCCTCAAAAGATCCAGGTTCAAATTGTACAATAGTACTCATGGCAAACAGATACCCTTGGTATCTACATGGCTTCTTGCTTTCTCGGAATGTCCCCCTCAGGGCAGCATGTCCCTCGGCATCTTCGAGAGTGTCCCTGAGCCATGATGGTCTCTTTCTCAGTGAAGGAGATGGATCTATTGGGTCCATTGGTCCTTCAACATCAGGCATTGTCTCATCCTGCGGTTCTTCTTGATTTCCAAGCCTTGCTTCATGATTTTCCTTAGATCTCGAAAGATCTACTACTTTCTTCAGGGAAGCATCTTCATCAAAAGTGACATCATGGCATATCTCAACTTCCCTTTGACCAGGTACATAGACTCTATAGGCCTTAGAAGTTTCGTTGTAGCCCACAAACATTCCTTTCTTCCCAGAGGCATCCAGCTTACTTCTTTTTTCTTTTGGCACATGAAAATAAACAGGACATCCAAAAATTCTAAAATGTGAGACGTCAGGTTTCTTACCAGTGCAAACCTCTTTGGGAGTTTTGGAGTCCAGGGCGGAATGAGGGCATCGGTTTTGAATGTATGCAGCAGTATTCGCAGCTTCTCCCCACAGAAACTTCGGTAGACCCTGGTCAAATAGCATGGCACAGGAAGCTTCCACAATGGTCCTGTTCTTTCGTTCAGCAACGCCATTCTGCCTAGGAGTATAGGAAGTAGTAGTCTCCCTCTTAATGCCAGCTTCTTTGCAAAAGTCCTTGAACTCATTTGACTCATATTCAATGCCATCGTCGGTCCTCAAAATCTTGATCTTCTTCCCTGTCATATTTTCCACCAAGGCTTTGAAGGTACGAAACCACATGAAAGCCTCATCCTTCTTCTCCAATAAGTATATCTAGGTTTTGCGAGAGAAGTCATCTATGAACGTCAAATAATAAGAAAACCCTCCCAAGGATGTCACGGGCAGACCAGACAGATTAGAATGTACTAATTGCAAGACATTAGATGTCTTTGTGACGCTTGAGGGGAAAAGTCCCTTGTATGCTTTCCTTCGGCACAACCCTAACATACACTTTCATGATTATTTGAGAACTCAGGCATCCCCGTCACCACCTTCCTTGCTTTGGGAAGGGCCTTGTAGTGAAGGTGTCCAAACCTCCAGTGCCATAGTTTAGTCTATCGAATAGTATCACATGTCATTGTTCCCAGTGGACTTCCTCCAACCTGGTAGAGTGTATCAACTCTAAACCCAATCATGAAAGCTTCCTTGAAGCTCTTCTTCCACATGCACACCTTTCCATCAGTGAATGCCACATTGAAACCTTTGTCTTCCATGGCCGATATAGACACAAGGTTGTTCTTCAAATTAGGTACATATAGTACATCCTGCAAGCAGAGGACTTGTCCTTGAGACAAGTGGAGGTCACAGTCCCTGTCCCTTTCACGAGATATGTGGCATTATCTCCAAGGATAATTTCCAGATTAGTATCCTTCTCAACCCTATCAAAGAGTGCTTCCTTGAACCCAGTGATGTGCCTTGAGGCACCACTATCTATCAACCAGACATCCATAGTGTCAGGTGGAGATGCAACAGAGAGGGCAGATACAAGAATGAATTCATTTGTTTTATCAACAACATTTGATTCCTCATACCTGGAGTTTCTAGACCTTTTGAAAGGTTTCTTGTTTCTGCCAGAGGGAGCCTTCCTCTTTCCTTTAGACCTGTTGTTTCTTTGATTTCCATTCCTCTGGTTGTTGTTGTTGTCATAACTATCGAGAGAATCCTTCTTGAAAGGACATTCTCTAGCATGATGACCTAGCCTATGATAAGTGAAACACTTGCCCTTCTTTCCTTGGGCCCCTGCTCTTCCTTTGTTCTTTGGACCACCAGAGTTCTTCTTTCTAGAATGAGCAGCGTAGGCAGCATTTCTGTCATTTTTGTATTCCATCATTCTTGTCTCTTCTTGCATGCATCTTGACAGTAGCTCGTCAAAGTTAGGAATTGTATTGTTGTTGAGAATGGTAGTGTTGAATACTTGCCATTCATATGGGAGCCCTCTAAGTGCGATGAGTACCATCTCATGATCGGCTATTGTCTCCCCAATAGCCAACAAATTGTTCCTGATCTCAATCAGTTTCAGAAAGTATGTTTGGACAGATTCATCCCTGCCTTTCTTCAAATTCATTCTTTAACCGATTCTTGAAGAATAACACCCGGTTTGCATTGTTTACTTTGAACATTTGTATCAGCTTATCATACATCTCTTTGGATGTGCCTAGCTTAGATATGTAGGCAACCAAAATTTTATGTATGGATTCCCTGATCATTAGCTTTACTTTGATCTCCCCCTTCTTATACTTGGTTTTGGCAGCAGCAGTATCAGTGGATGGAGGTTCTTGTATGTTACCCAATACATAGTCCATGAGATCATGGTCTTCTAATTTGAGATTTAATATCATCTTCCAAGCATGGAAGTCATCCCTTCCAGTCAGCTTGTCATCCTCCTTGAAGCCATAACTTGTGGAACCCATTTTTCTCTTTTGGTGATTGCTATAAGTTAGGGCTTGTTTTCACCTCACCTCTGATACCATGTAAATTTATGTAGATGTTCTATGCTTGATGCAACTTCATTTTTATCAACAACAATCACATGAATTTACAAGTAAAATGCAGATAGAACATACCAGTGATCCTTTAGAAGACAAGTCAGAAACAGATAAAGGTGATGGTGCGTTACGGCAGTCAACAGGATGCTTCAACCTGCAAATTCTTCTTGGTCGGCCAACCCAGAATGTGTCACAACAGTCCTCAAATCAGTCACCCAGTGAACCCCAAAAAATTCAACACAGTCCAAAAAATTCAACGCAGGGCAACAACAATAAAATCAACGCAACTCCAAAAAATTCAACGCAGGGCAGTAGCAATAAAGTCAACGCAGCTCCAACTTCGGTCAACCTTTTGACCTCGATTTTTGTGCCAAAGTGTACAACCTTCCAAGCTCGAACTCTACCAAAGATCAGCGAATATGAACCATGCGTTGACAAAAGTCAACACTGGTCAAACTTCCCCAGAAACCCTATCTGCAGATTTCTGGCTGCAGTAAATTTCGTCCTTCTTGCTGCGGTAAACTTCGTCCTTCTTGCTCCTTAGATGTTCGTATAAGAGGAGAAGATGTGTGTTGAGATGATTGGAAAAATGCTCCAACGTTGACCCTATAAATACCAATCATGAGAGGTGTGTGACACATCCGCTAGGGGTAAAAACCTTAAGGCCGACCTGCACTTAAATTTATTATAAATAATAAAATTCAAAATAAATGTTCTACTCATCAGATTAAAATCTATTTTAGATCGATTTTACACCTCTCTGAAAGAGGAATCCAATACAAATATTGGAATCTTCATCTGAGCATCACAAGATGGAGTTTGGACCTAGTTGTCCAAATTTAACAAGAAAGAATGAGATCGGAGAATGGCTAAAGCAATATTGGTAGATGATATTGATATTTCGTGAACAAAGCTTGGATGTTTTGAATAAGTGTTGACGCTGAGTTTGGTGTTGTTGAAGAAGTTGGAAAATGAAGCTTCCATTGATATGTATTTGGATATCGTAATGACCTAAAGCGGCATCATAATGGTTGAGGGACTCATATTTTATATTGATGAAAAGTACTACTATTGGTTGGGGTTGTAAGGCTACTAGATGTTCTAATGGTTGAATAGGTAGCGATGTGTGGATCTCTCACTGAGAAGTTTGAATATTTGATAAGCATGCTTGGATTTGTAGATATCTCTAATTTGGTTGAGAGGGAGAGATGAGTACCATGAATTGCTTGTATGATGGTACTTGGGAGGACACCTTGGCCTAGTTAGTGTTGAGATATTAGTTGTTTGGCCTTGATGACGTCTAGATCCCACTGAGGGAGGGTATCTTGGTCTTGTGGAGCTCCATTTGTGTTGACCTTTTTGAGATACCTAGATCCCTGTATGGGTTGGTGTCAGCGCATGGAGGCCTAGATGCTATCTATATTGATACCAGGGTTGTAACCTGATGGTACCTATAGTGGCAGTTGCCTAGATGACACCTTAGCCCCTGTTAGTGTCTTAGATACTTGTATGAGTGTATGCCACTTGGATTCTTGATTTGAATCCTTGTCATAGTGTCTTGACACTTGGACCTTTGATGTGTTGAGAGGATATCTTGGAAGTTATGGTATATAGATCCCTAGCATTGTGTATGTTGATACTCTTCTTATGATAACTTTTCAATGTGAGTACCATTGGCTAATTATGAATATATCCGTATTTAAAATGGAGTGTTGAAAGTTATAACCAGTATTGGTCTTCCTAATTGTATTTGGCTCATAACATGATGTGATCATTCTTTTGTATTTGTCAAAAAGAAAGAAAAATAATTTGTAAAAGAAAATTATTATTATAATGATGGGTTCCATGATTAGAGTCTTTGGTTCTAGGTTGTGCTCTAGGGTTTATGTCTTGAGTCATGGTCCATATCATATTGTAAAAGACCCAATTTGGCACATGTATCAAGAAAATTAAATATTATTTTGTCTCTAGAATGATCCTAAAATCCCCCAAAGATCAAGTCAACCAGCCCTTGTTGAAGTCGTCCTAGAGGGGCCAATTATAGCCCCAACAAAGACTATATAAAGAGGACTTTGACCACTCTTCGAATCATAAACTCAAATGTCATATCTTGTTTTGATCTGCAACTAGAAGCAAGTGTGAAAGTCTTGGATGAAGACTAGAAGGCAAGCAAAGAAGAAACGAAGTGCAAATTTATTGATGTGGACAACTCACACATGCATATACCCTAGGTATGCTAGGGTTACCTCAGATCCATGAATTGCAGGAGGTTTTACAGACCTTAAAGGAAGACCAAAATTCTTTTATTTGGAAAAATATGGTTCATTGATACTAGAGACATCATCTTATATTGAAGAAGTTTTTTTTGGTGGTTGGCTTGATCTTGGGAGGCCTTGTTTGAGTCTTAGGTATTGGAAGTCTCCCTTGAAATTTATTCCCCTTTGGAAGTCTCTGGATTTTCCCCTTTGGAGGGGTCTTGTCTTGGCTTGGAGCCTACCTCTGGTGTTCTCTTGTTTTGTTTGTGATCTTTTGTTGTGAAACCAGCTCCCAAAATAGAAGAAAAGAGATATCGACACCTTAGAAATAAGCCACTTCGAGGGGGAAACCTCCAATACATTACATAAATGAACAATTCTTGGATGATACAATTTACAAAACCTCCTTTCTATATATAGGAGTCCATGGGGCCATAATGTAATCCTAGTGGGCCACAATGTAATCCTAGCCGACCTAACAATAATAATTTAAGGGCACAATAATAACAACATGGGGGTTACAAGGGTAAAATAATAACAATAAGGGGTTTACACTAACAATAATAAGGGACTATACTAGTGATATAGGGACCTAACATGCCCCTCTCCTTCAAAAAAGTGTTGTCCTCAATGCTTGAGTAGCTCTGGGTGCTTCTGTATAAAATTCTCATCCTTCCATGTAGAATCTTCAGTGGGTAAGTTCTTCCACTTGATGAGATACTCTGAAATTGATCAATTTCATAGCTGTTGAGTTCTTGTTTCCGTGACTGCTTCAGGTTCCAATATGATTTTTCCTTCCTCATCAAGTTCTGGCAATATTGTTTGAACTGGAAGATTTTCACCTATAACCTTCTTTAAGCATGAAAAATGGAAAATCGGATGCACTCGTGAAGAAGCAGGAAGCTCCAATTTGTATGCCATAGTACCAATCTTTTGCAACACCTTGTAAGGACCATAGTACTTTGGCGATAATTTATTATCCTTCTTAGCTTGCTTGAGGGACATTTGTTTGTATGGTTGTAGCTGTAAAAATACCCAATCTCCCACATCAAAACTTCTCTCACTGCGATGCTGATTTGCCTGTTGTTTCATTCGATTTTGTGCCAAATTTAGGTTATCCTTTAAGAGTTAGAGAACTTCTTGTTGATGCTCGATGTGATCCTCCACTGATTGAACCTTAGAATTTTCCCTTAAAGAAGATGTGATGGACGGTGGATGATATCCATAAAGTGCCATAAATGGGGCCATTTTTGCTGCAGTATGGAAGGAAGTGTTATACCACCATTCAGCGAGAGGTAACCACTTGACCCATTATGCTTGCTTATTAGATACAAAACAACGAAAATATCCTTCCAAACATTTATTCACTATCTCTGTTTGACCATCGGATTGAGGATGATAAGATGAGCTATGAGCTAGTTGAGTACCCAAAAAAGAAAATAATTTTGTCCAAAAATTTCCTGTAAAAATGGGATCTCTGTCACTTACAATAATCTTCGGGTTTCCATGTAGCTTTTGAATTGTTTCCATAAATGTCGTAGCAACTGTACTTGCTTTAAATGGATGAGATAATGCACAAAAGTGTGCATACTTGGTAAGTCTATCAACTACCACCATGATGACAATCCTTCCTTCGGACTTAGGTAAACCTGTGATAAAATCCATTGAAATCTCCTCCCAATGTTGACTTGGAATGGATAAAGGTTGTAGAAGACCCGGGGTCTTAATTGTCTCAACTTTATTCTGCTGGAAAACCAAACATTCTGCCACAAACTTTTGAATATCGGATTTAAGGCCATCCCAAAAAAATTCTTTCTTCACCCTGTGGTAAGTTTTTAAAAATCTTGAGTGTCCTCCTAAAGGAGAAGTGTGCAATTCCAGAAGAATATTTTGTTTTAGTTGGGAATTCTTACAAAGATATAAGCAATCTTTGTACCATAAGGAATCATTTTTCCAACTAAATGTATCAGATGTACTAGGATCTTGTTGCAACTTTTGAATGAGTGTCCATACATCTTTGTCCTTCTTCCATTCATCTCTTGCTTCAGTTATCCAATCTGGTTGGATAATAGAAATGGCACAAAGCAATGCTTCCACCTCTTCATTCTTTCTTGAGAGTGCATCCGCAACAACATTAAGCTTTCCTTTTTTGTAGATTATTTCAAAGTCATAACCCAACATCTTTGTGACCCATTTTTGCTGCTCTTCTGAAGATAGTCTTTGTTCCAAAAAGTGTTTAAGACTATCATGACCAGTTTTTACCTTGAAGTGTCTTCCCATTAGGTAAGGTCTCCATTTCTTTAGTGCATGTAGTATTGCCAACATTTCCTTTTCATAAATAGCCTTTTGTAAATACTTTCCTTTGATTGAACGACTTTCAAAAGCAATGGGTCTTCTTTCTTGGATTAAAACAACACCAATCCTTCTTGGATTAAAACAACACCAATTCCATTTCCTGAGAGGCATCACATTCCACAATAAAGGTTTTTGTGAAGTCTGGCGTAGCTAAGACTGGTGCTAGGCACATTGCCTCTTTAAGATGTTCAAAGGCCTTAGTTGCTTCAAGAGTCCATGAAAATGCATCTTTCTTCAATAGTGTTGTTAGAGGTGCTGCTATTCTCCCATAATTCTTAACAAACTTGCGATAATACCCTGTTAACCCAAGAAATCCGCTCAACTACTTTATGGTTGTGGGGACTTTCCATTCCTTAATGGCTTTAATTTTGTTAGGGTCTACCTTAACACCCTCGTGAGATACAATATGACCCAAATATTCCAGCTCTTGTACTCCAAAGAAACATTTGGATGTTTTTGCATATAACTATTTCTCCTCCAATAGTTTAAGCACCCTGTCAACATGTAGAACATGATCCTTCCAAGACCTGTTGTAGATTAGTATATCATCAAAAAATACTAGCACAAATTTTCTAAGGAAGGGTTTGAAAATGGAATTCATCAACCCTTGAAATGTAGAAGGTGCATTGGTAAGGCCAAATGGCATGACCAAAAATTTATAATGACCCTCATGAGTTCGAAATGCTGTTTTTGGAATATCTTCAGTCTTCATTCTAATTTGATGATATCCCGAACGAAGATCCAACTTGGTAAAATAAATTGCTCCATGTAATTCATCCAATAATTCATCAATCACAGGAATGGGAAATTTATCTTTAATGGTGAGCTTATCGAGCTCCCTATAATCCGGACACATTCGCCATGATCCATCCTTCTTGTGTACCAATACTACAGGAGCAGAGAAAGAACTTTGACTAGGTTGAATTATACCCGCCTCTAACATTTCTGCAATCATACGTTCAATTTCGCTCCTTTGGACATAAGGATATCTATAAGGCCTGATGTTTGGAGGAACACTTCCTGGAATCAAATGAATAGCATGATCATGATCACGAATAGGTGGGAGTCCTTTGGAAGTTTCAAACACCTTGGAATGATTGTCCAAGACTTGTTGGAGATCTACAGAAATAGATGATTTTGATGTCGGAACTTCTAGTGAGCATAATTGTGCAATTACTCCTCGTTGTTCTTTCTTTAGAAGCTTTGTCATGACATTAGAGCTTATTATCCTTCCCGGCTTCCCTTCAATACCCCGTAATTCGACTTCCTTTCCTTCTGAAAAAAATTTCAAGAAAAGTTCTTGAAAATTAAAGCTACCGTCCCCAAAGATTGTAACCATTGTACTCCTAGTACAACATCAGCACCTCCCATAGGAATGGAAAGCATTGGACTAGTCAATACATATTCCCCCATGGTTAGCTTGATATTATGGCATTTTCCCGAGCAATTTATAGTTCCTCCATTTGCAACCATCACTTGACATTCTGGTGCTGGGTATAGGAAACAATTTAATTCCTTGGCTACCTTATAATGAATAAAATTATGGGTCCTACCTGAATCAATCAACACTATTACCCTTTTCTTCTTTATATGTCCTTCTATCTTGAGAGTTTGAGGAGTGGTAATTCCTGCCAGTGCATTACACGATATGGTCGGATTCATTTCTTCTTCTTCTAGGGGTGGTTCCCGGTGTATATCCTCTTCTTGTTCATTTTCTTCTTCTTCTTCACAATCTATGTAAAATAATTTCTTCTCAGCACACTTATGACCTTTAGTGTATTTGCTATCACAACTGTAGCAAAGCCCTTTTGCTCTTTTTTCTTCCAATTGTTGTGGTGTCAATCTTGTAGGTTGTGGAAGTCTAGGAGTGGCAACACTTCCATCTTTATAGATGTGAGTGGTAGGATTCCTTATCGCCATAATTTTACATTCAATTTTTCTTGCCAACCTGAATGCCTTCTCCAATGAAACAGGTTCTCAAACGCAAACTTCATGTTGAATGTTATCCTTTAAAGTCCCTATCAAGATATCAATCTTGTGTTCCTTTGGAATATCAGTTACCCTTATATTCAATTTTTGGAAGTCCTCAATGTGCTCCACCACTGAACCCTTTTGTTTGAGATTTATCAATTGGCTAAAAAAAGTGTTGTTCTTTGTATCTTCATAATGTGCTATCATTTCCTCTGTAAAAATTGACCAAGTGAAAAAAAATTTACAGGAGCAAAGCCATCGATACCATACAAATGTATTTTGTTCTAAATGTAAAGTCGCAATGCATACCTTTTGTGTGTTTTGCACATTATTGAGATCAAAATATTGCTCCATCTATAGTATCCGTGTTACGGGATCCTTGCCATCAAATTTCCTCATACCCATCTTTGGAATATGGTGGTTCTTCAATCCAACATTAGAGTTTATGAAATCACGATTAACATTTGTTTTGTCCTCATCATGAGTTTCTTCTACTATCTTTTTGCAATTAGGAATCATTTTTTGTATCAACTTTGACAAACCTTCCATGTCTTCCATTAAACCTTCCATTTTTTCTTCCATACCATCCTTCAAACCTTCCATCGTAGCTTCCATACCTTTCTTCAAACCATCCATCTTAGCTTCCATGCTTTTCTTCAAAACATCTATTTCATTTTTTGTTGCTCTTTGCGAGAGCGAAATTTGGTGCATTTGCTCTTGTAATTTTGTTATATCATGTTGCATTTTTTCATCTTCATGAGCCATAGTAGAGCCTTTTGAAGGCTTAATGGGTGTTGAATTATTTTTAGGGGGGCATTTTAGAACCCAATACTGATATCTATTCTATAATATGCCCTTGGAATCAATTCAAATTGATTCTTCAAACAAGATTTATGCAATTCAAAAAAAAAAAAAAATACACACATTTTTCTTGCTTTTGAGGAGGTCGATATTGAAATTGAATTATCTCTGTGATTGCGGATCTTCAATATCTGAAATTTGGCCCTGAGTTAGCCCTTTGAATCCTCTTTTGAATTCCACAGGTCTGACCTGATTTGGATTCTTCAAGACAAAGGTATGTCCAATCTCCCACAATGACCTAATTATGGACAGGTTCAGTAGAGCGAACTTGTACGACTTGCCATGTGTCACTGTTTGCTCCTTCAGCTCTGAAATTGATAGACAGGAAACTACAGTCCGTGTAATTCCAGCCACTTTTTATAGAATTCCAATCCGATGCTTAGAGAGAGAGTTATGAAGATTTTCCCACGATCACCTCTTTGAGATGAAATTCGGGAGCCTAAAAAAGACCTAACTTCCATAGATCATATCTCCGAAAATATTGCGAACCAAGCTCTGAAATTTTTCGACGATGTTCCTCAGGATTTCGGCTTCGCGCTCTAAAAATTTCAGCTTTTGAACCTTCGTAGAAAAAAAGTTATAGCGAAAATGCCACGATGGCCTGTTTGGTGCAGTGAAACCCTAAAATCCAAACCTCTGATACCAAATGTTGTGAAAACAACTCCAAAAATAGAAGAAAAGAGATATCAACACCTTAGAAATAAGCCACTTCAAGGGGGCAACCTCCAATACATTACTTGAATGAACAATTCTTGGATGATACAAATGACAAAACCTCCTTTCTATATATAGGAGTCCATGGGGCCATAATGTAATCCTAGTGGGGCCACAATGTAATTCTAGCCGACCTAACAATAATAATGTAAGGGCACAATAATAACAATATGGGGGTTACAGGGGTACAACAATAACAATAAGAGGTTACACTAACAACAATAAGGGACTATACTAGTAATATAGGGACCTAACATCTTTATTGTTTTGGCAATTTTCAAGTAAAAGCTAAATCAATTAGAGAAACCCTAATTATGTTGCCTTAAGGATTTCTCAACATTATTATTATTATTTTATTTTGGTCTAAGCACGTTCTTCATGCTCAAAGAGTCAAAAGGGGTCAAAATAATTTGTATTTGAGTCATGTCCTAATTGGACATTTGAAAGAAATGAAAAATAATTATTATTTTTAGGCAAAGAGTCAAACAAAGACAAAGGTGACCCTCCTTAGACAAGTCATCCTATGTGGCATCTACTCAACCCTCCTATATACAAGTCAACTCAACCTCTTGGAGATTCATTCATTCATCACATCATCTTCTATCTATTTCTACAGTTGGTTAAGAAGAAAAGGAGTCAAATTCATAAGAGATAGAATCAAGTCATAGGAGAGAGAAGATCAAAGTTTTCCACCTTAATCCAGTTCACATTGTTGTACTATAGGCTCGAAATTTCAAGGGCTGAAAATCCAGGGTTCGACCAACATTGAATTTTGTTGTCTTTGACCTAATTGAAGAAGACTTGGAGGAGGGATGACTTGGAATCTTTGTGAAATTTTTGGTCTTGGTCTTGGGTCTTGGATATATCATTTTGATCTAATTTATTAAGAGAAGGATTGGCTGGGTTTTCCCCCTTTTGGAGTTTTTCCATAGATTGGAGCCTAATTTATGGTGTTCTTTGTCTCTTGGTGATCTTTATGTTTTGTAATTGTTTGATGAAGAGAACATAGAAGTTAATAAGAAGCCAAAAAAACATTCACAAGTAATTATCAAGAAGATAAATCAAACCTAATTTATTATATACTTGGCTTTCTCAACATATCAAACCCTCATGTTAACCAATTCTCAATGGTATTCAAAATTTTGCAATCACAATCCCTAAATCTCATTCCAACAGCAATACTTTTCATGACAGATGTAGAATCTTTTTCCAATATGGGGAATAGTTGCATATCTGCAAAGCCCTAAGAATTCCAACAAAAATGAAACATATTTTCTCTATAAAATCATTGTTGGAGAAGGAACCAAATGGTAGCCACTTATACGCTTTAGCTAAATTAGTAACTTGGAAGTCTTGGATATTTCCTATATGTAAGAACCACTTATAACTTTAATCCAATAAGTGAATATTTCCTTTCATAACCATGCAACAAAGATTAATTCAGAAGTTAACTGTGGCCATATTTAAGGGGAAAATTGAGTTGATCTCATCATAATTGACAATACAAACCGCAAGAACGAAAATATTCCACGAAATTCCTAGATGGTCATAATCAACCACGTTAATGTGAAATGAAACCTCCCTAAGAAATTTGCCACTTTTATCTTTGGTGAGATTGCAATTATAGGAGCATCACAAGGAAGGGGAAGGGGATCTACAGAGCACCCAGGAACCTCGAAGAAATGTTAACACTGGAATAAGACACTGCCCTCGCATCGATCTGGGAACTTGCACCCCATAGCCAAATCCTAGATTAGTTAATGCTTTTGATGAGAGTGGTGTTTCGTAAACCATCGTTGTCTCAAAATTGTTGTCAATGCCAGATTATTACACTCACATTCACACCTTTTTTTTATTATCTTACACTAGAGAAAATATGTATTGATCAATACCATAAATCCATTTATATATGATCATGTTTCAGAAATTATGATCATTCTCCAAATTTAAGTGCCCATGAGCCAAAACTCTTTTTGAGGATACAATGTATGATAAAGGGAGCATGAACTATGTGATCCGTTGTTGCGTTGAAAATGATCTGATCTGATAGTTACTTTTATCAGTTAACATCAATGCACATCGAGCTTATAGAGAGCATTCAATGGCAATTCGTCTCCTGTAATGATCAAGGCACAAGTTTTTGATTTCGAAAGATGAGTAAAATCGTGAGCACGTGCAACACAATAAGCCACAGGTGTGAATGTTCCAAGCCTGTGAAAGTGGGAGCCTCAGTAAACATGAACCTATTTTCAATCCTTGAGCTTGGCAAGGATTCCAAGAAGGTTTTCGGAAGGAAATTGTTAATTTATTTGAGTTTTATGGGATGCCACTCAAAATCAGACTCTGTAATCTCTTGTAAAATATCGAAACATTAATCTGAAATTGAAAATGAAATAAAAACAACATTTTCTTCCAGGACGACTACGAAAGGTAGTTTCAAATAATGATCAGGAAAGTATTATAAATGGATACCATAAGCCCTTTTTTGAGAAATATACTGCATCCTTTAGATCTTAATTGTATCATAGTATGCACTAACAGTTTACAAGTTCTTACTAAATAACATATAACTCGGGCTCACATTAACCTAGAAATCAAGTGGGCACATTGTTTTACCCCAAGATTAAAAAACAAAAATGGTCTGCAATGATTTGACCAATGGCATTGCAAGTGATGTGCATTTACTGTTTTCTAGTGTTTGTGAAAATCAGTTCCCTACCGCCACCAACACCAAAAAAACTCTAAAATAAACGTTAATGGCAACAAAAACGTCATTGTTTTCAAACAAAATAATGGTATGAGAAAAAAGCAGAAGATACTTACTCAAAACGAGACCTGGAGCATGCATGGTTAAAATTTATGGCTGCTAACGCTATGTCAAGGGGAAAACGGTGGACTGGAAAAAACCGGCAAACTAAAAAATGCTTTCGTCAACGAGCTGAGAATAACGAGAGTTCAAGGGCAGCTGAGCTTCAGCTGGGTATTGAAAGCCAAAATGGCAGAGAGTCCTTCAATGAAACACGATTCGAGCTAGAGCCGCCAAAACCCTCGCCAACACCGAAAGAAGAGAAAAAAAAGGTCGTAGTCTTCCGGGCAACGTTTTGGCCAAAGATTTTTAAAAAATCTGGCAAAGATTTTATCAAAATCATGTTTACAGTTCTTAAACTTTAGTATTTTGACTGTCATAAGGGTTTTTGGTGGTGCTGAATCCATTTCTACTATAAAAAATGGATACCAAACACTATAACTACCCGATTTCTTGAATTTTAAATGCCCGAATTCCAACAAAAAAACTGTCATCCGAACTATTTTGTTGCCTTGATAAACAACTCCTAAAAAAACTTGCAACTTGAGGATTTAAAATGAGTAATGAAGTCAGTCTCTTGTCTCTTTTGTTTTGGAATTTTATTTTTAATAATTTCATGGGGTTAGGCCTTCTTACATTTTTCATTTTTATTGGATTTATTGGCTACATTTTTATAGGTTTCTCTCACCATTTTTAATATTGACTAATGTGTTTCTAAATGTTATTTTAAATCTAATTGTTTACATGGTTATATTTGCAATGTGATACATTTAATTTTCTCAAATTGTAATTTTAAAAATATGAAATAATGAATATTTGATGTTTTTTTTTTGTTTTTTTAAACACTATGTTGTTTTAATTATAAAGATATGAAATAATGAATTTTTAATGTTTTTTTGTTCAACAATATGTTAATATTATGTGTCAGTTAAGCAATCTCAAAAAAATAAATCATTGAACATAATTGTTTTCGCTAAGTTGTCATTAATATTATCTAAGATTCATACCTATTTTTAATCACTCACTTATTCTTTCATGAGAATTAAACTTTGATGGACTTGACCTTGCAATTTGTCTTTATAGTTCAATATTGTGTATATTATAGCTCCAACTTGAAGTATATTATTTGATTCACCAGTTGGGGCTTATACACTTGGACAATGTATACATAATTCTTTTAGAGTGTTTCTCTTTTAGATGATGGATGTATGTTTCACCCAAAATACATTCGATCTTCAAAAAAGATAGCATGAGTGAATTATGGAGACATATCTAAAATAAATTAAATTTATTTTTAGATAAAATTAATGAACATTTTGCTACCACCATACTATGAGTAAGAGCAGCCCCTCTTGACGACCAATATCTGATTTGTTGGGCTACTTTTTTGTGGATGTTGTTCATGGGTCTGGGCTGGTGCTTCGGATGCCCTCGTTTATTGCCACTATTTTGGGACTTGTTCATTGGGTTTTGGGGCTGGCGATGTCTTCATCTGGGTTTCTGGTTTTATGCCTTTTTCACCTCTTTCCTGGGGTGGTTGCTAATGTGCCTTGCATGGTTTTGCCCATTCTGGGGCTTTATGTTGATCCTTTATAGGTTTGATGGGCCTTCAAGCCTAGTTTATATTGGCTTATTTCAGTCATTATTGTGCAGATGTATGTACCCACACTGCTTTGGGTTTACATTTTTGGAGTGATTCTCTGTATTTTGATCCATGAAGTTTTTTCTCTGGACCATATGATATATGCATGTTTATGTAGCATCTTTTTATCTAATAGAAAGTTGTTGTTTTTTTCTTCTTGAAAAAAAAAAAGGAAGAAGAAGAGTAAGACATAAAATTATTCTACTATATTAACATTGAATTGACCTAAAACATAAAATTATCCTACCATATTAACATTGGATTGACCTACTATCAAACCAATTACAACCCATAACAAACTAGTATAAAAAATAACCATGTAGTGTATGTTTTTTTAAACAAATAAGTTTGTTGCTAACAATATAAAAAGGTTGCTACTCTTAGCAATGGTAAAGAGGAAAATTGCCTATTAGAAGCCAATCATTTAAAAAATAGAGAATAGTGGTAAATAACTTATATACATAAAAAAACAAGATTGGAGATCCTTTAATGCAATCAAATACAAACAACAAGACAAAGTTAGTGCTAGATGTATTTTGTATCTTATCTAGAATCATAATGTCAATATGAAGATCTGCCTAAGAATTATCGCTCTAAGGTTCCTTCTCGAATGCACTTTACAGAAAATGACAATCCAATGTAAGCCTTTGGTGACTCTCTCTTGGATATAAAATGGATGAATGGCATAAAAATATTACTACACCTAACAATGGTAAAAAGAAATTTGTCTATAACAAGCCAATCATTTAAAAAAAGAGAGAAAATTGGAATTTTATTATATACACAAAAAACAAGTTTGAAGATCTTTTAATGGAGCCAAATAAGAACCATGAGACAAAGTTAGTGCTAGATGCATTTTGGATCTTTTTGATAATCACACTGTCAAGATGGAGGCTTAGGAATTGTGGCTCTAAAGTTACTTCTCAAATGTGCTTAAAAAAATTCCAAAATCAATACAAGCCTTTAGTGACTATATCTTAATATAAAATGGATGAATGACACAAATCAACTGCTAAAAATATCTCTAAAGCATTTGGTGATCCATTAATAGTACTTGCAAATTCATTTTGGACAATTTCTTTCGCATGGTTTTAGAGAGCGGGATAACATATGTTTTATCAAAGGAGGCCCAATGATAAAATGAGGAAAAATTTGTGATGGAAAAAAACAAGAATGGAGTGAAATTTATATTTAAATTCAACATGTACTAGGAAGTGTTCAGGAGTGCTAAGGAAACATAAGGGAGCACTAAGTCAAAATGCATGGAAATGAATGAATAAGTGTTTGTGACGGGAAGTGTTAGTGAGTTCCAGGTGTGCTAAGGAGGGTGTGACGGGGTATGCTAGGCATGTTAGAGGTCAAGGTGGCATGCCAAGATGTGTTAGGTGCTAGGGTGTGCTAATTTGTGCCAAGGAGTGTTAGGGAGTGCTAAGGGAACACAAGGGAGCACTAGGTCAAAATGCATTGAAATGAATGAATAAGAGTGTGTGACAGGGAGTGTTAACAAATTCTAGGTGTGTTAAGGAGGGAGTGGTAAGGTATGCTAGGTAGTGCCAAGGAATGCTAGAGTGTTGAGGCGACATGCCAATATGTGACAAGTTACAGGGTGTTCCAATGCGTGCTAGGGAGTGTTAGGGAGTGTCATGGAAACACAAGGGAGAACTAGGTAAAAATGCATGGAAATGAATGAATAAGAATGTGTGTCAAGGAGTGTCATCAAGTTCTAGGTGTGCTAAGAAGGGAGTGATAAGGTTATATAGGCTAAGCAGTTCCGAGGCATGCTATATTTCCAAGGCATGTCAGGGAGTGCTAAGGTGTGCTAGGGAGTGCCAAAACATGCAGAGTAATGCAAGGGATGCTAACATGTGCCGCATATTTCTAAGGGATTTTAAGGCATGCCAGGTGTTATGGCATGTCAAGATGTAAACTATGTTTCTTAGTTGTGTTACAACCACGGTTGGACGTGAGCCTTGTCTTGGTAACTTTTTAAGTGGGATGATTTGAGATTAGACATTAATATTTTAAGATGAGTTATAGGTAGTTATTAAGTGAATAAGACATAATATAGTTGTAGTAACTATAACTTGGTCAAGTTGTTGTAGTTGAGGCAACACTTGGTTGGGTGCTAACACATGCCATATAATGTTAATGCATGCCAAGGAGTGAAAGGGAGTGCCCTTATGGCATCACAAGGGAGAACTAGGTCAAAATGCATGGAAATGAACAAATAAGAGTGTGTTTTAGGGACTGCCAATGAATTCCAAGTGTGCCAAGGGCGAAGTGTGTTAAGAGAAGTTCATAATAGGATTTTCAAGAGGCAAGAGTACAATTACAATAAGGGACTGGACATAGTAGTTTCAGACAAAGTGAGGCTTTGTGTTACGCGCAAAACTAATTTTCCAATGACTTGGTTCGATTCCCAAGTTGCAAAAAAAAGTAAGGCTATCTATGAGGACATGCTAACTAGGGAGTGCCAATGTGTGCTAGGGAATGTGAGGAAGTGTTAACACATGCTAAATAGTTCCAAGGCTGCATGTTAGGAATTCCAAGACATTTTAATTGCTAAGGCATGTCAAGATGTGCCAAGTGCTAGGGTGTGCCAACGCTTGCTAGGGAGTGTTAGGGAGTGCCAAGGAAACACAAGGGAACACTAGCTTCAAATGCATGGAAATAAATGAATAAGAGTGTGAGACGGGGAGTGTCAACGAGTTCTAGGTGTGCTAAGGAGGGAGTGACAAGGTATGCTAGGTAGTTCCAAGGAATGCTAGAGTGCCAAGGCGACATTCCAAGATGTGATAAGTGCCAAGGTGTGCTAATGCATTCCAAGGAAACACAAGGGAGCACTAGGTCAAAATGCATGGAAATTAATTAATAAGAGTGTTTGATATGGAGTGTTAACGAGTTCGAATGTTAAGGAGGGGGTGACAAGGTTATATGTTAGGCAATGTCAAGGCATGCTAGAGTGCTAGGGAATTTCAGGGAGTGCTAGGGTGTGCAAGGGAGTGCAAAAGCATGCCAAGGAATGTAAGGGATGCTAACATGTGCCACATAGTTCCAAGGGATTTAAGATGTGCATGTTGTTATGGAATGTCAACATGTAGATTATGTTCCTTAGTCATTTTACGACCACGGTTGGACATAAGCCTTGTCTTCATAACTTATTAAGTGGGATGAGTTAAGATTCGACGTGAGTAGGCTAAGTTGAGTTATAGGAATTTCTTAGGTGAATAAGGCATAGTCTGGTTATAGTAACCGTAACTTGGTCAAGATATTGTAATCAAGGCAGGACTTGGTTGGGTTCCCAAGTCACAAAAAAAAGTAAGGGTAGTTGTGAGGGCATGATAGCTAAGGAGTGTTAGGGCATGCCAAGGAATGAAAAGGTGTGCTAACACATGCCATACAATATCAGTGCATGTCTAGGGGTGTTAGGGAGTGCCAGGGAACCACAAGGGAGGATTGGTTATTATGATTGGAAATGAATGAAAAATAGTATGTAGCAAGGAGCGTCAACGAATTCTAGGTGTCCCAGGGATGAAGTGTGTTAGGATAAGTTCAGAACAAGACTTGCAGGAGACAAGAATACAATTGAAATAAGAGGTTGGACAGAGAAGTTTCAGACAAAGGGAGACCTTTGAGCTAGGCACAACAATGTTTTTCCAATTACTTGGTTAGGTTCCCAAGTCACAAAAAAAGTAAGGCTATATATGAGGGCATGGAATCTAGGGAGTTCCACGGTGTGTCAGGGAATGCTAATAAGTGATAACACGTGATATATAGTTCCAATGCATGTTAGGTGTTAGCACTATGTATTTTTCCTAGGCTGAGGCAGAAAATTACAAAGGTAACCACAAACCACTTTAAAGCTGGGATCTAGGCCTTCCAACTGCAGAGAGAGCTCTCTATGTATGATTTAATTTATGCTTTCAAGATTTTAGGCTAGATATTAAGTTCAAGATATATTTTTTTAATTTTTGGTTGTTAAGTGAAGGAAAATTCCATTGGGTATAGAGTCATTCAAATTCTTGGTAATCAATCACAAATTAACAGAGTAGCTGAAACAGGGTGAGGTAGGAAAACTCCTGGATCTTAAGATATTTTATAGTGTGGCTAAGATGAAGAAGCAGATGATCAATTAAATATAAGGCATACTTAAATGAATTTTATATTTAATCTCAGAAGGAAAACATTAAGATTGTTTTAAACAATCCAGATCAGAGTACAATAAGTAAATTCGACTCTTAATCTTATTGCAACAATCAGAAAAGGAAACCCATGTGAAAACTCAAAAATAAGAACAACATGAGGAAAAACATCACCATTTATTTGACATAACAATCATGGAACAAAACTGCCTCTGTATTTCTAAAATTGATTACTTCAAGTAAAGTTCACAACTTACAATAAAAAAGTCCTATTTTTCATTATCCAACCCTTTCTAAGTCTTTTAACAAAATATTTATAGAGTCTTTCTGACACTCAATTCAGATTTCAAAATAAATTTGTTTACAAAATAATATCGGTCAAATATACATATGTTTCAGAAGTAGAACAAAATAATAGGAACATTAGGCTAATTTGGATATTTTGTTCACCCTTTGAGGAATGTTGTTGCTAACTGCAACTACATTTATGCTTCTTTTGTTTGACTGTTTCAAAACTGTAGGATTCGGGTTAGATTTCACTCAACAAGATCCACAATTTTATCCCATCTTTCTTCACTTGGAATGGAAAAATTCACCATACTTCGAAGTATTTCATCTACTTATGTGTATGTTTGAAAAGTTGGCTTATTGAAGAATAAATGATGAAGTTCATGATGAATATGGAGATCATATTGTAGGTCTTCCAAGAAATCTTCTCCACTTATTGTTCCTCCTATTTTGGTAAATCTGGAAGTATCTGCAGCTATATCACATAACCTTTCCTGGTATCTCTAATGGGATCAATTTTCCATTTTGAGGCTTTTAAAGTTGGAAGTCCTTTCTCCTGCAATGTATTAAATTTTCTATTAAATATTTTCACGTGTACTTCCAATTCTTTGAATTTATAGGGTTATTTTTAGTCATATATCTCTTTAATTTCATAATTGTGGTTGTTCTATCTTGAATCTGGAGTTCTCCAAGCTCATCTTTAGTCTTGGAGTTCAACATCTTGATAATTATGTGTGCTTCTGCTAGCCTATGTTCAATCCCAACTTTTGTTTACTCAACTGTTGCCTTGACATTTTGTACCAGTTCTTCCTGCTCAAACATAATCTAAAATTATGGCCACAAGTTTGTGATATTAGCATTAATGTTATGCCATATACTTTGTTTAGCCTTTGCCAACATTTGTGTTGTAAAATATTGATTCTCATATTTTTCAATTTGTTGAGTCAATTTAAAAAATTTCTGCATGTCTGCCAAACATGCATTATCTGATTTGATCTTGTTTCCTCCATTTTTGATAATGTTGTCATTAACTTTTCATTTTCCTTATTCGTTAATGATAATTCTCTCAAAACTTTGATTATTTTTTCAGAAGAATCTGCAGTGGATGTTTCTGTTGTTTGTTGTAATTCTTGTTGTGTTGATGTACTTGTTGCTACCAATTATTCTTTTTCTTTTAACAATGCCTCCATGTCTATTTCCATTTTTTGAATTTGAACATTTTGTTCAACAATCTTGAACATATTTTCTTTCTATATCTCCAGATTGGTTACTTCTTTGGCTTGAGGATGCTCTGTGGTTGGGAGTTTGAGTTGTTTCTTCAGATCTTGAATATCTACATTTTTATTGTTGATCATCTCCTTAGCTACTTTAACATTACCAAGATCATATCCTAGTTTGATTATTAAATCTTAGAAATCTTTGGTTCTACTGACTTTTTCCAGAGAAGACGTCCATTCTATATTTAGTTGTGAATGCATATTATTCAGAGAGGCTTGTAACTTTGAGGCAACCATAGATGTACTGGTCTGTGTTGTATAAATCATCTCACCTACTTGCTTATCCAAATCGATTTGATCAATTTCATGAAACTTTTTAGTATCAATAGAAAATATTGAAGATTTGTAGTATTCTGCACTTCTAGGGACTAGAACTGTAGGTTCTAGGAAAGCTAATTGAAATTGTCCCTTTTATGTGTCAAATGCAGACAACAACCTGTGTTGAGTAGTAACAATTTGTTTCCAAAACTCTGAATATGTTGTAGCTTTCAAAGCTTCATTCTTCTTTTTGATCTCCTTGTATCTTGCAAAATATTCTATTGTGTTCCCATTTGAGAGGTAGAATATACATGTGACTATGTCAAATCTTCAACATTTGAGAAAGGGGTGATTGGTAAACCTGTAAGAACAACTGTAGCATGATCTTTTGATTCCTTTTCCTCTGATGATTCTTCTTGATTGGTGGTTTGTGTATCATATTTAATGTCAATAATATTTTTTTCCTTATGATCTCTTCTTTCTTCTTTTTAAAACACAAAAATATTGAGACTCTTAGTTTATGGGAGACATGCTTTCCCTTATTCTTTTGGTTTTCTTGTCCTTTGGAATAAGAGTTTGCAGAGAATTTTGGCTGACAATTTGTTCTGCAGCCTCCTGTAGTGTAATATATGTCCACTGCTCCTGATTGGCATACTGCTCTATCTATGGTCTAGGTGTATGTGCATATGGAGTGGTCTTCTGCTCAACTCTCTTTTTTGAAATTATTCCAAATGGATCATAAGACCATGTGAAGCTTAACTTAAACTTCATTTTATTTAGTAATTCTTTTATTTCCTTTGATGTTGCTATGGTATTTATAATGTAAGGCCCAACCCGTGCCTTCAATTTGAATTGTGCCTTCTTTTTTCTTGACACAAAATGTAACTCATCCATATTTAACATCTAGCTAATGTATTCAAGAGAAAAAAATCTCACTGGTACAAACACTGACAATCTATAGGGAGGAAGTTCACACCCATAGATCCAAATATCTGTATAATTCTAGTAAAGATACCAGCCTCCAACTTTAGATTGTTCTGTAAGATGCAAAACTTCCTAATCTATGGTGAAATTCTTGGTATAATATCGCTGCTAAGAAGACACAAGGACGTGTGTAAAAATTGATCCACAAAATTGTTGGATGAATAATCTTCTGAATTCCTTCTAACTAAAGAAGTCCATTGAATTATTGATAGTTGACTTCCCTATTCATCGACATTTTGTAGATGGAAATTTAACCTGCCTGCTTGATATAATAACATTAAATACACTGGGACTATCTGGTGTTTGAATGCTCCTTCAACTTTAAATTTCAGGAATTTCTCATGAATAACATCTTATAAGTACTGATTGTAATTGAAAAGAATTGAAGGCTTCTCACCAACTAAAAATAATAAAAAAAATAGTAACACTACCTCATCTACCCACTGGTATGAGTGATAACCTAATAGGCAAGTCACCATGGAAATAACTTGCCTTGACATCTCAGGGAAAATTGAAGTAGAGTATGGGGGATCAGTTTTAGGCAATTCATAATTTTTAAGCAAAAAACATTCAAAAATATGGGCTCATTGGGATAAGGTAAGCTTTTAGTATATTTCCATGAGTGCATCAGTTGAAAATGGGTGTAAATAGGCTTGGGGATTTATTTGAAGGATTTGAAAAATAACTTCTAGGGTAACTGAGAATAGGATTTCATTGTTGTGAACAATTACTGCTTTTTGGCTAGGGAGGTACCTAAGATGACACCATGTAACAAACTCTGGAAAAATATGAGTCTAGGGAAAAATAAACTGAGGCAAACCTGATTCCTAGATACTTAGATCATCACTGTTATCCAAGAACTTATGATTTTCCTAATTTCGAAGCTCATATAAATTGAATTCGCATACTATCTTTACACCGAAAGGCGTTCTCTTTGTTGGCTTTGGGTGAGTAGACACTGTTCACTCCAGTCAATGAGAAGCTTTTCTGACCGCCCTTCTAGCCAGTAAAATTTAGACATGTGGCACCTCCTCCAACCAATTAAAATCTTCCATTTGGCCCTGTTAACAGTTGTTATTTTCCTTTTCATTTTTCTGTGCCTTGACACCTCTGTAGCGTAGCGCCTCTGCCTGACTCCTAGTCGCACCATTGCAACACGCCTCTCTGTGCCCGCATTAAATTTCTCCTCTTGGTGTTGTCAGTATGGTTTCTGGACCATGCCAGAATACAAGTCTCAAATTATCTCAAAACGTGGGAACTTGGAAGACTAAACTAAATTGTCCCTCGCTTCTAACCATAATTCAACTCGCTCTCTTATTTCTAGTAAAATATTTCAGCTCTCAAGTTCTGTATCTGACAATGGGTGAGTGACTTTATCTGCGTAGTGATGTTAAATCTTATTTGCTGCTGCTTTTTTCATTTCTTTTGATCTTTAATTGTTTTCTCTTTTCTGTTCGTCGCAACACCGCTATGTCCAGGTTCTATTGGGAAGATCAAGATCGGAGTCAATAGTAATTACTCGACAGAGATTTAACAGGTGTTTCTGCGTTTGCAGTTTCTCTATTTTCGTCTGTTTTTCTGATCTTTTATTTGGCGATGTGCGGTGGAATTTTCGTTGTGCGGGTTTTGGCCGAATTGGAAGGCTCGTCGCCCATGTGGCTTTGACTCGCGATGATATTGAGCTTGTGGCGGTGAATGACCCGTTCATTTCTACTGATTATATGGTACATATGCTGGTTGCCCTCTTACAACTTTGTTGAAGCATTTCGACATGATTTTGTAGCTTTGTGCACGGGTCTAAGGATTTTTTATTTTTATTTTTATCACTTACTGGATGAGATTGAGGGATTTATTTGTATATTCGGTTGATTTTAAAGCTGGATTTGGAAGATAATTGCTGTTATTTAAGAATTTTAGTAACAAAACAAATACTCCTATTTATCTAAGTACTTTTCTTTGGCCCTCGATGGCTTATGAATTTGCAGTTTTAGAGTGTCGATTAAACCCTCGTTTACAGCAAATGCATATTATAGCCATTAATCTGTGTCTTTTGAACTTCATATTGGTAAATCATTTCTCCAGACACTTTAGAGTACTCTTTGCGGACAAGTTTTTTCGATTTAGGGATCATTGACACATATCATTAGCACAGACTTAATCATTGAAAATACAGATCTTTGGCACATTTAAAATTCTAATTAGCTCTATTCCCTTGTCATTATAAAATATATTCTAGGAATTAAACACTGAAGCCAGAAATGTTATCAAGGCTTGATTTTCTCTCTTCAAATCCAGCTCAATCATTATATACGAAATATTTTAAGAATATTTGAGTTCGTTTGCATAGTGAATACATTATTCTTTGGCAAAGTCCTTTCAAATTAGCAATTTTTTTTCTTCTTTCTTATTTATATCTAGGAGGAATTTTTCATTGAAATTTAGGCATATTTTCACAGCATTCTCCTGATGCATTTTGCATTGTCTACATGAATATTGTTCTTCGTTTTTATTTTTTTGTTCTTCGATTTATTCCCAACAGCATTTATGTTTTATAGACAAACCGAAACAGGAAGATTTTATTAACTCGTTTGATTTCTTTCTTCTACCATATTTTGCCGACTCAAGATCTCTGTAGTAATTTCTGCACCTTTGTTATTTTTCAGACTTATATGTTCAAGTATGACAGTGTTCACAGACAATGGAAGCATAATGAAGTCAAGGTCAAGGACTCGAAAACTTTACTCTTTCAAGAAAAATCTGTTGTTGTATTCAGTTTCAGGTAAAACACTTATTTATGGTGATCAATGAGAAGGTTTCGTAGATTAGTTATTACATGAGCTTAGGCAGGAACAAAGTAAGTGCTGACATTGTCTATTTATTCCCATTTGTCTAACTGTTCACATTTTGGTTTGAAAAATGTAGAAATCCTGAGGAAATACCATAGGGCCAGGTCGGAGCAGAGTATGTGGTTGAATCCACAGGTACCTTCACCGACAAAGAGAAAGCAGCTACTCACTTAAAGGTTTGAATATTACCATTCCACAATTCAATTATTATTGATTTCTTTCCTTCAAACTTTATCTGACATACTACTAATTAAAAATATAATGTACCTAAAAGTTGAGAAATGATATTTGATGTAACTAAAGAGTTGTCACATGTAATACCGCTCCCTCCCTACATGAGCAAGGAGAGTTGGCAATAGCATGACAGTTATGGCTCTTTCTCAATTGACACTATTGGTTGATATCGGCATAAACAACCCTATTCTAAGTTGAAACTTCTTTCAAATTGAGTAGTCACCTCATGAAAGGTTATCTTAAATTCGAAATTGATAAGGTGATTAAAAAGTAATATGTTTGTTTTTAGTTTCTTTGAAGGACAATCTATTCTATGATTTTTCTTTTGTTGCACGTAAAAATATTTGAAAGGCTATTAACACATTTAATTTTGTAACTTTCAAACAATATAAAGTGCAATAGTGGCAATTACAATTTGAACTCCATATAATAAAATTTCTCTGTTGATTTCCAGCAGGCAGGTGCTAAAAAAGTAGTTATCTCAGCTCCCAGCAAGGATGCCCCTATGTTTGTTGTTGGGGCTAATGAGCACCAATAAAAATATGATTTGAACATTGTTTCAAATGCAAGATGTACTACTAATTTCTTGGCTCCTTTGGCTAAGGTTTGAAATGATATTTTTACTGAATTGTCACAGTTTTCATTGTATAGGTGTATTTAAATGAGAAAAACTACATATTGCTCGGGAGGGACTATATGTTAAAAGAGAACAAAAACATTGTTTTTTTCTGGCAGGTAATCAATGACAAATTTGGCATTGTTGAAGGTCTCATGACAACTGTACATTCCATCACAAGTACACTTACTAGACATCTGACCAAAATCTATCTGGTCTCCTGTGATCTAATATTATGCCCTTACATTTTATTGATTCAAGGTGTCTGCATGCTGCATTGATTTCTGTTTCTGTATGTAAACAATAACACAGAAGATAGTTGATGGACCATCAAACAAGGACTGGAAAGGTGGCAGAGGAGCTGGTTTTAACATTATTCCTAGCAGTACAGGAGCAACTAAGGTAGGAATCAACAAATCATCAATGTTGATTAAGCATATTTAAAACCATTAGTTACATTTTGATTCTGGTGATTATCATTTACATGGAACAGTTTTGAAAAAATTGTATTTCTAATATTTTCCCCCCTTTTCTCAAAATCTTGTTTATATGAATAGTTCTAAAAATAATCTAAAATTTCTAAAAGCAAAGTCTTATGAATGAAGTTTCAAACTATAATTCTTTTTTAAATTCTTATTGAATTAAAAAAAAATGAATGGAGCACTAAAACCCCATGAAATATTCTCAGAATTCCACAAATAAAACACCATTGATAAATAGCCCCAAGGGTTAGCTCAATCGGTGGAGTCCCCGCTTGAAGTACTCCCCGATTGGGAGGTCCGAGGATCAAATCTCGTTGACACCTGCGGGGTTAGGCCTCAGTGTAAGGCCCGACAGTAGATCCCCTTGGGAGGATGTACTGTGATTTATTAAGACCCTGGATGTAGCCAGTACGTGTGTGCAGGCACATAGGAAAGTGAACCAGCTGGAAAAAAAAAAAAAAAAAAAAAAAAAAAAAAAAAAAAAAAAAAAAAAAAAAACCACCATTGATAAAGATCTGGTGAAATTATGTAACTTAATTTACCTATATCTCAGATCGTAGACAACCATGTAAAGCAACTGCTGAGTAAGCACAATGTCTGAGCATGCCGCCAATTTTAAGGTATTGAGTCCAAGGGTATCTTAAGTGAAATTGCCCATGCCAAGGCTCCCATCTGGCACAGTTGGCCTACAATTCACCAATGCTCCATTGAGTTAACCAGATAGCCTACATGTTACAACTAAACAATCATATTAACTAACAGTGTGTGATCTAATTTGAAGAGACTGATTGCACTAATATGCTGTGTAGCAGGATTAATCTTCACATATCAATTCGACAAAGAAATGCATGTAAACCCAAAGTTTATGGATATTGTTTTGCACTTTTGTGATGTGAACTTGTAAGTCAAATATGGAAACTTGAAATACTATTGGACAAACCAAGTAACTATGAAGGTATACTTAAAAAAATTGAAAAAATTCTTTGTAAATTAAACAACCTGATAAAAAAAAATTTAAACATTTTTTTTTTCAATACTCTGAATTTGAAGAGATCTAAAAGATTGTATATACCCACCAAAGACTCTTCGACGACTTTAGAATCTAAAATGGCCCTGTATCCTTCATAGATAGGATCCTCCAATGTTTCTTCAGATTCACCCTTCTCATTTGATGAGCTAATAATCAATTCATCCTCAAAGTATTTTTGTACGCATCCTTCAACATTGAATCATACAGTGGTTATTGAACAAATATTTGTTTATAATGTGGAGAAAAGCCAGATTTTTACCAAGATTTTAAAAGAGTTGAAGAGTTACACTGATTCATACACGGGTTAGGGGTTATTGAACAAACCCTTGTTTAGCCAAGTTCTTACAAAGATTTTGAAAAAGATTAAAATTCAATCTTTGTTTAGGCAATGATTACTGAGATTTTGAAAAAGTTTAAAATCTCTTCATAATCAAAATAGAAACCAAGTATTTATGAAGATATTCAAAAATTTTGAAGCCTCTTAATAATCAAAGTGACATGAAAACCAGGTATTTACCCTACCCAGATTTTCAAACATATCCATTTTATATGTTTTCCTCTTCAATGTGTGATTTTTCACCCCATAAGTTCACATTCATTATATACCCTTACATGTAACACAACATAATTCACAACTCCTCCTTTCGGCATTCCCTTGCACCCTTGGTGCAATTGCTAGTGTACTAGGTTTCAACCAAAGGAGACCTATCTAAATCAGGGGCAGGAGGTGGCATAGGGTTCTCGTCATCCTTCTTTCCTTTTCCTTTATGTGAATACATCTTTAATTTGAATGGAAACTTGAAGAAAATAGTGTTACCGGATCATATTTTAAACAGTTGTAGAAGGGGAAAGATTTGTAGAGGGCGCTGGCGAACTAAGAAATCTTTGATCTTAACCTGAGTGAATCAAACAATTAGCAAGAAGAGATAATGCAGGTTTGATACAAGGTTTTAAAACGAGAATTGAGGGGGATAAATGAAATTATTACCATTTTGGAGCGTAACATTAACAAAAAATTCATACGTTGGTGGGGAAAATTTAATGGCCAATGTCTATATGACATTGGAAAGGTAACGATTATGTGACGTGGAGGAAGAGTGACATGGACGATGGGATGGGTGATGTGTGGTGTGGCGAGGAGAAAACAGGCGGAAACAATATTGGATGGTCGGGGGGGGGGCGCGAGTAGGAGTGGTAAGTGGTAAAGGGAGGAGACCCCCCAAAATCATTATGGAGCCTCCACGTTATCTTGGGTGGTTTCATTGTAAACCATATTTCGCCCACCCCACCACTCATTATGTCCCAAAATCTTGGTGGGGGGGAGGGGGTCTGAACATCATTCCCCATCGTTGATCTAGGCGGGGATGATCTCACCCGTCCAAAAGTACAAGCGTTTTATTTAAAAGCGATAACTGTCAAATCAAAACTTTATTTCAAAACTTTGAACAAAATTTATTAAAATTTGACAATTGGCAGTATTTGAACTAGCACACCTCTTTGGGGGTTATATATATATATATATATATATATATATATATATATATATATATATATATACTTTTTTTTCTCATTTTCCCCTTTATTTTTTATTCTTCTTTCAATTTGTTCTATTTTTTATTATTTTTTCTATTTTTTATTTTTAGAACAAAACAAATTAAAATGAAAAAATATTTACAACATCCCACTATGATAAATGACTAGATAATCATACCTTGATCACTATATCTATAAGACCCTAACATTAGGTATGCCAAGATATTCCAAGTGGTAAGGCATGCCAAGATGTTTAAGGTGTCAGGGCGTGGTGCCAACACATGTTAGGGAGTGTTAGGGAGTGCCACGGAAACACAAGGGAGCACTAGTTTCAAATACATGGAAATGAATGAATAAGAGTGTGTGATAGGGAGTGTGAGCAAGTTTCAAGTGTGTTAAGGAGGGAGTGACAAGGTATGCAAGGCAATGCCAAGGCATCCTAGAGTGTTAGGGAAGCACGCCAATATGTGCCTAGTGCCAAGGTGTGATAATGTGTGCCAAGGAGTGTTAGGGAGTGCCATGGAAACACAAGGGAGAACTAGGTAAAAATGCGTGGAAATGAATGAATAAGAGTGTGTGACGTGTAGTGTTAGTGAGTTCCAAGTGTGTTAAGGAGGGAGTGTGTCATTGTAACCTCCATCCCCTTTATCACCATAGTCATTATCATCATAATCACAATTCATGTCATCGTCATCATCTTCATTATAATCATTATCATGATTATTGACATTGTCATCAATTGTTCATAATTGTCAATGGCATAGGAAATATTATCAATGCATAAAATATGATGAGCGTTGGAAAATTAATGAAAAAGCGAACACAAAAATGGGGGAAACAATAGACGTAAAATTAAATGAAAAGTGGATTCAACATAAGTAGATGCAAAACAAGACGTAAAACTTGACACAAAAGTGGATGCAAAAGAAGATGTAATAGTCAATGCAAGCTTGGACACAAAATAAGATGCAAACATGGATGCAAAAGTGGAAGCAAACAATGAATGCAAAAAAGGACACAAACTTGGATGCAAAAAGGAGGAAAATTTGGATCTAAAATAAGATGTAAAAAGGAATGTAAACGTGGACACAAACATGGGTGCAACAATGGATAAAAATTTAGATGCAAAAGTGGATGCAAAATGATATGAAAAACTTGAAATAAAAGTGGGTTCAACAGGGGATGCAAAAACATACACAATATTCGATGCAAACTTGGACACAAAAGAGGACAATTTTGACAAATATGCCTCATGGCATGCCCTAGCCCCTTTTGCAATTGTTCACGTGATTTACGTGGTCCACTTTCTTCTCCTCCTTTCTTCGAATTCAAGTACTTATTAGCTTTCATTGATTACTTCTTTGGACGCACTTGGATTTATTTCTTAAAACTTAAAGAGTGAATTTTTTGACTTGTTCTTGGCCTACAAATCCCTTGTAGAAAAGCAATTTGGACATCAACTACAATGTTTAAGAATAGATAATGGAAGTGAATATGTCAACAACAAATTCACAACTTACTACATTACATAGAGAATTTAAATGCAACATATTGTTGCATATACACCACAACAAAATTGTGTTGCAGAAAGAAAAAGTTGTACATTAAAATAAATGGCTAATTGTATAGTTCAATCTAAAAAAATCAAGTCTTCATTATTGGGCAGAAGCAATCAGATGTGAAAATTGCATAGTAAATCATATTTCCACAAAGGATTTAAGCAATATAACACCATAAGAAGCATGGAATAACATTAAACTAGATGTAAGCCACTTATGTATCTTTGATAGTGTAGCATGGGTTCACATTTTTGTTGAAAAAAGGAAAATTTTACAACATAAAAGTGAGAAGTGTATTTTTGTTGGATATTCTAAAAATGTAAAGAGGTATAGACTACTTCAACCTCACTCTAAAAAATAGTCATTAGAAGAGATGTTAAATTTGATAAAATTTTGTTCGCCTACTAGCCTAATTGAACAATTGTTCCCTCTTTGACTTGTGAGCCATCTTCAACATTTTTTCCATTTTCTATGCATATTTTGTTTTCTTATTCAAACATTGAAAATGAGGATAAAAATCCACCTTTTCCTGCTAACCTTCCTCCATATGAGTCTATTGAACATGGACCTGCATTAACACTGCAGCTTCCATGATGGGTCCATTCAACATGAGAAGCAACTTATGACTTTGTTGATGATCCTATAGATCAATGTCACACTCATTCACAGTTCCAACAAGTCTCCTCTCTTTTGGCTCAAGTCCCAGAGACTCATGATCCGAAAATATTCACAAAAGTTTCAAGCCATCTAGATTGGGAAACAACAATGAATTAACAATGATGTTTATTGATGGTAAACGATACTTAAGAACTTGTATTTCTTCTAAAAGGAAGAAAACTTGTCAGATGTAAATGGGTATGAAAAACTAAGTACATATCATATGGAAGTGTTGAGAGACATAATGGCTAATTAGTTAATAAAGGATTCTCTCAAGTTGAAGGAATTAACTACAATGAAACCTTTGCCCCTATCTCATACTGAATTCCATACACCTTATTCTAGCCCTTACTACCTCACATCGATGGGAGGTCCATCAAATGGATTTTAAATCCACCTTCTTGCATTGGGATCTACAAGAAGAAATCTACATGGAACAACCTTCTCGCTATGTTTAGAGTGACTCCATTCTTGTTTGTCACCTTCATAAATCTCTCTATGGTCTTAAATAACCTCCTCGATCTTGGTATGCAAAAAAATATGGTTTTTTTCTTGACACAAAATTCTCTAGATGTCATTCTGACCCCAATGTCTACACCAAGAAAGCATGAATCCATCCCATAATCCTTATTCTTTATGTTGATGGCCTTATTATCACTAGTAGTGTCCCTCAACGTCTAACACATGTGAAGTCAAGCCTTAAGAAAAAGTTTGAAATGACAATTTTAGGTTATTTGCATTATTTTCTTGGCCTCCAAATATTGTAAACCAAGGAAGAAATTTATCACCTTCTTCATCATTTTCACATGGAAGATTGTAAACCAACCCCTTCTCCCTTTTATTATGGAGTTAAACTTGTTGCCACCTGCACTACATACACCCAAAGATGATGCCACTTTGTACCATCAATTAGTTGGTATCTTCTTATATTTGAATCATACCTGTCGTAATAAATTTATTTTGTTGTTGGTCTTGCTGCCTGATATATGCAAACACCTCATGAAAGTCTTTAGAAAGCAGCTAAAAGGATGCTTCGATATATACAAGGTACAATTTAATTTGGGATACATTATAGTTCAGAGGGGACCACTTGGTTGGTTTCACTAATTCAAATTGGGTTGGCGATTCTAATGGTTGAAAGTCTATTGTAGGTTATGTTTTCAGTCTTGGTTCCAAACCTGTCACTTGGGCTTGTAAACTGCAACAAGTTATTGTTGTTTCTTTAGCAAAATCATAGTACCAAGCAATGATTAATGCAAGTGAAGAAGTCTTGTGGCTTTGAAAAATCCTTTTAGTATTTGGATTTCATCACTACCATACAACAAGACAATTAGAGTGTCATCAAGATCCCCAAATATGTAGTGCAACATCCTCACAAAAAACACATTGAGTTACAAATGCACTACTTCAAATAGCTCATTCACGATCAAGTTATTAAAGAGCTCTTTTTCCCTATAGATGCTCAAGTTGTAGACATTTTCATGAAGTCTCCTATTGAAGCAAATTTTTCTAAACTTCGATCTATGTTAGTAGTTTAGAAAGTTGTCATTAAGGGGGGATATGCTCTAATGCCTCATTTTTGCTCCTATTGCGTCACCCTTGTAAATCCCTTGATCATATTCCAAGTTGTTCTTAAGAGGGGATGTTAGGATATGATACATTTGGATTTAGCTAAGATCAACCTCGTCTAACATGTATATTAGGTAAAAGTGTGTTTCTTTAGAATACATTAATTGCATTGTAATGCAATGGTTACAATATGTTCTAAACATATCATGATTCAACGACTCATATTCTCTTCTATATTAATGGTTATTGATCCATGACTTAGTAACCAATTGATTCATGATCTTTATTTAAAGAACATAGAAAATCAAAATTAATAATAAATTGTAAAAAATCTCTTATCTAAAAAAAATCTTTTACATTAATAATATTACTTCAAATAACTATATTGATCAAATTTCATAAAATAATTTAACCACTTAAAAATATTATATATATTATAATATTTGATGTAATTATCCCAATACTTACTTGACATATTCATCCTCTATAAAATACCATATTTTCCCAAACAAATGCTTCTTGTTTACTGCATTAAAATGATTTAACATGTAATATTTAAATTTAAAATAACTTATATTTAAATGATATATAACACTATAAACATACTAAACTTCAATTTGATTATATCTACATTATCTATAAACATACTAAACTTTATCTATAAACATACTAAACTTCAATTTGATTAGATCTACATTATCTTTAAACATAGTTATATGGATATAATAACAAATATATACTAAATTCTGGATCGGTAATATTTATATGACGTTCGGACTTGCATTTCTCCTTCTATTTTTTCACAGCTTTTGCTTGGGTTCTTTTAACTTTTTCATTATTTGGTTTAAATTTATCGAATGAAAATTATGAATATTTAAATTCAAAGATGATTATAATGGTAATAAATAAGTGGATTAAGTAATTTTAACTCATAGTTACTACTTAAAGCGTCACTATTTGAAAATAATTTTTCTAGCTGCCACTGTGTTTATGTTTGAGTTATTGAATTAAATGTTAGACGATTGAAAAGTTTTAAGCTATTAGATCAAGTAAATATTTATATATAAGTTTTTTTTTTTTTTTCAAAGTTAGATTGAATTTAGGTTTTGGTGATGATAGAAAGGTTTTAATGTTTAACATTTTGACTATGTCAAATTACATAAAATTAAAAATAAAAGTAAATTAAATAAAAAGATTGGCATAATGTAATGAACATTTTAACTAGGTAAAAATACAATAAAAAATAAAAATAATAAAATAAAATAATGATAGAGAACAAGAAATACATGGTTTTTTTGTTATATATTATTTATTTTACAATTGTTTTATAATTCATGAGTATTATTTCTTAATATATAAAAAATTAAATTAATAATGTTTTTTTTTTTGTTTTTAAATATGTCTGTTTTTTTTAATTTCCAAATTAGATTTTAATCTCAACTTTATTAATAAAATTTAAATTAATAACTTAATAAAAATAGATTTAACATAAATTAGTTTAATGAATAATTTTTTTTTGTAAAATACATAAACATTAATTTTTTGGGTACATAAGCATTACTATCACTAGGGAAGGGAGTTATTAAATTTAAAATTTGTTCTTATTATTGTCACTACAAAATTTGATTGTTGCTTTTTATTTGATGGGAAATAAATGATCTTTAAAAGGCACTAAAGTCTTGAATTATGATCCTTAAAGAAGTCGCTAGATTCCCTGATTATGAGTTGATTTTTTCTTCTTACTTTTGGGTCTTCATGATGTTTGTTAGGTGAAAAGTTCCAAAGAAGTGAAATATTGGTTGTTCAAAGAGGAATTATGGAAATATGATTGTAGATAATTTATTAATATAAATTATCTGAGATTAATTAATCATCTCCAAGGGTTAAAAAGGGCCCAAATGTCTCTTAATTAATCATCCCCAAGGGTTAAAAAGGGCCCAAATGTCTCTTATCCATAAAATTGACGATTAAGATAACTCTATGCTCTATGTTCAAATGACAGGTGAAGGTGGATTTACCATACTTAATGATGCCCGGGCTACCTGTCATTCCTGCATTTTCTACACTCTTGTTCATACAAATAATGCACTCCATTTATATGCCCAATATAATTTTAAATCTGGGCAACTCAACAATTCAATGCGGAAGTTTTTGTACCTATTTACAACTTCTATGGGTTAAACCATGCGCATCAACACTCCCAAAACCTTACAACTCTTATGCGGAGGCCCTTACTTATTAATCTTTGAATAGATTAACTTCATCTTTCATAAATACCAACTTCACCTCACGGAATTACTGCTCCAGCCTTTGGTTCACACCCATTGGATTTATTTCTAAACCTCAGACTTTATAATTAAGCCATAACACTGAACCATGCTAACATTCGATTTAGAAGATTCGAACATGATTACTTAAATACCAAGGCATATAGATATGTTGTATTCCATTACATCAACATTCACAGAATTAATCAAATGCCCAACCACATAAAAGAATACTCGACCACAACTCATTATTGATTGACCAACGGGCCCACACAATATAAAACCATCGCATCGAATAAATAATACATTAACATACCTTCATTAACTACCTCGCAGCTTCGGGCACGATTACCCTTGGATCTCCTCCAATCCAGATCGAATGAACACAACTAATATCGCGTTTTTTTGAATCCCAAACTTTAATGCTTAAAATTTATGCGATGTGAGTGGATTTAGAATAACACTCTTGGCTTACGTGTCAGACGCTGAAACGCATCGCATTTTTTTTGGCAAATTTAAATACCACTTTTCATTTACGTGAGACCGCCGATATTTCTTCTCGAACCCGCCTTCACTGTTCACGATCGGTTTCACTCATTCGACTCAAGGTTCCACTTCGCTTCTTCAACGCTATTCGAACAGGTTCTATGCTACATCTTCTTCACCCAACAATTGCGCAGACTCTTTTTCTATAGGTGAACTTGTGCTCTTTCGAATGGACCCACTTCTGCAAACTACACAGAGATTCAACGCAGGTTTAACATGTTCAGCTATAAATTTAAAGCTCTGATTTTATTGAAATCGGCTCCACTGTATTGTAGTTCATCTCTATCAGATTTTATATCGAAGCAGAGGTTCAATTCGAACTTTAACATATTCATTAGTCAGAAAATTACATCTCTTGCGCCCTTCATTAAAAGATCAAAACTTCATTGACTTATGTCATCCCTTACACAGGATTTCATCCTCCATGGACTACAATATCGTGGCCTTGGCAAAGCCAATATCTATCACACGAATCGAACTCAACAATCTCTTGCACAGAGTCCTACCAAATTCAGAACGGATCTTGGAATTAACCAGAACCTCTTCATACAGTATTAGTGTGCGACTAGTTCATACATGAATTTATATAAAACATGCAACTCAATGAGGATTAAGGAACAAAATTGGTTCTTCACACAAGGAGAAACAACCCAATTTCTTCCACAATTTAATTACTTAGAAAAAGGGAATCGAACCCTCCTTTCACACTGTTACCACACAAATTCGATCCATCCAACTTATCATATATATAACCTGAGTCATGCAATTAAGCGCTCTAGAGGAATCGATCCTTCCAGTGATCGATTCCTCCTAATTACAATACAATTTGAATTACACACAGCATCATCTCAGAAACCTATTTAGTATTCTATCACACTGTTTCCTACACAGTTGCTTCTGAAGTGCAAGCCATTCATACAAAAATCACAGGGACTCAAACAGTCTCACACAGAACTTAATTCAACTAAGAGTCATATAACTCTGAAACAAATTCTGTCATATATATACAATTGAACCACTTACAAAGCTTCTTGTCTTGGCTAGATATTCAAATTGGTGGCCTCTATCCCTACACTCTGCCTCTGCACAGCTCTGGATTGCTATGAACTCTCCCTTTAATGCCTTTTAGGCCTACAGTTATAAAAAATGGATAATCAATCGATTCAATTTCCACAATGACTCAATAGATTTTTGAAATTCCTAACTTTAGACAAAAATCCCTAAGTAACTAAACTGACTCTTCACATTCCTCATGTTCTCTAGTGGTTAGAGAACATTACAATTCCTCACTGTTTTATTCAAAAGACTAATAATTACATGAGAATTTAAATACATAAGACCCCCCTAAGTCTACTTAGATACAAAATATTGTATTGTGCCTAATGCCCCTGCATCACTTAAGCTTCTTAGTAGTCTCTTATGAAGTACAACATGTCATAGTGATAGGTTTTTATTCCATTAAATAATTCTAGTTGTAGAGGAGAGTCAAGAGTTCTCGCTAGATTTCTTGATTATGAGCTGATTTTTTCTTCTTACTTTTGGGTCTTCATGATGTTTGTTAGGTGAAAAGTTCCAAAGAAGTGGAATATTGATCGTTGAAAGAGGAATTATGGAAATATGATTGTAGATAATTTATTAATATAAATTATCTGAATTGAGATTAATTAATCATCCCCAAGGGTTAAAAAGGGCCTAAATGTCTCTTATCCATAAAATTGATGATTAAGATAACTCTATGCTCTATGTTCAAATGACAGATGAAGGTGGATTTACCATACTTAAGCTTCTTAGTAGTCTCTTATGAAGTAAAACATGTCATAGTGATAAGTTTTTATTCCATTAAATAATTCTAGCTGTAGAGAAGAGTCAAGACTTCTAGAAGTAGTATCAGAGGAATTCAACATTGTGAATGTGTTAGAAGAAAATAATTTCGTGGAAGGGTGAAGTATGCTCAACTTGGTCATAAAAACCAAATGCATCCTTCATGTAGAAAAAATAAAAATAAAAATAAACATGCAGATTTCGTCATACAGAGGTCTTCAGTACTTTGGCCAAAATGTCTCATCCATTATGAAAAAACACATCTTACATGCAATTAATAACAAAGAAGTTGTTCCACATCAATTACCTAATATGGATATTTTGATTTGAGGTCCAGTAAACATAATTCTCCACCCCTTATTCTGGAGGATCAGTTGGAGCCGAGAAAGTTCCTACTACCTCTTCTTTCTTATATGTTTTTCTTTCCTGTATGACCTGAGAAAGTTCCTACTACCTCTTCTTTCTTATATGTTATTTTTACTTATACCACAACCTTACGAAGTTTCTTTTGCAATATGTGGTGCAATTGTTAGTTATGTTTTATTTGGTAAAAAATGTGAATATTCATATTAAATTTAAATTATAATTATTGTTTAAAAAAAAATCAATTACATATGAATAAAGTGTAAATTTTTCAAATTTTAATATAAAATTGATAATGATATTTAAAAATGAGTAATAATAATATTAAAATTGAATGTAAGCAATAAATAAGATACTTCAATATGTGAGATTAAGTAATATTAACATGTATATAACAATATATTTATTTAATTATTAAAAAAAAAAAAATGTGAATGATGTGATCTATAAATAAAATATTTCAATGTAAAAAAATAAATGTATATATATGTGTGGGGTTAAAACATTTTATTATTATTATTATTATTATTATTAGTTTTTAAAATATGTGTTAGAATTGTTGTAAGTTTAAATTATGTACTCTACACAATAGAGGTGCCCTAAAAAGATTAATAATTTAACATTGCTAATGTGATAGAAGAAAATAATTTCGTGGAAGAGTGAAGTATGCCCAACTTGGTCATAAAAACCAAGAGCGTACTTCATGCAGAAAAATAAATAAACATGCAGATTTCGTCATATAGAGGTCGTGAGTACTTTGGCTAAAATGTCTCATCCATTATGAGAAAACACATCTTACATGCAATCAATAAGAAAAAAGTAGTTCCACATCAATTACCCAATATGGATATTTTGATTTGAGGTCCAGTAAACATAATTCTCACCCCTTATTCTGGAGGATCAGTGAGAACAGAGAAAGTTCCTACTACCTCATCTTTCTTATATGCTATTCTTTCCTATACCACAACCTTATTGGGTTTCCTTTGCAACCTGTGGTGCAATTGCTAGTTATGTTTTATTTGGTAAAAAATGTGAATATTCATATTTATATTTAAATATGATTATAATTATTGTTTAAAAAAAAAATCAATTACATATGAATAAGTGTATTTTTTTTTCAATATAAATTGATATATGATATTTAAAAATGATCACTAATAATATTAAAATTGAATGTAAGTAATAAATAAGATACTTTAATATGTGATATTAAGTAATATTAACATGTATCTAAAAATATATTAAGTAATATTAACATGTATATAAAAATATATTAAAATTAAGAAATATTTTAATGTGAATGATGTGATCTATAAATAAAATAAAATATTTCAATGTAAAAAAATAAATGTATATATATGTGTATGGTTAAAATATTTTATTATTATTATTATTATTTTATTTATTTATTTATTTATTTTTTAATAAAGATGTGTTAGAATTGTTGTAAGTTTAAATTATGTACTCTACACAATAGAAGTGCTCTAAAAGATTAATTAAAAAAATGCAATTTAAACAATAAAAAATTATAATGTGTGTGTCCACACACACACACATATTTATATAAACCATAGATTTATCAAGGGTTGAGAGATCTTAAATAATTTTATTATTTTTTATTTTAATCTTCTTCTTTTTTAATTTTTAATTCGAGAAAGATTTGTTAGAATTGTTGTGAATTTAAATTGTGTAGTCTACACAATCTCATGCCTAAAAATATTTTTTCAAAAAATTAAATCTATTTATACATTAACAAAATATAATTTTACTAAATCAAAAACTAAAATAAATCTTTACTAAATCAACAATTAAGATAAATCTATATTGATTAATTACTAATCTCTTACCCCTTAATCCCTTAATATTATTTTTCAACTTCCTACTCTTTCAAATTACTCTTATCTATTTTAATTTAACAAGAGTTGACTCTTTTAATCATTATACCCTTCCACTTTTGTTTTTTGTTTTTTGTTTTTGTTTTACAAGAACGGTTATGTTTTTATATTAGATCTTTGGCTTGAATGCCTCAGGTTACAATCTGAGAGTCCGCTTCACTATTTTTCTCGTCTGCCGAGATGTCTAAGGCGATGAAGGAAATATGCCAGTGTTTCTTACAATTATTTATTGCTACAATCTCTGATATTTTCCCTAATTTGTGGATACAAACAAATTGCGGTAATAAAATGCAGTAAAACATGAAATAGAAATCTAAGGAATGGGAACCCAGTCATCTTCTTCGTTTCTTAAAAGAGAGCCAGCAGGAAGAAGAGCTTTGTTGGCTTCGAGATCTGCATCTTTGTTGTTTTCCCATAGCACATGAAAGAATGCTACCTTTTGAAGAGTTTTGGTTATTGATTTAATTCGCCTCACCAATCTAGCAAATCTAAGATCTTTTGGTTCAGAACCTTCCACTAAAGGTTTGATGATATATTGGGAGTCGCCTACTACAACAACTTCTTTGATGCCTAGATTTTTTACTTGCATGAGGCCTTGGAGAAGAGCAAGCGCTTAAGCTTGAATGCTTGTGGAATGACCCAAGCCCCAGGTAAAGCTGTGATCAAATTTGCCTTCCAAATTCTTAATAACCCCACCTACACCAGCCTTCCCGGGGTTGCCTTTTGCAGCTCCATCAAAGAACAAGGAGAAAGAGGTTTTCTTAATGAGCCACTTAGAAAATTCTTTCTCATTGAGTCTAATTTTCTAGTTATCAGTTTCCTTGTTTTTCCTTATTTCTACTGAGATGGTAAAGCCCATCATGCTGCTCCACTCCATGTCTTGCTGACTGAGATTTGTTACTTCGAGGTATCCACCCAAACTTTCTTTTAATTGGGCTTTGATTTTAACTATGACAATTTTCGCCTTCTGCTCTTTGTCTTTGAAGGTTCTGCTATTTCTTTCGAGCCAGATTTGCCAACAAATAATTTTTGGAAGCGAGAGCCATATGGCTTTGAAACTATTGTTTTTAGGAAGACCTCCTAGATAATTGAAGAGCCAACTGGAAAAAAGATCTGGAATGGAGGTCGGAAGAGTGAAACTGTCGCCCCAAGGGGCCAGGACCTCGTGCCAAACCTCAACAGTAAAATTACAGTCCAGCATGATGTGGCTAATTCTTTCTTCGTTTCCCCAGCACATCCGGCATCTAGAGGGACCTTGAAAGCCTCTTTTTTTAAGTCTATCATCTGTCAAGTTTCTGTTATGACACATTATCCAGCAGGAATGATCGATCTTGGGAATGGATTTGAGTTTCCAAAGACCTTTCCAGGTTGCTGGATTTGTGGGGACATGGGGAATTTCCAAGAGTTTTGAGTATCCCCTGGCGACAGTGTAAGATCCGAAGAGACCCCAGCCACACTTGTCCAGCTGATTTTTGTGAATCGGTGCTAAAACATGGAGAAGGGCCAACAATTCATCAAGCTCAGGTTTCAGATTCACGAGGACATGAATGTCCTTCCATCCAATCCAACGACGGTCAGACCAGAGAGAGATATCCCAAAGAGAGGTGTACTAGAGTTAACCATCCAAATACGTAAAGGGCGCAGAGAAGAGACATTTGCAAGAGGAGAGATTTGCATAATTCTATCATGCCAGAGATCGATGAGCTTTCCGTTTCCAGGAACCCAGAACGCATGAGCTTGAATCAGTGAAATGGAATTGAGACAGAGCTTGTCCATGTGGGTGCCAACAGATGGACATGGGCTGTCTAAGCAGCGAATTCTTGGGCCTGAGAAATATTTACGCCACAACGCCTTTTGTGCCCAGCCAAGCTTGGAATCAATTATTTGCCATATAATTTTTGCACCCATTGCAATGTTTTGAGCTCGAAGAGATTTCAAATTTAGCCCACCTTCCAAGAGAGGTTTAGAGACCTTGTCCCAACTTACTAGAGGAATTCAACTCTCGTTGCTTTTACCTCCTTTCTAGAAAAAACGTCGGATGAGCTCCTTCAGCTTCTTGAGAATGCCAAAGGGAGCCAATAAGATAGAAAATTTGAAAATGGGAAGGTTGCTGAGCACCGCTCTAATCAACACTGTCTTGCCAGCAATATTAAGCCAGGAAAGGCCCCAAGCCTGGATTCTAAGCTTGAATTTGTCAATAAGAGGAATCCAGTCTCTGCTGAAGGTGGATTTGTAAAAAATGGGAAGACCCAGGTATTTGAAGGATGACCAAATAGCAAAGCTAGCAAAGTCGAGGCATCTGGAGATAACGTTTAGCAAACTGGGAGAAATGTTCCAGCGATAAATATGAAACTTCCCTTTATTGAGTTTGCTGCCTGTGGCATCACAATATTCATTAAGAAATTCTTTGAATTTAGAGGCAGAGTGCAGCGAAGCTACGCCTGTCAATAATGAATCATAAAAAAACAGAGCATGGTTGATATTTTTTACACCTTTTGCTATACTAAGACCAAGAATTTCTTGTTCTAGCAATTTCTTATTCAAATAAAAACTTAACACAGAAGCTTGAATGACAAAGAGATGGGGGGAGAGAGGACATCCCTGACGAAGCCCACGAGAGGCTTTGAAGAAACCCGCAGCACGCCCATTCACCAAGGGAGCTATCCAAGGCTCAGAAATGCATCCATTGATCCAGTTGATGAAGCTCGCCCCAAATCCAAACTTGCGCAAAACCCCAAATAGAAAAATGTGTCTTACTCGATCGAAAGCATTAGCAAGATCAAGCTTAACAACCATTCCTTTTTCTTTACGCTGAATACTAGAGTGGATTGCCCCTTGCACCAGTATGCAATTGTTTACCATCTGCCTTCCATGCACAAATCCACTTTGGTTTTCCGGAATGATTTTGGGAAGAATACTTTTCAACCTGTTTGCAATCACCTTGGTTACGATTTTGTATCCAATATTGCATAATGAAATAGGTCTAAATATATTAAAGGCATTGGCTCCCTTTTCCTTCGGAATGAGAGTGAGGAAAGCAGAATTTGTGCTTCCCCCTATTTTTTGGCAAGATTGAGATTTCAGAACCATTTTGTGCAGATCTTTTTCGACTATTTTCCAGCAAGCTTGGAGGAATCTAGCAGTAAAGCCATCAGGACCAGGGGTTTTGTTAGGGTCCATCTCGAAGAGGGTAGCCTTTGTTTCTTCTCTAGAAACTTTTGCCCTCCAGAGATTGATTCATATTGAAGGTTATCTCAGTGGGCACCACATCCAAAAAGTTTACAGATTGGTTACCAAATTCTTCCTCGTCATACAAATTTTTGAAATGATTGTAGGCAACCCTTTTAATGCTCATGAAGTCCTTACGAGTAGCATTCTCATCTTTGATTTCAGAAATGGAATTGAAATTTATTCTCGCATTGGATTGCTTGTGGAAGAATGAAGTATTTCTATCACCTGCCTTAAGCCAAAGACTACGTGATTTTTACCTCCAAAATTCCTCCTTCGCCATGCATGCCCTATGGAATTTTTGTTGGAGACCAGCTTCCCTAGCAATGACTTCTAAAGTAATGGCAGCGTCCTCCATTTGAAGATGATGGGCCTCAAGATTTGCTTGAGCGGATTTCCTTTCTGAAGCCGGATTGGGTAGGGTTTTGACCCAACATTTTAACTCAGATTTCAATCTTCTGAGCTTTTCTTCCCAAACGAAGAAGGGCAAGCCATATACGGGGCGATCTTAAACTTCCTTAACTCTTTCCATAAAACCCAGAAAGTGGATCCATAGAGGGCTAAATATAAAAGGGATAGGGCCCAGATCATTTTGAGGCATGAGTTATAGCATGATTGGCCTATGATCAGAGGCACTACAAGAGAGGATTTGCATTCTAGATTCTAGGCCAAGAAGCAGGAAGAAATTTTGAACCAAAAACCTGTCTAATCTAGCAGCAATATGACTAGGACCAGTTCTTTTGTTAGGCCAAGTGAACTTACCATTTATGGGCTTAATATCGATAAGATCCCAATCTCGCATGAGGTCCTCCACCCATTCCCTTGCCAGATCTCTCACAATGCTGCCTCCACGCTTATCAGACAAAAGAAAGGTGAGGTTAAGATCGCCAGCTATAATGGTGTTTTCTAGGTTCTCAATGTAAGCCAGATTTTTTATGGAGTCCCAACAGGACTTCTTCTCTCCTGCATTAACCGGGACGTAAACATTGATGAGACTGATTACCTCCTTTGATTCTATATGTTGAAATTTCAGATACAGCCAATGTGTATTTGGGATTTCTGTGATCAACAGGTATTTTCTCGTGTTCCATAGCCTGCCCAGACCGCCTGAAGCTCCTCAAGAAGATACGGCTTTCCCTCCACATTTATTCCAAAAACTCTTACTTGTTTGGAGGAAAGATTTATCCTCCATCTTTGTCTCCTAGATTAAAAGAAAGTCTGGAGTTTCTATTCGAAGTATTCTTCTCATAGCTTCTTCTTTCGCTTTACTTCCCAAACCTCTGCAATTCCAGGAGACGACTTTCATCACTTACTTTTCTGGGTGTGTTGGGCTCCCTTGAAGCCCTGACTCTGGTTTCTTGTGCTCTTGGGCGTTTTTTCCAACAGTTTCTCGAGATTTGGTTGGGTGCCTTGCAGTTTTTCTTTGTATGTTTCTTGTTCTCTTTTTTCCCGGTCAGGGATTCGACCTCTTGTTGATCTTCTGATCGAGACTTGTGATTCCCCTACTTCTCCTTCCTCCTCAGATTCCTCTGAGGCCTGATCCTCCTCTTCAGTTTCTGCATTTTTTCCTTTAGATCCTTCTAAGGCACTTTCACCCTGTTTTGGTTCAGAGGGAGTCCCTTTATCCAAAGAGTCTTTCCTTTGCATCTCAGTCTCCTAGACCTCTATTGTATCTGAACTAAGGGGTACAAATTTGTTTCCTTGCCCTTTAGAAATTTGGATTTGTTGATAAGTAGAATGTTGAGGTCCTTTGCCTGATGGGGCTCCAACAATTTTTTTATTGGTCCTTGACCTCTTGACTTGATTTCAGCCCTCCTCTTTTCCTTTCACCGCCTCGCCGTTACTCGGACAACCTCTAGTGAAGTGTCCATAGACATGAAATTTCTACCATTTGAAAGGAAGTTGCTCTTAATCGAGCTTTTGAATGTTAGACCAACTTCCAACCTTGATTTTTATAGCCTCCGATAGACCCACCTCTAGATCAAATTCGACACAGATACGAGCACAGTCGTATTGATCTTTGTTATTTTCTCTGTCTATAAATTTTCCCTAGGTATTGCCAATATGCTTCAGCGAGTCCCAGTTCCAGCAGTGCATGGGAAGATTCGGAAGCCTGAACTAGACTGGAGTCGTCGTCAGGACATCCACTGCAGGGTCAAAGTCTGGCGTCCACTTATTAAGGTACAACCCTTGAGGGTCCATGAAATAAGGGCCATTCCTGAAAATCAACTCTTTATCTTCTTTTGTATTGAATTCAAATAGGAAATAGCCCCTACCCAGGAAGTAGGAGGTAACACTGTTTTTTATCAAAGGAACCCAGTTCTTCGCAACCCAGATCTCAGTTGATTTGGGTGAGGGCCAAAGACTCATGAACTGGCCAACAAGGGCACAATTGGCCAGAGAGAGAGCCACCTGAATCAGTCGCTCAGAAGGCAGCAAGATCTTGGGGATATCATCAAGTTTTTTGACAAACTTAACCGCTTCAGAAGTCTTCTTCTTCGGGAGCGAGGCTAGCAGGGAACTGAAGGCTTTGGCTGCTAAGGGCGGCAGAGGAGGCGGAGGAGGCTGGAGGGAGTCCAGATCCTCCATGCCTGGAAGGTCCCTGAACCAGATCAAAGAAGAAAAAAGCCCGCAGGCTCAATGGCGCTGGGAGCCGGAGTAGATACTCAGGAGAAAATCGGGCATGCTGAGCAGATCTGGCAGATTGGAAACTGGAGCAGCAAGTAGTTGCAAGGGCGCAGAGGCACAACCTTAGACAGGGCGCAACAGAATGGCAGAGAACACAGCAGAATCTCTCTTAAAACAAGCCTACTGATACAGTTCGGGCATGCTGTGTAGATCGGGCAAACAGGAGCAGCAAAAAGCTGCCAGGGTGCAGAGGCACAGCCTCAGACAGGGCGCATCAGTGCGGCGCAAATCGCAGCACCAGGGTACACAAAAAACATACCCTTCCACTTTTGTTGTTGTTCATCTTTTAATCATATTAATTTAATATGATTACAAACTACTTTAATTTTACTCTTCCAAAACTTCCATTGTTAAGCCTTTTACTCATACCCTTTCAACTTCATGTTGTTATTCATATTTTAATATTATGTGTCAATCTTCTCTTTTCTTTATTCTTTCAATTTTCAAATAAATATAATAATTAATAATAATAATAATAATAATACTTTAAAATATCTGTCAACTTCATTTTCTTAATTTTAAAAATTTCACTTACATTTAATATTTTTTTTTAAAAAAATTCAATTTCCTTTTCTTTTTCACCCTTTTAAATTTATATTCTTTTTGTTAAATTTAGCAAAAAAAAAAGACTTCATTTGACTTGTGTCTTAGTCAAATGGAGAAATTCGAAATTCCACATCACCAAGATGACTTGAGTTGCAGTGCAAGTTTGTAGGCTAGAAATAGAGTTGCGCATGAGTTGATTGCTAAAATCTAACAATCTAGTGGAATTTTTGTTAGTTAGACTCAATTATATAAGCTCTAGCCCATAATAGAGTCAATTGAAGTTCAGTTGAGTAGTAGTGATTGTTGTTAAATCACCGATCTCTTAGTTAACTTATCAATTTACTAAAAATATCCCTAGTCATGCATGTAATGTGAATTGCCTAGTTGAGGTGGAAGAAAAGACGTTGTAATTATCAATTGTATACTAGTTGAGTGTATTGGTTTTGCATTGGAGCAGGGGAACAATTCCTTTAGGATTTGCTCAAAGAAATATAGAATTATCCTATCTTTTAGGAGCTAATTTCCTTAAATATTGCACAAGGAAATAGGAGGAAGGTTGAGGCCTATTTTAGCTAAGTGTTGGTCAGAGCAAGCCAGAGAGCAGAAGATCGGTATTGCAGTGCAGGTGTAGTTTCAAATATTGAAGCAGTCATTGTAATAGATCCATATTCTCATGTGATTTGATACAAAATAGAGGAGGGGTTTTTCCCATTTGGGTTCCCCAGGGAAAATATTGTGTTTATTGTGATTTAATGATTTCATATGTTTCTATTATATGTTTTCTTTCCTGCATATTGAGTAGAAGAAATTTTTGTCTATTGTTTTCAGTCTGAATTCATTAGAAACTACAAATTTCAAACTATTTCTACACGATATCAGAGCTATTAAAGACTGCATAGAAACCAAGTTCCATATCTTCTCTCAGAAAAATTTCGAATGACAATTTTTGGAGCAGATTTTCTTTAATGCAGGAATAATGTCCTTCTATGGGTTGAGGCTTGAGTATGCATTGGAGGGCACTTCGATTTTCATAGTTTCGAAAGACAAAATGGAATTTGTGTTGGATGATAATGGAGTATTGGATTACACACAAATTTATATTCCAAAACCAACAACATCAGATGCACAACAGTGAGCACGGTGGAAGAAAGATATGGCAAAATCCATGAGGATTATCCTGGAGGGAGTCAGAGACCATATGGTTTCGAGTTTGCATGGCAAGTAGATTTCTTATGCAAAGTGGAAAACCCTCATGGAGTTATTCGAAAGAGGCAGTGATGCTAGGAAATTGGCATTGAAATATAAGCACAAGAACATTCGAATGCAGAAAAATGAAACCATTGTTTAGTACCTATCCAGATTCACTCAAGTCATAGATGAAATTGGAGGAGTAGGATAGATTGTGCCACCATCTGAGCTTGTGAGATTAGCGCTCCTTGGTCTTCCGAAGTCCTAGAACAACTATCAGGATTTATTTAATGGAAGAGACAAACTACCATATTGGGAGAGACTTTGGTCTGATTTGGTGCAAAAGATCATAAAAAATGCTAGAGATGGTGTCACATCCAAATATGAGGAGGAAGAAAACTTTTCTCTAACAAGCAAAGGAAATAAGCATAAGGCAAGGAAGAATCTAGCCAAAACCATGGCAAGAAGAAGAACCTTAGTAAAATCAAATCACTGCCATGAATAAGGACACCATGCAACCAAATGTTCGCACAAGAAATTTAGTAAGAAATATGTAGGAGTAGTACGAGGTGATGCTCTCACATCACAGTTAGAGTTGGATTTCACCCTCATTGCATGCATGAAAAGTATTGTACGAGGTAGTGTATGGTACTTAGATTTTGGTGCTTCATTTCATATGATAGGTAGTAATAAGTTCTTCAGCAGTGTAGAAGAAAATGACCTACAATTACACATAGAAGTTGGAGATGATAGGAGGTATATTACCAAAGGGATTGGCATTGTCACCTTTAAGAGGGAGTCAATATCCCATCTTCACCTAAAGAATGTAATGTATATGTCTGGCCTGAAGAAAAATTTAGCTTCTATAGTTGTACTTGAATATTGTGGATATGTTGTGGTGTTCAATAAGGGGAAAGATTATATGAAGCATGTTTCTACTAGACAAGTAAAAAAATTGGTGTTTAGGTTTAAAATCTCTACAAGCTAGAGGTGGATGCATGTGTTACATTAAGTAACAAAGCAGAACATGTTTAGGGTCGAGATGTTGGAGAGCTTTGGCATAGACACATGGGAACCCTACACCATGGAGCTTTGAAAATAACGCAACAAATCACCACTAGGCTTCCAAAATGCACCCTTGATCATCTTGATGTGTGCAAGGGATGCACCCTTGGAAAATATGTCAAATCCTCCTTCCTGGGCCGAAATAGCAAAGTTGGAGCCAACTTGGAGAGATTTCACTCAGATGTGTGTGGGCCATTTTCTACAGTCTCAATTGCAAAGCACAAGTATTATGTGATTTTTGTAGATGATATTTTCCATAAATGTTGGATCTATTTTATGGAAGAGAAAGATGAGGTTTATTCAAATTTTGTTGAATTCAAAGCCTTAATTGAAAATGAGTCTTCACAAAAAAATTAATTTCCTGAGAAGCGATAACAGAGGAGAGTGTGTCTAATGTCTTCAAAGAATTATATGTCAAGGAGGGTATCAGAAGAGATTTTACTGCGCCTCACAACCCACAAAAAAATGGGGTTACAGAGAGGAAAAATGGAAACATTGTTGGCGTTGCAAAAGCAATGTTGTATGATCAGGGACTGCCACTATACCTGTGGGCAGAAGCATGCAATACAGTTTCTTATTTGTATAACATGAGCCCTCACAAGATTCTTGGAATGATCACACCTGAAGAGGCATTCTCTGGGAGGAAGCTATATGTATCCCACTTTCACATTTTTTGATCCATGGTCTATCACTATTGTGTCTCCAATGACAGCAAGAAAAATTTGGACTCTCTTGTAGAGAGGGGGATCTTTGTAGGATACACCGAGACACCTTAGATTTACCAGGTGTAAATGTGCTCTAGATTTATGCAAGAACGCAATAAAATATAGATATAGACATAAACACAGAGATGCAGTGGAAATAATACTTCATTTCATTAATATCAAATAATAGAAATATGCTTACAGACATAATGGAAATAAACTAGCTAGAGCGTTGGTAGCTTATCTATGAGAAGAGATGTGGTGGCTACAAGCCTCTGAAATGTGTTACAATGAGGCTCGAAGGCTTATTTATTGTTTGAGAAACAATGGAAAACCATAAACATCCAAAAACCTAACCCTAGGAGATGAAACACTACAATTAGGGGGCCCGTTTGGGTAAATTGGTACATCAATCTTCCGAAGACGTAACTTTGGCATATGATCTTCGTTTGACGCGCACCATACCTTGTTAGAAATATATATCCAAAGAATCCAACTTTTGAGTTAGAAACGTTGATATATAGACCCATGTGGCTCCAAGTTTTCCCAAAAATTGTCGTTTAGGGCCTCAAAACGGCTCCAAAGTTTAGGACCCAAAAAACTACTAAAAATAGTAAGTTGTGCTGAAACTGAAAGACTGAAAGAACTGATGGTGCAGGTCCAAATGGAATAGGTGGGTGGCCACCAATATCCACCTAGATCATTCCTCCCTCCTTAGGAAAAAATGGTCCCCATTGTGTTAAGTTTCTCCATGAGAGGAAAACTCTGTTGAACTTGGTATTGGATTTGTCCAGGATGTCATGGACCTGTTGGCGGACGTGCTGGATGCGTTCAATAAATTTGGTTGCCTCAGAAAATACATGTGTGGATTCTGTCTGTGTAGTGACATAAGGTATGGAAACATCAGGAAGTGATGCGTCGGGGGTTAGATCACTGGAGTGTTTGTCCTGATAGTGTAGAGGAACCTTTGTGGGTGGTGAGAAAATGTCCTCATATTCCTCCATGACTTTGTCCATCTACTGTAGTCATGCAGGGGAGCCTTGTTTCGAAGCTGTGTGTATAAATTACACAATATGTATGTATATCTTGGATTCACCCGATATAACAATGTGCTAAAGTTAAATACTGAATCGCTTCTACAAATCTTTGCAGAATTAAAAACACAATCTCCAATCACATGAACATGAAGAAAGATCAATCACACACAACACAGATAATTTCCCGGGGAAAGCTTACAGCTAAAAACACCACTATCTTCTATTGTATATTATATCATGGATCATGAAACAATTACATATAAAACTCTTCTCACAAGAGCCCTCAATACATCGGCTAATTGTCTCACACTGTCATACATAAATTGACAAATTCCTTAGCCAATTTACTGTCTCCAGACATCCTGCCTTCACTATGCAATCCCAGCTGAATGTAATCCCTGAATTGATGCACTCTTGTCTGCCTTGACTGTGCAAGTATCATGGGCACTCCAATGAGTGTTTGCCTACATATGTGCAAGCAGATAATGTCACAACTGATAGTCAACTTCCCTTTCACCTAGAACTCAATTGGGTCTCCACTGGATCTAACATACATGTAGCTAATAATCGTAAATCCTCAGTTGTATGTGAGATCAATGATTGTGAATTAATTAATATTTGATTCACTAGATCTCTCACTAATGTAAATTTAGTTACAACTAGCACAACTGAGTTTAACTCACTTAATTGAGTTAAACTATTTACAACTTGCACAAACTCATGCACCATTGCACTTCGAACTCTGTTACAACTAGAATTACTCTGCATGTCCCACCAACCAACTTCTAACTCGAAATTCACTAGCTAACTCAATTTTACACTTCAATTAACTATTTCAAGTCCACATTGAGAATAGAATACAATTTAATGTTCATCTAAATTAAGGGATTATGAAAATAGACATGCACCCAAAAATAGCCCTATAAGCCCCACCCTAGTGTAGGTGCTTAATGCACTAGTGTGGGTGCTGAATCTTCTTGTTGAATCTCAACACTCCCTCTCAACAAGAAATGGATTATCTTTCACCCCGATCATGTCTCTATGGTATTCGAATTTGCTCTTGGTGAGCGCCTTCGTCAGAATATCTGCATCCTGAATTTCCGTGGGAATGTACTAAAGCAACATGATCATCCTCTGCACACAATCTCTGAGATGATGGTACCAGATATATATATGCTTGGACCTATCATGAAACACATGATTAATCGAGAGTTTAATGCAACTTTGATTATCACAATGAATCACTGTCGGATCCATATGAGAACCAAACAAACCAACCAAGACCTTTCTCATCCGGATAGCCTCACATGAAACTTGACTTGTTGCCATGTGTTCCGCTTCCCCTGAACTGAGTGCCACAGATCTTTGTTTCTTGCTGTACCAAGAAACCACTGTAGACCCTTTACTAAAGATCCCTCTTGATGTTCTCTTTCTATACGATGGACTGCCAACCCAATCTGCATTCGTGAAGCCATGCAACTTCACTCCATTCGTTTGTCTGTACCATAGAACATACTCTGATGTGCCCCTCAGGTATCTCAGGACATGCTTCCCTGCCTTCCAAAAGAGTTTGGTAGGTTTAACCATAGCTTAACTCAGTTGGTTAACCACATAGCAAATGTCTGGTCTCGTGTTCACTAGATACATTAATGAACCCATTAACCCTCGATAGACAGTAGCATCCACTACCTCTCCAGAAGTAGCATCCTCTTTCCTCTAGTTTTTTGGAAGAAAAGTATCCATGGGTTTGCAGCTCTCCATGTTAAACTTACCCAGTATCTCCTTTTCATACTTGCCTTGAGACACAAAAAATTCACCATCCCGCTGCCATATTTCCAATCCAAGGAAATAATGAAGGAGACCCATATCCTTCATTTCGAACTCCCTTGCAAGATCCTCCTTGCATGAGTGTATTAGCTACTCATCACCAGTCAAAATTAGATCATCAACATAAAGAAAAATAATCAATATCTTACCCTCAACGACAATCTGGTACAGGTTTGCATCTACTTCACTCTTGGTGAAGCCCAGTTCGATGAAATAGCTGTCTATCCGAGTGTACCAAGCACGGGGTGCTTGCTTCAGCCCATACATCGCTCTTTTGAGTTGGCACACATGTGAATCACTGTTGAATATCTCGAAACCTTCAGGTTTCTCTATGTACACCTCTTCCTTAATGATCCCATTGAGAAACACAATTTTCACATCCATCTGATGAATGCGCCAGCCCATCTGCAGTGAGAGTGCAAGGATAGATCTTATGGAAGAGTACTTTGCGATAGGTGCAAAGGTCTCATCATAATCTATCCCTTCGATCTGTGAGAAATCCCGGGCCACAAATCTGGCCTTGTATTTCTCCACACTCCCATCAGCATCTTGTTTTACCTTGTAGATCCATCTTGAACCTACCACTGATTTATCAATTGGTCTTGGGACAATTTCCCATGCATTGTTTTTGACAATTGAGTCATACTCCTCCACCATTTCATCAACCCAAGTAGGTCGATGCACTGCTTCCTGAAAGGAAGATGGTTTAGTCACAATAAATTTGCTCATGAGAGCCATGTATCCAGTAAATCGGTTGGGATATTGTTTTTGTCTGCGCTGTGAAGTAGGGGCTTCTACATTCTATGCATCATCAAGTCTCAGCCTATCAGATTTCGTGATGCACCTTCTGCCATTTCTGATGGATGTCTCTGCATGAGCGACTTCCTCCACTCCATGAACCTCCTCATGTGGTTGATCCAAATCTTAAGATTCATCTTTGGGAACCAGCTGTTCCTCCTCTGCATGCAAGTCCAACCCCCTCTCAAGGGACAACCGCATCGCTTTCATCTCATCAAATTGTATATCCCGTCGCACAACAGTCATTCTGTTGTTTGGAAATACACACGATAATTATGGGGTGTTTCTGTGTACCCCACAAAAATCCCAACCTCAGCAGCCGATTCCAGATTCTTCCTAGCATCCTTGGTCACATACACATAAACAGATGAGCCAAAAATCTTAAAGTGTGAAACATCAGGTTCTTACCAGTGAAAGCTTATTCAGGTGTACTCATGCCAAGTACTCTATGAAGACAACAGTTTTGCACATAAACCACAGTATTGCATGCTTCCGCCCACAAATGCATTGTTAGGCCCTGAACATGAAACATCGCTTGTGCTGCACCCACGATTGTTATGTTCTTCCTCTCCGCGACCCCATTCTGCTGTGGGTTATGAAGCACTATGAGTTCCCTTCGAATTCCTTCTTTGCTGCAGAAGTTCTTGAATTCTTTAGAGATGTATTCTCCACCATTATCGCTCCTAAGAGCCTTCACTTGCTTCTCCGACTCTTTCTCCACCAATGCCTTAAACACACAGAACTTAGAGAATGTTTGATCTTTCTTCTGTATGAAGAAGATCCAGCATTTACGAGAAAAGTCATCAACAAAGATTACATAGTACTTATGTTTTGTTGTTGAAGCAACCGAGAATGGTTCACACACGTCTGTGTGAACTCTCTCAAGGATCCCCGAAGCTCAGTTTTCCTTCTCATGAAAGGTGGACTTTACATACTTCCCCATGGTGCAACTCTTGCACTGATCTAACTGAGAAAGTGTTCCCATTGGAATTCCAGTAGATATTTGTTGCATGAATTTCAAGACTCCATGATGAAGATGGTCTAATCGCCTGTGCCATAATTCGCCCTCATCTCAACTCACCACTTTTTCTGCCTTGCCCATCATGGCAGCGCAGCGATCTACCTCCAACTTGTAGATATTCTTAACTCAAATCCCTATACTCTTGGCTTGACCCATTGTTTTAGGTCGCAAGAAAGCTTTTCCATCACTAAAAACAACGTCATAGCCTTTGTCCTCCAACATTGCGGCTGAGACCAAATTTTTCTTCAGACCTAGTACATGCATTACATCTTTTAATTGAAATGGTTTCCTAACTCCCTCTGAAAGGTAATGGTACCAATCCCGGTAACACTGTACCATCCGTCGTCACCCATCTCAATATGCATCTGGAGATCTTTCTCCTCCAAGTCATTGAAAATTTCATCATGTGCAAGGAAGCGCCACTATCCAAATACCACACCGATCCCAATGCACTTGATACCATGCATGCAATCAAAGAGAAGTCAAGCTCAAATTGCGGGGAAAGGGCCTCACCAACTGCAAATCCAACAGACTTTTTGTTCTTCTTATTTTGTGGATAGTTAGTAGCAAAATGCCCATGTTCGTGACGGTGAAAACACTTCACCTTGGACATGTCCTGCTTCTTGCCTTTAGACTCGAATTTAGAATAGAATTTCTTCTCCTTCCTCTTCTTTGCCTTAGCAGCCAAAGCACAATCCTCTTCATCATCATGCTTAGATGAAGAGCCATCTTTGGTGTTCCTTCTAAACTCCTCCTGCACCAAATCCAACCACAATCGTTCCCAATCTGGAAATTTTTCCCGTCCGTTGACAGAGTCTTCATAAATGTGTCAACTCTTAGGAAGTCCTAGGAGAGCCAAGCTCACCAAATCATCATTAGCAACTGTTATTCCCACACTCCCCAGTTCATCCCGACATTGGACAAACTTCGTGAGATATTTTGGAATGGTGTCACCATTTTCCATATTGATCTTCCCGAGTTTATCTTTGAGCACCAATTTCATATGGTCGTTGTTGCTTTGGAATAGATCCGTCAAAGCCTTCCACATTGCATATGGTGTGGCTTTCCCATGGAGGCTTGAGACAATGTGGTCTCATACTCCCTGAAACAGGACCCTCCTCGCCTTTTCCACTTTCTTTTGCCATGCATCAAGATTGGCAGCATTTGGCTTAGGAACATCTTCTTCAATGAATTCCTTCAATCCATTGTCTTAGAGGACTGCCTTCATACTGTCCTTCCAAGAAATGTAGTTAGAGCTGCCCTCGAGTGCATACTCTAACCTCAATCCATTGAAAGCCATTTCGATATTGAATCCACTGTAGCACTAAGAAAGTCTTTCTGCATATTCGAATTCTATCCAGTGACAAACTCAACTCCTGCTTAACTTCTGCAATTTCATGTGCTCCAATACCATGTAGAAATTATACAACATGTATATATATATATATATTGGATTTACCTGATCTAACAATGTGCTAAAGTTAAATACTGAATCACTTTTACAAATCTTTGCGGAATTAAAAACACAACCATCAATCACATGAACATGAAGAAAGCTCAATCACACACAACACATATAATTTCCCAGGGAAAGCTTGCAGCTAAAAACACCACTACCTTCTATTGTATATTATATCATGGATCATGAAACAATTACATACAAAACCCTTCTCACAAGAGCCCTTAGTACATTAGCTAATTGTCTCACACTGTCATACAAAAATTGATAAATTCCTTAGCCAATTTACTGTCTCCAGACAGCTTGTCTTCACTACGCAATCCCTGTTGAATGCAATCCCTAAATTGATGCACTCCTGCCTGCCTTGACTGCGCTAGTATCATGGGAACTCCAATGAGTGTTTCCCTGCATGTGTGCAAGCGGATAATGTCACCTCTGATAGTCAATTGCCCTTTCACCTAGAACTCAATTGGGTCTCCTTTGGATCTGACATGCATGCAACTAATAATAGTAAATCCTCAGTGGCATGTGAGATCACTGATTATGAATTAATTAATATCTAATTCACTAGATCACTCACTAGTGTATTTTCAGTTACCATTGGCACAACTAAGTTTAACTCACTTAACTGAATTAAACTATTTACAACTTGCACAAACTCATGCACCACTACACTTCGAACTCTATTACAACTAGAATTACTCCACATGTCCCACCAGCGAACTTCTAACTCGAAATTCACTAGCTAACTGAATTTGCTACTTTAGTTAACTATTTCAGGTCCACATTGAGAATAGATTATAGTTTAATGTCCATCTAAATTAAAGGATAATAAAAATAGACATGCACCCAAAAATAGCCCTATGGGCTCCACCCTTGTGTAAGTGCTTAATGCACTAGTGTGGGTGTTGAATCTTCTCGTTGAATCTCAACACTGTGGCCATAATGGTCTTCTTTCCCTGTGAGCGAGTTGTAAGGAAAACAAATTTCCTAGTTTGAGAAACAATTTTACTACGTTGTTTTGCAATAGTCAAGGAGATAGCAGGAGGCAGTACTACCTCTGATATCCTGTACAATTTATTTCCAAAAGTAATAACAACAAAACGAGGCCTAGACTCATACAGAGCATGTCGCCTCCACAAGTATGGTTGGCGCAATAATACATCAGCGACATCAATAGGAGTGACATCACATAATACCTCATACATGAATGACTTGATGTTGTACGGAAGACGACACCACTAGCGGACACAGAGATCTCTCCTTGGGTGAAGCCACCCGATGGTATACGACTGCGGGGGTGCTATGGTCGGTAGGCCGAGTTGCTTCACGACCTCTGTGGAAATGAGGTTCTTTTGGCTTCCGCTATCGACAAGAAATTGCAATGGAGAACCCTTCACCCACATCTGTGAATAGAAGAGACACTCTCCCTCCTCTGGATCCTCGAGATCCTCCTTCTGGAGCTTGGTGGTGGCAACAATCGCACTAGGGTCCGCATCAATTATCTTCTTCATTTTTTCATCTCCCTTGTTTGGTTCTAGCTCAGGTCAGAACATGCATCTCATTCGAGTGCCTTCAGTTCGGCCACCAACCACTGTTTGGCTCAACACTCGTTTGTGTTGTGAGTGGGGATATTATGAAATTCACACCGCTTCCGCATGTACTTCTTTGAATTTGTGGTGTTGTTCCGAGTCACTTCATTTTGGATTTCCCACCTGTTCTGTGGTTCGGGGGCAACTTTCCCTAACTTCGAATTCACGAATCCAAAGTCTCGATTCTTCTGCTTAAATTTCTACTCGATCTTGGTGACATAGTGATATGCTGTGCCAAGTGAGGTAATGTCGAGGAACTCCATTTCCCTCTGAATGTGTCTACGCAGACAGCGGCGGTACTTGAGCACTAATTGTCTCTCTGAATCTTTAATACCCAACTTTGTGCGCAGGGTATGGAACAAATTCGTCAGTTCATGCACATCTTGATCCCTTTGCTGCTGCAGCGTGGTCCATTTGATGTACTTTTTCTCATAGCTCCCCACGGGATGTAATATTGTTCCTTGATGTTGTCTCGGAAAAAATTTCAAGTGGACGCAATCGAGAACAGAGAGGGTTTCCTCTTGTCTTTTTGCTTACAGTAGGTTTCCCACCAGTCTTTGACATGGGGGGCGACTTTGAGGAGTGCAAAAATAATCTTTTCTCTGACGGAGAAATTATGGACCGAGAAATACCCTTCTAGCAAATTCAATCATCTATCTACGACGTCTACATCTATTTGGCTTTCAGATACAGGAATGTCAAAGTTTACCTGTACCTTGAAGGAAGTGGCGCCTTGAGAGTGGTTGTTGGATGTAGATACGTCGTAGGTGGGCAACCGTTGAAGGACCTGAGCAAAGTTATCCATCATCGCGTTCCTTTGTTTCTCGAGGGCCTTCTCGAGCAATATTTTGATAGGATCTTCTAATCGCTCATATTTCTTTTCTTCCACCATGGGAGGTCGTCGGGGTTTGCGACGCTGATCTTACAAGGGTTCAACCAGATTGAGCCCTAACGCCTTATACCCTGACCTCGTTGGGGACATGCAAAGAAAAATATAGAAAGAACAGGCCGTTTTGATACCACTGATCCAGATTTATGCAGGAACGCAATAAAATACAAAAATAGACATAAACACAGAGATGCAACGGAAATAATAGTTCATTTCATTAATATCAAATAACAGAAATATGGTTACAAACATAATGGAATTAAACTAGTTAGGGCGTTGATAGCTTATCTCTAAGAAGAGATGTAGTGACTACAAGCTTCTGAACTGTGTTACAATGAGGCTCGAAGGCCTATTTATTGTTTGAGAAACAATGGAAAACCCTAAACATCCAAAAACCTAATCCTAGGAGATGAAGCGCCAAAACTGGGGGGCCCGTTTGGGTAAATTGATACATCAATCTTCCCAGAGACGTAACTTTGGCATACAATCTTCGTTTGACGCGCACCATACCTTGTTAGAGAGATCTATCCAATGACTCCAACTTTCGAGTGAGCAACATTAATGTATAGACCCAAAAAAACGTCGTTTAGGACCTCAAAACGGCTTCGGAAGTTTAGGACCTGAAAAATTGCTAAAAATAGTAAGTTGTGCTGAAACTTGAAGACTGGAAAAAATGACGATGCAGGTCCAAATGGAATAGGTGGGTGGCCACCAATATCCACCTGGATCAACATGTCTTCACTCAAGATCACTATGATGAAGAGAGGTCTGATTTGATGAGAAGAAGGCCATGAGAAGCTCTCTAGAGCGAGCGTTGAACATTCCACTAGAGGAGGAGCTTATAGCTCCAAAGGAAGAGTCCCAGTCAGAGCCACAAGATGTTGTGGAGCAACCACATGTGGAAGAGTAGAGAGGAGATAGAGTGGAGGAATCCACTCACACAGAGCCTTCTAAAGAAGGGAGGGAGAGAACCAGGGAGGCAAATAGATTGGTGCAAGATGCTCAAGAGCATATTGCAGCTCCTAGCTCCTTGCGCACACAGAGGAGATCACCAGACAAATATACCAAATATATGGAACTCATGAAAAAACTGATTGATTTTGAGCCTTCTTCATTTGAGGAAGCAGTTTCCCAGTAGGTGTGGGTAGATGACATAGTGGAGGAGTATGACTCCATCATGAATAATGATGTTTGGGAGGTTGTGCCTAGACCCGAGGGAAAATTTGTTATTGGCTCCAAGTGGGTGTATAAGGTGAAACATGAAGTTGATGACAATGTTGAGAAGTATAGGGCCATATTTGTGGCCAAAGACTTCTCATAGGAAGAGGGGATTTCTCACAGGTAGAGGGGGTTTATTATGAGGAGGCATTTTCCCATACGACAAGATTTTCTTCTATCATGACCATACCAGCATTGGGAACACAAATGGGATGGAAGATCCACCAAATGAATGTTAAGACTGTCTTCCTCAATGGAGTGGTTGAGGAAGAGATCTACATTGAGCAACTCGAGGGATTTGAGACATTTGACAAGGAGACACATGTGTAGACTCAGGAGAGCCCTTTATGGTCTCAAACAACCCATGTTTGGTATACTCACATAGATTCCTATCTTCAATGGATTGGGCTTCACTACGAGTGACGCGGATATCGATCTCTACTACATTATGGTAGGTGGCAATTTGTCCATCTTAGTCTTGTGTGTAGATTATTTGTACTGACAGGAAATGAAGTTGATCTAGTATTGCAAGGAGGACCTTGCAAGAAATTTCGAGATGAAGGATATGGGCTTGATGCACTACTTTGATTTAGGGGTGTGACAGGGAAATGGAAATATATTTGTGGTTCAAGGGAAGTACACCTTTGAAATCCTTTAGAGGTTACATATGAAGGACTGCAAGCCCATGTACACTCCTCTAGCTACTAACTAGAGGAAAGATGATGCTTCTACAAGAGAGGCAATAGAAGGCACTATCTACAAACAGTTGGGTGGGTCCTTGTACTTAGTAAACACAAGGTCTGATATTTGTTTTATAGTTAATCAACGTAGTCAGTTTATGGTGGAGCCTATAAAGCTTCACTGGAAAGCAACAAAACATGTTCTCTAATACCTCAAAGGCATAATAGATTTTCGTTTATGGTACAAACAAACAGATGGAGTGAAGTTCCAAGGCTTCACAGATGCAGATTGGGCAGGGAGTCCATCAAAAAGGAAGAACACATCAGGAGCTATATTTAGTATTGGGTCAACAACAGTTTCTTTGGTATACCAGGAAACAAAGATCTATAGTATTCAACTCGACAAATTCAGAGTAAATCGCTGCTAGTCAAGCAGCATGCAAAGCTATTTGGATGAGGAAAACCCTGGTTGGTTTCTTCAGTCAAGGGATGAAGCCTACACTAATCCAGTGTGATAATCAAAGTTGTATCAAACTCTCTGAGAATCCAATGTTTCATGATAGGTACAAGCATATAGACATCATGTACCATCAACATGCGAAGCTATTTGGATGAGGAAAACCCTGGTTGGTTTCTTCAGTCAAGGGATGAAGCCTACACTAATCCAGTGTGATAATCAAAGTTGTATCAAACTCTCTGAGAATCCAATGTTTCATGATAGGTACAAGCATATAGACATCATGTACCATCACTTGAGAGATTGTGTGCAGAGAATCATCATGTTACAGTACATTCCTATAGAGGAGCAATATGCAGACATTTTGACAAAAACTGTCAAGAGGTGAGTTCGAGTTCCACAAGAGCAGGATTGAGGTGGTAAAGAACCCTTTTCTTACTAAGAGGGAGTGTTAAATTATAGAAGACAGAACAACAAATAGCCCAAACCAATTTAACAAAAAAAAAAAAAAAAAAAAAAAAAGGGCTTCATTTGGCTTGTGCCTTAGCGAAGTGGAGAAATTTGAAATTTCACATCAACAAGATGACTTGACATGCAGTGGAATAACCAAATCACTCAGTTAAATCAGACAATTCAAGTTTGTAGGCTAGAAGTAGACTTGTGCATGAATTGATTGTTAAAATCTAACAATTTAGTAGAGTTGTTGTTAATTAAGCTTAGTGATTTGAGTTCTAATCTAAAATAGAGTTAACAAGAGTTCAATTGTTGTTAATTAAACTTAGTGATTTGAGCTCTAATCTAAAATAGAGTCAACAAGAGTTCAATTAAGTAGCAATAATTGTTGTTAACTCACTAATCTCTCGGTTAATTAATCAATTTACTAAAAAAAAACCCTAGTCATGCATGGAATTCGAATTGCATAGTTGAAGTGGAGAAAAAGACACATTGTAATTATCAATTATTACTCTCGAGTGTACAAATTTTGAATTGGACAAGTCAAACAACAACAAATCATTATTGCAGTGCATGTGTCGCTGTGGCTTCAAATATTGAAGCACTCATAGTAATATATCCATATTCCATATTCTCATCCAATTTAATACAAAACAAAGAGTAAGCTTCAAATTTTGAAAGCACTCATCTTCATAGATCCATATTCCATATTCTCATCCAATTTAATACTAAACCAAGGGTTTTTTTCCAGTTGGGTTCCCCACTAAAAAAATATTTTGATCATTGTGATTTAATGATTGCATTTTATTCCATGTGTTTCAATTATATGTTTTCATTTCTACAAATTGAGGAGAAAAAAATTATGTTTATTGTTTTCAGTTTGAAATCATTATCATGTTCAAATTTATAGTTATTTCTAGCCTTATGCTTTCGATAAAATGTGTATAAGAATTTTTTGTGAAAATAACATGTAAGAAAATTTTGTCAACACATTTCGAACAAACCAGTGTGGTTCATCATCAGGACAAGATGATAAATCTGATCAAGAAACCTGTTTAAATAGATAAGAACAACTCCAACTAACCGTTGAAAAAACGACTAGTTTTACTAGAATAAGAAATTGAATAAAATTTTTGTCATATTTTATTATTTTTTAATTTTAATTCTATTATATTTTAATTTTAATTTGATTATATTTGAATATAATTTAATATTAATACTTTTTTAATAATTTAATATTAATATTTTTTAATATAATTTAATATTTTTATTATTTTAATACTTTAAATTATATGTTATATAATTAAAATTTATTAATGGTTAAAATAAATAAATAAATAATAATAATAATAATAATAATAATTAATTGATTGATTGATTGATTAATTTAATATTACTAAATAGGTAATTTTCAAATTAAATCATAAAGATATTACTAATAATAAAAATCATACTAATAACAATTAAAATAATAAAATAAAAGGAACAGATAGGGGGAGAGGAACTAAGAGCAAGAGAAGAAAGAACGATTAGAGGGAGCAAAGGGGAAGGAGAAAAAACAACTAAGAGTTAATCGCAGGAATTGAGCATCTGCGAACACTCCACCCATCATCCATGTTAAGGTTAACCGGCCTCTTTTTGATTTCCAAGGCTTCCCTCAACTTTTGATGGTGGAAATGGTCAATCATCGCAATAACCTCAGTATCTTCAATACGAGATCTACCATGTCTAAAGTCAACAACATGTTCATGAATTCTTTGATTAATTGATTGACCAGTTTCACCTTTGTAAAGTGTCCCACAGGAACACGAAATCAAGTAAACACCCTTACCATCCATTGGGCAAATCGAGTTTTTAACCGATCTAAGCGAACTTCGAATTGTGCGGAGAGACTTGAATGTTGAAGAGATATTATGTTTCTTCAAGATCCTAGCAATTTTATTAGTAGTACCTTGGATAAACAGAAGAAGAACTCCAAATAACCGATCACAAGGATCTTTCTTAACTCTGTGGTGTGGCCATGGGTTCCCCCCTATTCCTTGTGGTTGCTAATCTTTTCATGGGAGACTTTGAATTGAAGGCCCTTTTCTTCTCCCTTTTTCAACCTAGGTTTTGGAAAATGTTTGTTGATGACATCTGTGTGGTGTGGCCCCATGGTAAAGAGAAATTGGACCTTTTCTTCCAGCATCTTAATGATCAATCTGACTTCATTAAGTTCACTATGGAATTCGAAGTGGATGGTAGCCTGCCCTTTCTAGATGTCCTTTCAAGGAATGATGATGGTTCCTTCTTTCATCAAGTCTTTAAAAAGAAGATGCATACTAAGCAGTGTTTACATGCTAGTTCTCATCTTTCCTGACTCAAAAGCTTGGGATTCTCAATACCCTAGTCACTAGAGCCTTTAGAATCTCCGATGTACACCACTTTGAAGGTGAAAAATCGCATCTCTTTAATCCCTTTTGTAAGAATGGTTATAGCAAGGCTCAACGTCTTAGAGATTTTCAAAACGCTGAAAAAGGTCCTAGGGTTAAGAAAGATCCTTGTGATTGGTTATCTGGAGTTCACCTTCCGTTTATCCAAGGTACTACTGATAAAATCGCTAGGATCTTGAAAAAACATAATGTCTCTTCAAGGTTCAAGCCTCTTTGCACAATTCGAAGTTCGCTTAGATCAGTTAAAGACCCAATTTGTCTGATGGATGGTAAGGGTGTTTACTTGATTTCGTGTTCCTATGTGACACCTTACATAGGTGAAATTGGTCGATCAATTAATCAAAGAATTCATGAACATGTCACTGACCTTAGACATGGTAGATCTCAGTCCTCTGCCTTAGTAGAGCACGCTGAAAAAACAAATCATCATATTTGTATTGAAGATACTAAAGTTATTGCGAAGATTGACCATTTCCACCACCGAAAGTTGAGAAAAGCCTTGGAAATAAAAAAGAGGCAAGTTAACCTTACCAAAAATGATGGGTGGAGTGTTACCAGATGCGGAATTCCCGCCCTTCACTCTTAGTTGTTTTTCCCCTTCCCCTTTGCTCCCTCTAGTCACTCCTGGTTCACCTCTCCCTATTTGTTTTTTTTATTTTATTATTTTAATTCTTATTAGTATGACTTTTATTATTAATATTATCTTTATGATTTAATTTGAAAATTATCTATTTAGTAATATTAAATTAATCAATTAATTAATTAATATTATTATTTAACTATTAATGAATTTTAATTATACAACATATAATTTAAAAGATTAAAATAATAAAAATTTTAAATTATATTAAAAAGTATTATATTCAAATATAATCAAATTAAAATTAAAATTAAAATTAAAATATAATAGAATTAAAATTAAAAAATAATAAAATATGACAAAAATTTTATTCAATTTGGAGCTGTCCTGATCTATTTAAACAGGTTTTTTTATCAGATTTCTTATCTTTCTTATCTTATTCTCATGATAGACTGATTCTAAATGGGTGACAAAATTTTCTTACATATGATTTTCACTGAAAATTCTTATTATTATTATTTTTTTATTTATTTTTTTAACTATTAATGAATTTTAATTATACAACATATAATTTAAAGTATTAAAGTAATAAAAATTTTAAATCATATTAAAAAGTATTATATTTAAATATAATCAAATTAAAATTAAAAATTTTCATTTTCACTGAAAATTCTTATACACAAAGCTCTGTCCTGATCTATTTAAACAGGTTTCTTGATCAGATTTCTCATTTTGTCCTCATGATAACTTGGATCGACAAAATTTTCTTACATATGATTTTCACCAAAAATTCTTATAATTAAAAATTTTATAATATGAAGAATTTACACTCTATTTAACAATTTAACGCATCCCAATATATAACAACATCCCATTTTGTATTTACAAATTTCGTAAATAAAACTGTTGTGCTCTATTTAACAATTTATCATAGCATACCAGATTTGTATTCTTGAAAAAATTAATGTAATTAGTTAGCCATGAATAACATTGAGAGTAACAACTAACAATGACTAAATACAATAAAAAAAGCCATGAACGTGTGTAAACAAGACTTGAGATCTTCTATGTTGGCAGCACTTTCAATAGGTTATTACAATAGCAAACACTGCTTGCATATTTAAAATTTTCCAGACAACTGGAGGTGATGTGAATGCGAACATGAATCAAATTCTATTGCTTTCCCTCTTTCAATATGTTATTACAATAGCAAACAATGCTTGCATATTTAAAATTATCCAGACAAAACTGAAAGCCATATGAATGAGAACAGGAATCAAATTCTATTGCTAAGCCTCTTTAGGGAAGCGGATTGCAATAGATAAGAGTTACATAGGAAGGTGATGCTGCTGCATCTTCACCCAAACTTTTTCTCATGCAATTATGTACAATAACAATCCCTACCGTTTTGTCATTTTGCGTATCTTTTAGAGTATTCCCAATTATTGCGCAACCATTTATATATTCCAGATAAATTTATAGACAAAATTTTAGATGAGGATCTTTATCACTCTGATTCATAAGCTTTATTTGCCAAACTGATGACAGGAAAACTAACGATTGTGCCAAAGCAGATTGCTACATACATTTTCAGAAATGATTGAACCTCCCAAAAATACCAAAAAAGATAAAAGAATATAGGAATTTTCTTAATAGCAATAAATATGGATGGAATACTGGTATACAATACGCAATTCCGGGTTGATAAAGACCTCCACATACAGAATTCATTTACAGTAAACAAAACGTCCAGCGAAACTCAAAAATAAAACAGAAACGGCCGCCATCATTATTACAGGAAAACGAACATTCAGTAAAGATGTTGGAAACCCTTTCACATAATCACTCCGCTTATAAATTTCATGAAATTCGAAGAAAATATTGCAACACCTCGAGCAACACTTTACATGATCGGAAGCCCTGTTCTTAAAAATGCGAGCAACCCACTCAGATTCAGGCAACTGTAACGCCACTGATTCGAGGTCGTCGCTCTGAGTTTTCTCCCGTTAATACAACCGATGGAACTTTACGTTTTCTGCATATAGGCGTGGTGGCTACGGGTTTCGATAACTTGATATACCCCGTTATCTTCTTAATGTCATCCCGTTGCACGGGTTTGACGATAAAGTCTTCGGCTCCTTCATCTAAACACCTGCACATAATTTGATAGCATCGTTAAATATACTCGGAAGCCAATTCTTTCTTGAGTGGAGGCTAGTTTCGTTTGTCATTGATATTTATTTAATATGGCTGGCAATTAACTGTAAGGGTTTGTTCTACAGTTTACAGTCAGGTGCCAACGCTTTCTATAGCGTTCAGCGAGTTAGGGTTCACAAACAGTAATATTGTATCAGACTACCTGATGCCACGAATATACGGCAGTCCTTGTTTTAAAATTCCAAAACTTCGCAATAAGATCACTTTAAAAAATTTCAAAACTTCTCAATCTTGAAGCTTATTTGACTATTTAAGAATTAGCGAGCAAAATTCCAAAACTTCACAATAAGATCACTTTAAAGAATTTCAAAACTCCTCAATCTTAAAGCTTATTTGACTATTTAAGGATTAGCGAGCATCATACGTGTATAGGGAAATTCAACGGGGAGTTTCAAGTAACAAAAATACAGAAAACTGCATAACTTAAGATTCGGCTACAAGAGAAGAAATCTTGTGGTACTGTCTTTAAGTTGCAAATTCAGCACTAGTGTAGCCTGACTGATACCTTTGAATTCGCTGTGGCACATTCTCTGATGACATTATAATTACAGGTATCTCCTTCAAACCCTTGATTTCCTGCCAAACATGAAAACTTCAAATATGAGCTTTCAGCTCAACCAAATTAAAGAATACAATTAACTAAGATATGTTGTTTCATGCATAAAGACGGTTTCATCTAAAGTCAAAAGTTCAACTCGATACGCCGTGTACCTTGAGTCTCGTGAGGAGATCGTAGCCTGTTAGTTCTGGCATGCAATAATCTGTTATAATCAAACTGAACTTCAATGGCTGCGGGACGAAAAAACGATGAATCAAGAAATCGTTAACGGCAGTTACAACCTAAAAGAATTCATGAGATTTAAGTTTATCGCTTTAGAATCTTGACTCTAAACTTTAAGCAAAGGCTTTCGGCTTTACATTAGTGCAGACAGAGGCTGTCGCGTGCTCGTTATTTACTCCAAGGAGTTCAAGCGCCTTGGCAGCACTGTCCACAGCAGTGACTGCAAAGAAAATGCACAAAAAGACAAAATAGTGACTTAAAGGTCCGCAAAAGAGGCATTTCAGAAGAAGAAATCAAAGCTATGTCCATAAAATATCGAATTAAAGACTTATTTGTCGAACACATCGGTGATGATGATTTAAGATACCAAAATATTGTATTTTCCGAGCAAGGTTATTAAATATCGAGTTGAAGGTTTGCACATTTAATACCTTTGACAGAATCTGACCGCAGCAGTCTCTCAATGACCATTCTATCAACACGACAATCGTCTACAGCTAAAACATGCATCTCATGGCCATCGGTCGCCGCTTCCCCCACAGCGATCGCCTGCGAATCGCCAAAAGTGATTTTCACTCCGTCTTCTTCCATGATTGCAACGGACAGGCAAGACTCAATCGCGGCCGAAACAATATCTCGCCTGCTAGGCTTTCCAAACAGCCGCGGCTCTTCTGCTTCTGTACATTGCAGGTCACGGCAACAGCGCAAAGATATAACGAAAAATCGGATCCATGAAGCTTTCTTCCTATAGGAGCACAGAAAAATACAGCAGCTTTACTTTTTTAAACCAGAATCGCCACCGCCGGGAATCGAACAGACGACCATCAGTTCAGCGCCGTCCTTCAAAAACCCTAAGCGAAATGGCTTCGAACCCTCGTATCGGGCCGTCTGCGGAGCGAGTCCTCGCTGTTATCTCATCGCGAACACACTGTAACAAAGGCTTGAGCCTAAAGCGTCCAAGTTCGTTCTTTATTATTGGAGAACCAAAAGCGTGAGACGATCCACTAAAGGTCGCGCGATCCAATCCCATAGTATGCCATAAAGTACCTGCCAACAAATATTTTCCCAAAATTCGCAGACCGCATATTCCTGAGATCCCCGAAGACGCCACGACAGATCGAGTCTCACGACGACCATAACATTATTAGTAATCTCCTTTTTGCCCCTTTACCTGCTGACGTGGAATTAAAAATCCCAACTGTGGCACGGGAGATGGGGCCCACGGGGCCCAACGCTAGACCGAAAATGACACCCGGCAGACATTCGATCAAAGCCCTGTCGATAATTTGTCGGTTGATCAAATCGGACCGACACTAAATAAATTCCTGAATCCTTCCTTTTCTCCACGCCAAACTTAAAATACGAATATTTCTCTAATCTAAATTTGCCGGCCTGCCTGTGCCGCCGCTCGCCTCCCGATAAAAAAGGTTAAAAATAAATTGCCCCCCACGTCTCCATCGGAAGACCAGCAAGAACAGAATAATTACCGCAATAAATAATAAATCACTCGGGGGCCGCTCCGGCCTGCAAATCTTTACCGGACGGCCCGGCAACGATCCGACAAGACCGGTCATTCCCGCAATCCAATCATAACTCCGTTCTCCCACTCACTCTCCATCGTCCGATTGGCGGTCCTACCGATTTGACTGCCACACGATTTCTAACTTTTACCGAGGCGTAAATTTAGGCTTTGTCGTTACCACGCGGGCTTGAGTTTAAATGGAAAACGACGCCTGAAAACGACGGTGGGTCGGGGGTTAATTCCAGCCCCAGAAATCCATAATTACTTCCATAATTACCGTCGTCGCGGCAGTATTTGGCCGTATACACTTTGCCTGCCACTGAATCTATACGGTTAGATCGTATCTCTCGTCCCGTCTCAGTTCATACGTGGGAAGTCAATATCAAAATAATACACCCAAGTACGGTCTGCCTACGCGGCTTAATTGGAGCCGCAGCTACGGCAACGTTCCTTGTCTTGGTGGGTGACAAACGTGGCTTTCATTGCCTTGACGTGATGTGACGGCACTGGTCGTCGCTGTCCGGAAGGAATTGACGGCCGCCGGCGTTTCCAAAGGTGTCTGTAAGGTCACGGCGTTTTCTACTAAGTCTAATGGCATTAAATGTCAACTAGCATTAAATGTAAATGAAACATTCTAGTCTAAAATCTATTTAAGTGGTGGGGCCATCTCACTATAGCATGGGGCCCACTTGCAACCATTTATTATTGCCTTGCTCCAACATGTATAATGCCTTGCCTTGCCCTGGCCTATAGAATTATTATTTATACAGTTGTGTGAAATATGCCCTTTCTTGGTATATGGAGATAATGTATCTACATCAAATATATATAACCCACACATGCCACTTTGAAACATAGAAATTCCAAGTCAATGTGAGACATTAAGGGGAACCAAATTTGACATTTGATTCTTTGCTTGTCCCTACTAAATCTTATCTCCCCTTGATTCTATGACTAACGGTCTATGTTGTCCACAATAAGGCTGGCCCCCTTTTTAAATGTATTCTACTCCAAGGCCTCTAACCCTAGTAAATTAATTTCTATTAATTTCTAAGGCCTCTAACCCTAGTCAATTAATTTCCACCAGTGATTGAGGTTAGTAGGACGTTAATACATGGATTTTTTTAAAGGTGAGTTTTATTTTCTTGGTTATTTGTCATTTAATGAGGTGTGATATACGGCGAGTCTTATTTCAGCTGCCATAGGCCCATTTAATGCGGCCAGGCAGCTGATGCCCGCCACGTACATGGATTTTTTTAAAGGTGAGTTTTATTTTCTTGGTTATTTGTCATTTAATGAGGTGTGATATACGGCGAGTCTTATTTCAGCTGCCATAGGCCCATTAATGCGGCCAGGCAGCTGATGCCCGCCACGGCGGGCATCAGCTGCCTGGCCGCATTAATGGGCCTATGGCAGCTGAAATAAGACTCGCCGTGATATATATTATTGTTAGATTTAAACAAACGATGAGCAATATATATCACGGCGGGCATCAGCTGCCTGGCCGCATTAATGGGCCTATGGCAGCTGAAATAAGACTCGCCGTGATATATATTATTGTTAGATTTAAACAAACGATGAGCAATATATATCACACCCCATAACGAAATAGCCCAAAAAAATAAGCTTTGCCTTTCTTACAACCTAAATAGAATTATGGTGCATGAAAATGTAGAAGGAATAGATTATTTCTTATGATTGCATTTTTAATGCTAAAATGGATTCTCTCTTTTTGGGAATCTCAATAATACGATAAAGATTTGACAATAATTGCCATAGCTAATTGCCCAGACAAAGTACTTTATTACACAATTAAATAATCTTTGTACAAACCTAAGTAGACCTAAGATATTGCGCACTTGAGACATTATTTTGTGTGATAACACAAAATTTGAAATTGATTTATTAGCTGAATTTATTATAAGCTTTGGTTTTTTCATTTATCATGATGTTGATGTAGAATAAAAAATATGTTCAGTATAATACAAAGTGAAAAATTATATGTGGTATCTTCAATATTATAATGATGTTGAAGCACAATAAAAAGAAGATTATGATGATGATGTTGAAGCAAAATGAGATATGTATAGTATAATATAGAGTATAAAAATATGTTTAATATAATATAGTGTAAGATTATAGGTAATATCTTTAATATCATGGTGACGTTGAAACAAAATAAAATAGATAGTATAATATGGAGTGTAAAAATATGTAAGATTATATGTAATTTTTTCTATATCACGATGATGTTGAAGTAAAATAAAAAAATATATCATGATAATGTTGAAGCAAAATAAAATAGGTATAATGTAATATTGAGTATAAGGTATATATAATATATTAATGTGAAATAAGTAAAATAAAAAAAATTATCATGATAATGTTGAAGTGAAATAAAAGCTTTAGTCTAAAAAACTTATAAAATAATTTAGGAATTTGGAGTTGTTAAACTTCAGTATTTTGGGTTTTCTAAAAGTTTTTGATGGTGCTGAATCCATTTTCACCATCAAAAATGCAATTCAAACACTCCAACTACCTGATTTTTTGAATTTCTTTTTACCAAATTCCAGCAAAAAACTATCGGTCTAGGCTATTCTGTTGGGTTGTAGACAACTCCAAAATAAAATATGTATAACATAATACTGAGTATAAGGTATATATAATATATTAATGTGAATAATAAATTAAAAGATTTTTAATAAATTTGTTGAATAATAGATGATTGTATAATTATAAATATTATTATTTTTAGATATATTTAATATTATAATAATAATAATAATAGTTAAGTAAATTTTATCAGTAAAAAAATGAGATTTTATAGATGGAAGATTAATTTGTCAAAACAAAGAATTTGTCAATTTAGAGTGAGCTCTCATCACCTAGCAATTGAAAGAGAGATGGAAAAATGTAAATCCTAAAAATATTTAAGATGCATGAAATGTTGAGTTGTGTTATGTATGAACAAGATATAAGCACTCAATTTGGCATGAAGATTTGAGTAGTTTACATGCTTCTCAATTTGACATGAAGATTTTAGTAGTTTACACGCTTCTCAATTTGGCCATCAAAACAAATAGGTGATTCCATCAAAACAAATGGTTTACAGATGGGTGATTATAGTAAAGATGTTTTAAAATTCCATCAAAAAAATGAGTAATTGCAAGTTGAGATGTTCTTGAAATAATTGACATAAAAAATGTGAATGAAAATGATTCTTCATCTCATGGTCATGAATAAAATTATTCTATTCAATTATATTCATTGCTTCATAGTCACAAAATCCTACACATCTCTCATGGTCATAAATAAAATCATTCTATTCAATTATATGCATTGCTTTGATATACAAGGACATCAACTTTAAGATTTAATCCAATATTCAAAGTGAAATAGATCCAAAAATAACAAAAGAAGTATGCCTAAATATCAATGTGAAATATGCTTTGAAATATTGAAAAGATATTGTCATCGACTTCAGTCTTGTAAGTTTTAACCATGTATAGTTAATTGTCGCAAACAAATTCTTAGTAAAATAAAACAAAAGATGCAATGGCGTACACACACATATTAACATTGAGATTTAACCCTAGAAACCCAAACTTAGAAAACCATAAAAAATTTGTTAGTATATTCACCTATACGATATGTATAATCTCGTGGCATCTATAAATCACTAATCCATTTACCGTAAAGTAGAATATAATCATATTTCCTCAACGGGAATTACAAAACCATGGGTTGAACCACCATGCACCAAACAACTACTAAAATAAAAAATTGTGTGCCAAAAACGGATGCAAATTTTTCTCCCAAAAATAAATAAAAAATAAAAATACGGGGCATTGCTCCCAAACTCTCTCACAAGGGGCCTCCCCCCACAACTACACCCAACACAACATACAACACATGGAAGTAGTTGTTCAAAGAATATAAATCATACCCAACATTCTCCCACTTCTTGTTTTCATTCCATACAAGGGGGGCGCAAGAGTACATGATCAACAATCCAAGGTAGGGATGCCCATTATTTCTCTACACTAAGAGAGCTTCTCAGTGCTCACAAAGTTTATCAATGAATCTACAACATTCTTCAAATGTAAACCTTTTACATTAATAACTTCTTGTCTCCAATCATATCTCTCACAAAGTGATACTGAACATGAATAAGCTTTAACTTAGAATGATAAGTTGGGTGCCTCTTAAGGAATATTGCATTCTAGCTATTCATAATCTATCCTTACAACTTGTTTTATTAACCCAATACCTAAACACAATCTCTCTAACCATATTGCATCTTTTCTTGCATGAGTGTCTACCATGTAGTAAGTATATGTAGTTGAGAGTGCCACTACAAACTCTCATTTTCATCCAACTGATTAGTCCTCCAAATAGGTTAAACATATATTCACTTGTAGATATTTTGTGATCCAAGTCTCTAGCCTAGTTTGCATCAACAAAGCCATGTTTGTCTAACACTTTATCTAATCTTAGTCTTCCTTTGTAGGACAATCCATAACTATCAATTCCAAACAAATACCTAGAAGCCCTCTTTATTGTTGTTCAATGCTCCTTCCCTGGTTTTGACATATAACTACTCAATGCTCTCAATGTATATGTGATGTCTGGTTTAGTAAAAACCATTGCATATATAAAACTTCCAACCACATTGGCATATGGAACATAGGACATGTCATCTTCCTCTTCCTATGGCTTGGGACATTAATCTGTAGATAAGTTTACACCTATAAAAATAAGCACCTTTACTAGTTTACATTCCTCCATAATAAACCTCTACAATATTCTCTTGGGATGCCTCCTCTTATTTGACTATAGATTCATGTTGGTTGAAGATATTTTAATTCTCATGCCCAAAATGAAATTTGCAACATTAAGATCCTTCATGTCAAATTAAGAGGACAAATGAACTTTCACTTCTTGGATTATTTCCTTGTCATTTCCAATCAACAACATATCGTCCACATACAAAACCAAATAGCTAAGACAATCATCAACTAATTTGAAATATGCACAATGATCCACTATGCTCCCCTTGGAATGAGGACATTGGAGCTCAGGAGTTGACAGTTTGGGAAATTTTCCATTATAAATTACAAAAGATTACAGGGGCGACCAAATCATGGGAGAATTCCAAGAAGAAGGCGCTTAAGGTTGAATTGAAGGCCATTTCTGACAAGATCAAAGATATTTACTCAGGGATGGTTTCAAATATTCCAAATGAGGACACTTTTAGAATTCTGAAAGAATTGGGGGACAAAAAAAGGGAAATCCTACACATTGAAGAGATTACTCAGAAGTTAAAAAGCAAGATAAAATGGTTAAAAGAGGGGGATCTTAACACCAAATTCTTCCACAAGAGTGCTTCAGACAGGAGAAACTGGAACGCTATATGGAGGATTAAGAAATCGGATGGATCATTTGCTATTACAAATGAAGAGACTCAACGAGAAGCATATCAACATTTCTCAAGTTTTTATCTAGCTCAGCCGAATTTTGATAAGGACAATCAGAATTGGATGCTTCGGCATATTCATAGGATGTTTGAGGAGGGTTCCATTGAAGCGCTGAACATGCCTGTTACAGTGGATGAGGTCCTATCAATGCTCATATCCTTCTCCCCCGATAAATGTCCTGGACCTGACGGTTGGCCCTCATAATTCTACTTATTCTTTTTTGATTTAATGGGATCAAAGATCACTGAGGTGGTGGAACAAACTAGGTTGTTGGGGCATATGCCTGCAAATTTTAACTCTACTTTTATTGCTCTCATACCAAAATATGTGGAACCATCTTCCTTTATGGATTTCAGACCAATTGCCCTCTGTAACCTGATATACAAAATCTCCTCTAAGATCATTGCACATCGACTAAAGGTGACCCTGGAGCAACATATTTCGTTGGAACACTATGGGTTTTTAAAAGGGAGGTCTATTCACGATGCTATTACTGTGGCACGGGAGGTCCTACACACCATGCACTGCGACAAAAGGGAGGCACTTGTTATGAAGATCGACTTATTCAAGGCTTATGATTCAATTGACTGGTCATATATTCGTCTTGTTCTTCTCAGGATTGGTCTGACTATCCCCATCATCTGCTGGATTATGTATTGTATCACTTCTGTCAGATATGTTGTTATTATTAATGGGCTGCCCACAAATTTATTCATGGCGGGGAGGGGATTACGCTAGGGGTGTGCTCTATCTCCTATGATCTTCATTTTAATCATGGATGGGTTCAGTAGGATAATGCACAAGGCTGAGCAGAATGGGTATATTAAAGGTTTTGCTTTTTCAACGACAACCACGACCACACACTCTCTGTTTGTGGATGATATGTTGCTTTTTGGCTCTCTTATCAGGAATCACTGGTTCTATATGCATTACATGTTGATCAAATTTGGCTTTGCGACTGGACTGTGCATCAACAATCACAAATCTATTCTCATATATGAGTATGGTGACATGGAAGAAATTTTATTTATTGCAGAGTTTCTGGGGGTCGGTCACAGGAGGTCGGCTGATGGGCTCAAGTTCTTGGTTTTTTCATCAAGCCTTGTAATTACAAGAACCAAGATTGGAGATGGATGGTTGATAGATACAGAGAAAGGATATGCAAATGGACTCAACGATGGTTATCTTTGGGTGTTCGACTTATTATGGTTCAGGCTGTTCTTACTCAGTTGCTGGTCTATTGGGCGTATCTCTTTTTTCTGCCACAACAGACTATCGACGAGATCAACAAGATAACTGCAGATTTCTTATGGGGAGGTAACTACTCAGATCAAAAATATCATTTGTTAAAACTGGAATCCTTGTGCAGGCCCAAAAAACACGATGGATGGGGTATAATGGACTTCAGAACCTTTAACATAACTCTTATGGCCAAGTCTTTCTAGCGGGCGTTAACATGGGCGAGTATATGGAATGGAATTATAAGGTGCAAGTGCATTTCAGGTGATCCTTTGCGACGACTTCTTGGTCAGGAGTTTCACATCCCAGCAAACATCTCTGCCATATGGAGGAGTTTTCGAAGGGTCCTGGGACATGTTGCTTCTCATCTAACTTGGAAATTCGGCGATGGACGGAATATTCCTATTGGTTCCAGGCTCATTTTCGGTGCCACTATCAACATGGTTTTCCCTCCATTTCTCATCCATCGATTGGCACATATGGGTATTTTATACATCTCTCAGGCTATTTCATTTTGGTCTTTCGGTGCTCTAGTGCTCAAAACTACTAATCAACTAGGCCTAGACAATAATGATGCAGTGATATGGAATCAATATATAAATTTTCTTAGAGGTGCCGGCCTTTTTTATGATGCGGGTGGTGACAATATTATATGGGATAGTCCAACTAAGGAGGGTGTTGTGATTGTGAAAGACATATATCAAAGCATAAATCTATCAAATTATGCAGATCAACTGTCTACGACTTTCTTTCAATTCTAGGGTCAAGATATACCTACCAAGATCATTTTGTTTGCTTGGCTGGTGTGGAAAGGTAAGATTTTAATATGGGATAACCTTCTCAGAAGGGGTCAATGTGGTCCCAATAGATGCACCATTTGTTGTCAGGAGGAGGAATCCATCAACCACTTATTCTTCAACTATCCTAGTATCAATCGGCTATGGAAGTATTTCAGTCATTTTCTAATGGATCCGTCGTGGATGCCAGGGGATTTCATATCTTTTGCTGAGGAATGGGGAAGGCTGAAAGGAAAATTCAAACACCTTCCTTTTTTATTCATCTGGGAGGTGTGGCTGGCCCGGAATAGGTTAATTTTTGACAATAGGCCTTTTAACATTCCTCAGATTTACTCTGCAATCATCAAATGGATTGACAAGAGGCCTGTGATACAATATATATTGGTGGATGGCTCTCACCGGATCATGCCACATGAAATTTCTGCCCCTGCTTTCTTTTTTGATGGGGCCTGTTTGGATGGGATCATTGGATGCGGGGCATGGGTCAAGATTTTGCAGACTGAAAGGATCCATTATTAGTGGAATGGCGGTGCTGGGTCAAACAACATTGCTGAGATTATGGCATTCTGGAGAGCTCTATTTGCTGCTAATCATTTAAATCTACCACAAGTATCTTTCTATGGTGATTCCAAATTGGTGGTGTATGGCATCATGGGAAATATTACTCTGTCAAATCCAGGTCTCCAGGGTTGGTTGAAATGGACTAAAAGATTATGAATAAGGTTGAATCACCCGCCCATCAAACATATCTATAGAGAAAATAATTCGAGGGTGGATAGACTATCAATGAAAGGCATTCATGCTGATTTTGGATTTATTCACATGCTTCATTACAGGAATGGTCCCCTTATATGGCATAATTCGGTTCCCCTACCATGATATTGTCTATCCTTATGCAAAAGTTTTGACAAGTGTTTTTTGATACAGGTCGGTTATATATACAAGTTCCTTAAGCGAGCTTGACCGAATCTGAAGTGATCCTTCCTTCCTTTGTTTCTACTAAATATCAAGCGAGCCTGATTTCTTATAATTCTACAAGCAATCCTGATTTTCAACATCCACTCAGTATGGCGCTTGGAAGTTTTTGCTATGTATACGATCTAAAGATTGATAATATCAGTTTCCTAGTCAACTGATGATCAGGCTGGATTAATGATACATATCTCTCCAATGAGCATGACGGTCGGATACCCAGTCATAAAAATATATATATACTATGACCGTATGCTCATTTTTTTTACAGTGAGCCTTGATGATATCAAGCGAGCTTGATACATATCTCAACTGCGTTTTCATTTATCTCAAGCGAGCCTGTTTTTCCATTATATCAGTTTCAAGCGTAATTGCGTCAGGTTATATATTGGATTGATTGTTTTAGCCACTTCTGTTTTATCATCTCATGTTTTTGAATGGCCACAGGATCCAGGGTTCTTAGATTTTCCAATCAAGCGAGCCTGCAATTTGTATTGAGTGATCTTTGCACTCAGAATTTGTCTTGCCTACACTGAACGCAGTGTTTTCTGTCCTAGAAAAGTGTTTATGTTTTAGACTGGCATGGAATTGATGGTATCCTCACTTCTTATCAGTTGAGGATGTAATGTATGTATCAATGAACTAGTATTACCAATATAATACACAACGTTTTTTTTCCTCTAGAAAAAAGAAAAGAAAAAGTCTTAATATATAAGTATAAAAAATTTAATACCACATCCTTGGTGATTTCTTTAACACATATACAAACTTCTTTAGCCTCCATACCAGCTCTTTCTTTCCTTTCACCATAAATCCTTATGGCTACTTCATGCAGATTTCTTCTTCCAAATCCCCATGTAAGAATGTTGTCTTAATATCCATCTATTCTACTTCAAAATAAATAAAAAACAATAATATAGATAAATGTCTTTCGGATTAATCACATCATTAGGATTAGGTCGATGTTTCGAACCATCTAATGTGGTTCATCTTCAGGACAAGGTGAAGAAGAAATGAACAGATCACATTGAATAAATAATAGGGATGCATCATTGCCTAGAGAAAAAATAGCCTTAGAAACTAGCCGATATTTAACTAGTTCGTTAATAGGGTAAAATATTAATAGTTTTTTAAGATTTTAAGGAATGTTAACCCATAATAATTTAGAATTAAATACTTTAATAATTTAATAATAAGCTAAGAAGGGTAAATTTTAAAAAATTTAGGATTTTAATTTCAATCCTAAAAATTAAAATCCTAAATTTTTTAAAATTTACCCTTCTTAGCTTATTATTAAATTATTAAAGTATTTAATTCTAAATTATTATGGGTTAACATTCCTTAAAATCTTAAAAAACTATTAATATTTTACCCTATTAATGAACTAGTCAAATATCGGCTAGTTTCTAATGGCTATTTTCAACAGCTTTCTCTAGGCAATTACACATCCCTACTATTTATTCAATGTGATCCGTTCATTTCTTCACCTTGACCTGAAGATGAACCACATTAGATGGTTCGAAACGTCAACCTAATCCTAATGATGTGATTAATCGGAAAGATATTTATCTACATTATGGATCACAAAAGTCTTAGATCTAACAAAAACAATAATAGATAAAAGAAATATAATAGAAGTTAACTTGGCAGTAAGAGAAAAAATCTCACCTAAGTCAATTGCATCTACCTAAGAATAATGTTTTTTTACTAATTCAACTTTGTATTTCTCCACTTTTACTTCTACATTCAACTTCTTAAACACACGTTCGTTGCCAATGGGTTTTCTTCCAGCTAGAAATTCCATTAGATCCCAAGCCTCATTTTTGTTTAAGATTACCATTTCTTCAACCATGAAATTTTTCCTAAGATTGTCATCCTTTCAATCTGCTCTCTCCCTAACAATGCTAGGTTCAACATTAGTAGTAAATAAAGCAAAATTAAGGAAAATTAGGTGGATTATACCTTTATAGCTACCTTCTTTCTTGAATCAATCTCTTCAATGCTAAAGCATGTGGTACGTCTTCTAGTTCATGTTCTTTTATAGAGTCTTATTCATCATCCTTTAATTCAATCTCTATCTTATTTGTTTCTTTCACCCTTTGTAGGACTTCCTATTTGATAACGTCTTTGATTTCTCTAAATACCACATCTCAACTATATTCAATTGTTGATGGCCAAAAATGACCATAATCAACATTGGGGAGACCACCTAGTTAAGGCCCTTATCCATTTGGGATGGTGATTCCAACTAGTTAAAATGGGTCCAATTACCCCTCACTCTCCCTATTGATTTGTGGTATTTCTAATTAATATCAACAAGAAAAGGCATCAAACTTACCCCCTTACAACATGTTTGCAAGAAAGTAGTCCTTAAGTTGGCATAAGCGCTCAAACAAACCACCAACGGTGTTGCTCCTACAAAAGGAAACTTCTATAAATGCAATGAATTAGTTTAAATGAATCTATTATAATATGTAAGCAACAAAAGTAAATCTTAAGCTATCTCGATTAGTAAAAGATATAGATCTTCTCCCAATCAAGAGAAAAGATAAAATGAATTTTTAACCAACTTGAATTTAGAATAAAATGAAGCTAACAAGACAAGGAAATAGCTCCATGCCCTGCCACTTATTCAAACAAATATGTACATACAACTATCTGATAAATAGTTAGCAGATCTATGTTGTACATACAACTAAATTCAAATGGAATGAATTCAAAATAAGCAATATAATTGCATTAAGGAAATAGTTCTTGTAATACAATCATGATTAAAACAAAAATAGTTATCAATAATAACATACATATATGATTTGAATTCATTGCTCAACTTTGATATCAATCAATCCAACCATGAAAATATAGCTTTCCAATGATTTAAATAAACAATACAATTAAATGGAATTTGTAGTAGTGCAAACCCCACAAATTAAACACTTATCTGGAGCAAAATTGAATCAAAGCTGAATGAAAATGAAGACAATCAACCAACCATTAATTCTAACAATAATGTACAAGAGTTGCAAATCTGATAGCATTAGAGTACATAAATATCAATAAATTGCATGATAGCATGAAATTTCTTGAAGTTGTAATACAACTCTTTAGATCTTGTCCAAAATCTTCAGTTTATTCTAAGTATTTGACTCCTACGGTAGTGCAAAGGTCTCCTCCTTTTCAAAAATCTTATTTATAATTTAAAAATCAAATCCCAAAAAAAGGAATTATGCTCTTCTTCAAACTCTTATTCATAATTTAAAAATCAAATCCCAAAAAAAGGAATTATGTTTCGTGTGAGCTAAGTGAAGTTTTTTGGTTTGGTTTACTATTAAAGAATTTTTGTTTCCTCTGTTGCTCCAATATCATTTCTCCAAGACTCACAGGTCTGATCTTCATAAAAACATAATTAAAAACAAATCAAATATACACACAATGCAAAATTGTTAAAACAACATTCTAATTAAAAATTTAATATTATTAATGATTCTTCTGTTGTTTGAGGTTAATTTACCTACCAAAACATCACTTGTTTCCATCCAAGATCCTAGCATTACAAGACCATTTTCGTCCAAATGAGAAGTGAATAAGCATCAAAATGAGGTATTTCTCTAGTGATTCTTTCAGGACCTGACTCGTCATACAAATTTCAATCCTGTATCTTACGATATGGAAAGAGGTATAAATATCTTAGTATACTAGACGTTCACTAATTAGCATAAAATAATTAAAAGAGTATTTGTGCTTTCCATTACTCTTTATTGAGATATTTTTAGAAATGAATAATCTGAAATGAATTCCTAACAAAAAAAACTCAAGTAAATCTGATTTCCTAAAACAAACTCAGAAAATCAATTTTAGTTGCAAATTCATAACTTTGATTTTTACTAAATTTTTGACATAGTAAATGGCCATATTTGGTCAAATAACCACTCTTGAATTCTTCTCCACTAAAATGTTTTTGGCCAGCCCTCCTCATTTGTTGTAGTAAAACTTGAGATATTGTTTCTTAAAGTTGAAGTTATGTTTATTAAATTTTGGACAGCTTATTGTTTAAATAAATGTAAAATATTCTGGTTGAGTATTGTTTATTAAATTTGAGTTATGTTTATTAAATTTTGGGCAGTTTATTGTTTAAATAAATTTAAAATATTTTAAAAATAAAAGAAAAAGATTATAAATAGAAAAAAAATAAAAAATAATGTAAAATTAACTTCAAAGGAAGGGTTATGTTGGTCAATGTATGATGGTTTTAACTAAATACATGGTGGAGGGTAAGTATGTGGAGGGTAAGTATGTGGGAGTGGAGGGAAGGGAGCCCATGTGAGTGGAGAGTGGGCCCCACCCTCCACTAAAACTTAAAACATTGAATGCTTTCCTTACTATATTCATTGCCTCCTTGTTATATTATGCTTTGTGATAAATGACTCCGTTTATGGTAAGCTCCACATCACCCTCGGAGATTTTTACACTGGGATTTGATGGAGTTCCAAATGAAATCCTCGAGGAAAAACCTATAGAGTGATGTCATTTTGGGGGGGCAAATGTGGTTTTAAAAAATATATTATTATTAATTATATTTTATAATACATATATGCGTGGTTTAATATGTATACACAAGCTTGAATTTTGTAGATTTTTATATTTATATATTAATTATTTAAAATAAAATATTTAATATATTTACAATTTAAAATTAATTAAATAAAATAATTAACTTGATTAGATTGAAGTTAGATTTACATAAAAAATAAATTGTGAAGAAAATTTTTCGGTGAAAATCATATTAGAATAGATTTGGTCGACGCGTTTCGAACTAGCTAGTGTGGTTCATCATCAGGACGAGATGGAAACTCTGATCAAATAACCCTTTTAAATAGAAAGTAAAGCTACCACTAGCTGTTTGTAAAATAACGACAAGTTTGACTTAAATAATAATATTTATTTAATTTAATTTTTAATCTATATTAAAAAGAGTAAATCAAATTATTAAAGTTCAAAATTTTTTAATAAAGTTTAAAATTTTTAATTTTATATATTTATATTTATTTTAATAAAAATAATAATTATTAATTTAATAAAATTTTAAAGAATATATATATATATATATATATTTTTTTAATCAAATAAATTAATTGTTAAAAATAGTAAATAATATTTATAGTATGAATATATATAATTATTTTATTTTAATAATTAAATGCTATGTGATTCCAAAATTCATCAAACAATTATCATTTTGTTAAAATAATAATAATAATAATAAAATAAATAAATAAAATATTAAAAAATAAAAATAAAAATAAAAATAATTTTTTTAATTAAATAAATAATAATAATAAAAATAATAAACAAAAAATAAATAAACAAAAAAATTAATTAATTAATTAAAAAAGAATTGAAAAATATATATATATATATATATATATATATATATATATATATATATATATATATATATATATATTCACAATTATTCTGATGTGATTTTCACCGAAAGATTTTATTCACAATTTATAGATCACAAAAGCAAAATTCCTAATATAAAAAATAAATGATTAATTAATTAAATTAAAATTAAACTAATTAACTAAATTAAATTAATTAAATTAATTTGATTCAGTACCATTTCGCAAGAGTAATGGAATTTCAGATTGTTAGTCTTTCTTCAAAATATTTGGGGTCCTTCTAGACTTGAATTTGAAAAAAAATCTTATTAGCAGGAGGTTCTAAAGAAATTATCAACAAAGTTACCAATTGGCCATTTAGAGCTTTGAATTTGGCAGGAAGAGCAGTGTTAATGAAAGCGATGCTTCAGGTTATCCCATTATATTAAATGGAGTTTTTTCTTATGCCAAAAATGGTCTCCAAGGAACTCATCTCCACTTGGAGAGATTTCTTATGGCAATGATTGAAAAAAGTAAATAAATGGTAATTAGTGGCTTGGGAGAAGCTTTTCTTCCCAAGAAGGCAGGAGGATTGTAGCTAAGGGACCCAGAGCTCCTCAGTGGTGTGCTAGGAGAAAAATTGCGGTGGAAATGGGTGACAGGCAGAAATAAGTTGTGAAAAAAATATGGTCAAGCATAACCCTTTAGAGTTTCAAGCAGATCACCTACCTAGATCGACCATTTTGATGTGGGTGCAGGGTAATAGAAATTTAATTCAAGAGCTCGCCTTTTAGGAGATAAGGAAAGGAGATACAACCTTATTCTGGGAAGAGTCTTTGCAACATCTCCCAAGATTGAAAGAAAGGATATATTTGAAGGAGATTGAAAACATCACAATGGATAAGGGAGGGTACAAGGTGGTCAACTTCTGGACTGAATATCAAGGATCGACTATAAGGAGACCTTGGAAAAACAATGAATATTTGACTAGGAAAATCATCTAGAAGTTGTGGGAGAGTTTGAAGGAAGAGCTTCTAGAAAGGAGGATCAAAGTAGCCCATGACCAAGATAAATTGAGATGGGGGCACAAGACCATTGGTATGTTCACTCTCAAATAAGTGTACTCTCTCCTGGAAGGGCATAAATAATTGGAAATAGATCCATTTTGGCATTCGATTTGGTCAAGTAATCTATGTCCAAAAGTCAGGTATTTTATCTCGTTGGTGGTGAGGATGAGAATTTTAACCTGAGATCGAATTAGGGGGAAAGGATTCCATGGCCTTTCATTCTACATCATTTTTTCAAGCCCAAGAAGAAATGATGGAGCACATGTTGAATGCATGCTCATTTGCAGAGGAAATATGGTCTTGCGTTCCAGTCTGGTTTGGTCACGGGAGTACAAATAAAGAAAACATGGTGACAATCCCCAGTCATTTGAATAGGAAAAAGTTCACAAACCCCATAGTGGTCCTTGATTGGAGCTTTTGTCTTATAGTCAATTTTAAAGGAGATAAATGTTAGGATTTTCAAGAACAAAAGGAGGAAGCATGATAAGATATGTAGAGCGATCAAACAAAACATTAAAGAAACAATCTTGGAGGGAAATTGTTCGGCAGAGGATTGGAAAGATGATGATTTGGAGCTAGAGATTATGAAGAGATTGGATCTGAATCAAAGTATATGCACCTCTCACGGATATCCACTTAAGGAGATGTGTAAGAATTCAATGGATTGTTTTCTTTCCCCTCCAAGAGGCTTTATTAAGTTGAATTTTAACAGTGCGTCAAAAAGAAACCATTGGAGGAAATTTCGGCGTGGAATTGCCCATGAAACTTTCATGTAATTTCCATGTCATAATACGTAAACCAATCAAAATCCTTTAAAAAAAATTTGTGAGCTTGGTAGGACTACATCTTTATCATGTCTAATATATCACCCCAATTGGGGTGGAGAGGAACTAGTTGTTAGTATGAATCCTTTGTCGAAGTGTACGAAAAAAGACCACTTTAGCTACGCATAACTAATAGCCCTAACATCAAATGTGGCTGCCAATATCTTCAGATCTGCAGTTAGTTGATCAAGACAAGAGCTGCAAAAACCAGATCTATGTATAGAAAGACATTAAGCAGTAAAAAGAATGTTTTGCTCCATATATCCAATAGACAAGACAAGAACAATTTTTGAAAGAATTTTTTGTATTAAGGGCACCTGGGAGGAAAACAAGAAGATGTTTCCAATTCTCCTCAATGGGATGGGTTATTGGAAGTCCTCAGCACTTCAGATCTAGCATTTCTCTCTCCTGTTGGTGTAGAAAACCCAGACAAAGATAGAGCTCAAAGGGAGCTCACACAACAAATGATGGAAAATATGACAATGATAATGGCTCAAAGTCAGACCAAGAGTTTAGATCCAGAGTGATCTAATAGGCAACAAAAGGTGAAGAATGGTAGAAAAACCCTCCTATTTATAACAAAATATTGGGTCATTCTAGATCTTGGTGCATGATTAAAATAACATTAACCAAATCTAGATCCACCTTTTATGGAATATTTTATTATATTTGTTGGAGGGAAAAAGTATTTGACTTGGATCAAATCCCTTTATTTGTGAATAATAAATAAATAAATGATTTATTTATCATTTTAAGGAAGTGGTTGAAAGATAATCAAATAAATAATGATTTATTTAATTATTTATGGGTGATTTAATCATATTTAACAAGGAATATTATTTAAATAAGATTTAAATAATTATTCCTAGAAAATAATAAGATAAATAAAGATTTATCTAATTAATTTCTTTGTTTTGGGTTAAACATGACCAGGAAAATCAAACAAATATAGGTTTGTTTAATATTTCCTTTTGGAGTTTCCTGTTTAGACCATAAACAACCTAATAAATGTGGTTTATTAAGTTATTTTACATAGTGAAAGCAATTTTACTTAGGGTAAAATTGGTTTTACATGGTGTACTTGGGTCCATCTAATGATAGTAGGTTAGATGACCAAAAAATGGTGTAACACCAGTGACTTGACATCAAGGAGTGTTTTAATAGAGCACCCAATCACCATCTATCCAAGACCTTTAAATATTTTGGAAGGAAAAAAAGAAATTGTTTTTTTTTTTTTTTTTTTTTTAAATTGTATTTTTGGCTTATCTCCTTATAGGTTTACTCATATTTTAAGTATAAACACTCATTGGATGCAGAATTAAATTTCACATCCAATGAATACCCATTATGCATATTTTTGAGAAGACACACATTGATAAAAATTGAAGATAAATTTAAAAAGCATGTTTAACACACTTTTTTAATGTGTCTTCAACTTTTATGAAAGTGGGTCTTCTTAAAAGTATGCATAAGGGGTACTCATTTGCTGTAGAATTTAATTCTGCATCCAGCAAGCGTCTACACTTGAAAATTGAGTAAATTTATAAGGAGATAAGCCAAAAATACAAATAAAAAAAAGTTTCATTATTTTTCCCTCCAAAGTTCATAACTCTTATTTTATTATTTTTCCTTAGGAGACCACTTTTAGGCTGAAATTTTATCTAATGCATCATGTTTTTGGACTGGGAGGAGTGTTAAGAGATTAGAGCTCTAAAACCCAATGGGTATTTTCACAAAGTTGTGAATCCACTAGCAATAACATGGCAGAATTCCATTCCTTAGGATGTGGTCTTCAAATTGCTTTGCAGGAAAGTTTTTGATCTATTCAAATTGATGGGGACTCGTTGTTAGTTATCAATTGCATCCAAACATTGATTTATGGGCAACCCCTAGACAAATTAGCAAGCAATTAGAGACTAGAGAGCTTGATTTTTAGCATCCTCAACTTTGTCGATCAACTGGAATATGTTATTGCATGACATTGTAGAAGAGAAGGGAACAAGGTGGTGATATTTTTTTGGTGTTTAAGAAATGATGTGAACATAGAATCCAATTGGACCCCTCTCCTGTTGAGTGGTTGGGATGAGTCACTCAAGATATTGTTGGAGAATGATGTGGTGGTCCCTGACGGGGGTGTAAATTCATATTTAATGGATGTGTGGGAGGCCACACCTTCCACCCCACAATACACACTAAGAATTTAAGGAGGGAGGGTGCGACCTTCTCTCGCATGCATGTGCATCTAGTCATCCAATTAGTGGTGACTCTATTAATTAGCTTGGATGAGGGTTGAGAATTGTTATGGTGAATAGAGAGTCGTCGAGGGAAGGTCCTCGGCCTCCTGGTTCAACTTCTTTGTTAAATTTGAATGTGAGATATATATTTGTGTTGTGGGTAGCAAACAAAGGGGAAGGTAGAAGAGGCAGCCTTGCAAGTATGTGTATGCAAATTTTATTTGAGTGGGGCTCCCAGAACAAATGATCTTGTGCTTGGTTGATGGGATATTGCTTCTTAGAATGGATGCCAAGGGCGTCTAGACTCGTTTTCATCACAAATTCTCAATTTCTTCTCTAGTAGACTTAATTTAGTCTCTTTGGTGGCTTGTTGTGGTTGGATCTGTATTTTTAGGGGTTAAATGTTTGTGTCTCAAATTTCAAGCCTAGTCTGTGGCATTAATTCAAATTTTTTGGTTAAATTATATTTGGTTGTCCATCAAGGATTTTTATTCAAGGTTTAAACTAGGGAAGGGTGTCTTGTTTCAAAGTGTAAGAGGAAGGTCTTGCAGGGCTAGATTTGTTATATAGCTAGTTAAGTTTTGGGTTGTTGAGCTTGGTGCGTGGCTGCACATTTTTGGGTTTAGAGGTATTTTGGTCATTTCTTAATTGTTTGGGGGTTCAATGGTCTTTGGTGAAAGGGTCTCAGTGCATCTTAATTGGAAAATGAAGACTTTGTTAGGCTTGGTCCTGAAGGACAAGAAAATCAAGAAGTACAATATTTTATCATATCTAGAGGACATTAAGAGAATGCTCGAGAACCAACATTTTTTTCTTAACAAAATTGAATCCTGCCTGGTGCATATAAAAAGCCACATTGAATGTGAATCGGATGGGGGAGACCTAATGGATCCTCGTGGGTTTAGCAAAAAGATATCATATCATAGGGACAATGGCTAGTTGTGACGATATGGTCTTGGTTTGATCTTCTAGTGTAAGGGTCGCAAATTTTTTATATGGTTATAAATATGTTTTTTGGGTAGACCCTTTGTGGTTGGAATGCCACTGGGGTTGTTTGTATTTTGGAACATGTATGGTATATTTATGTAGTCATATAAGGAAATTAACAAGGCTAGCCCTAGGTGAGGCTATTATGATACTTGGGTATGCAAGTGTTTATTTAGTTCGTGGGAATGCAGCCTCTGTTGGTCTGATAGAATGGTGTAACATGTTGAGGAAAGTATGAATCCTCCATGGTCTCTTTGGAACTCATGCAAATTTATGTAAATATGTTTTTTTAGCGAATTCACTACAAGGAAAAGACCCTCTAGTGGAGGTTATAAAGGAGGTTTTTAGTGTTATAAAATTGGCCAAAATTGTCAAAAAAACATTTTCTACAACATTCGTTTTTGGTAACAGATATTTTGGCAGAGCTTTTAACGGAAATTCAACGCAATTAAAAAAAGGTGGGTGGTCGGAGGTTTCTACGGATGTATATCTTCTCACTGCATGCTTCATGTGTGAACGCACCAGTGTGTTTTACCCTGTACACACCATTACTGTAAACATACCAAGCACCGGGATGGAAAACAAATTTCGGAACCCCCGGGGTGTTTAGCAACGTCCTGGTGCGTCACCAACAAATACGCACCAGGCGAATATAAGGTGCATGCACCGACGCCATTGAGGTGTAAAAACACACCGGGCCGTAAAGGTGTAAAAACGCACCGGGTCGTTAAGTTGTAAAAACGCACCGGTGCGTTAAAGGCAAACCACACCGATGCATGCAACGCATATCCGCCCGGGTCGTAGTCGTCGATAAAGCGCACCGGGCATTCTAATTGGTATTGGTATTTGGTGTGGTGCTCATAGGTCGTAGAAACACACCGGTGCGTAGTATCATACACACACATCTATTTTTTAGAAACATCGACGTGTGACAGTGCAGTTATTGTGATTTTAAAAAATTCATTATTCATAAAAAATCGAAACTTATCTTATAAAAATATTCATATCAATTAAATTTTTATTGATGTATTTGAATGTGATGTTTGGATGAATTTGTTATATCATATCATCAGATTTCGCATATCTTCATTATAATATTTAATCATCCATATATTTAATCAGTGATGTAACATTTCACAGCGAAAATGGAGAACACAATAGAATAAATTAAAACACACACACACACACACACACATATATATATAAGACAATCTTTATCATACAAAATGGGACAGTGAACTGTATCCCTTTGTCTTTAAATTGGGACACTATGTCGATTACATTAAACAAAATGTTTGATTTCACAGACAAATATTTCAAAAAATACAACGCCTTGCTTTGATATCCAAACATATTGATCATCATTCTTCACTGGAATTGTTGTCACTACTCGAGCTACTTCCATGACTTGGGTTATTTGGAGGAATGTTTTGTTCATTGTGTTGATTGTTTTATTTTTCTTCAAGTTCCATCTACAAACATAAAAATAAAGTGTAATGAGTGTATCTACATTGGTGAGAATAATTAAAATTGCAATATTAAATAATATACACCAATGTAAATCGAAAAGAAATGTATCATAGCAAGAATTGACTCATGAACTATACACATTCTTTCAAAACAAAATTTCATACCTTCTTTCAACAATTCATTTGTTGGCGCAGTTCCATACTTTGTTTCCTGCAAGTTTTATACCCCATAGCAAATCATAGATTTAATATAAAAAGTTTTTTTTGTTCTATTAATTATAGACGAAGCTAAGTAAAACAAGGTAGATACTTACAAATTTCACAGTTAATTTCTAATATGGGCTAACGTATACTGACAACCCATGTTTAACCCAATGTCAATCAATTCTTCTGATGGTTCTTCTTTGTATGTTAGCACCTGTTTGAAGACATTCAATGATGATTGTTGTAAAACAACTTAAAATATACAAAAATGAAATCTAGTTAAGTTGTTATAAGAAAGTAACAATTATGCACAAACTTAGATATCAACTCTTTTCTTCCTTGTCGTCCTGTTTTATGTGCTAGATGGGTTCCATTTTCTTTTCTTTTCTGCAATAAAATACTTGAAAAATAATATTTAATGCTAAATTATTCATTTATTGTACCTAATTGAAAACTTCAATGATTACATATTACATTTGAAGCACATTGTTGTTGAGATGACTCCTTGTTCGATGCAATTATGTTAATTTATTTGACCATCTCCTTGTACACCTTTTTGGACATTCCTACTAGCATATTTTTGATATCAACTCGTTCATCCTTTGATATTTTCATAATCTTCCTGAAAAAAGTAACATGACAATAACCTATTTAATTTTTATATTGATATATGAAAACTAAATATAACAAAAGTGATATTTATAAATGATTGCTTTGTAGTAATATATACATATAATTCTAGAAAAACATTTAAAGAAATATTACTTTTTCAATCCTTCTTTTTTGTTGTTGTACGTTTTTTCTATTATAATTTTGACATGTCTCATTGACCAATTCTCTGGAAACTCTTCCTATAGTTTAAATAAAATTTGGTTCTTGGAATCATTGGATTGATTTTTGTATTGTAAGTGGAAATAACATCTATACATTCGTTCCACTAGATCCCTCAATTTTTTGTAAGAGTTTTTCCCCCTTTCGTTAACCTCCAACACCACTTCAAATGAGCTAAGGAGCAATTCATTTACATTTGCATGTTCTATTTTTTTCTTTTCTTAGAACAACATTCATTTTCTTCGTTGTTGGTCCCTATAGAACATTAAACATATCTGAATTAATAGATTATTTGAAACATGTTATCTAATATTTTAAATTATATTATTAATGAAAATTAAAAAAAGAAACTCATATTGGATCGATAGTATTTTTTCATTCACCTGATTCATTTTTCTGCAATTTTTCTATCAAGATTTTACACTCTTCTAGTCTTAGATCAGAAAGAATCTTATCGAGCTTCACCATTTTGTGGCATTGCATGATACACACTAAACAATACAGATTAATTAAAATTACATATAGTTAAAAAATAATATTTTTTATAAAGAAGTTACAAAGAACTTGCCTTTTTTGCTTTTCTGGATGTGATATCAGTATTTTTGTTACTTGAACTCTTTTTACCCATTTCTTTATCAATATAAAACATGTACCATTCATTAATATATTTTATAAATAAATCACATACTTTTCAGGTAAAAAAATAAAATTGCAATGCGTCTATCTAAATTAAACGCCCGGTGCGACTTTCGTAACTTATGCGCCGAAGATGGTGTGATAGGTTCTTATAAACACACTGCCACTACAGTAGAAACATTGTGCGGTGCTCTTTGTCAATAGGAGACTCGATGTGTTATATTAATACCAAAGCATCAATTAACATAAATATAAATTAATAAAAAACTGTTGTTATCAAATAATGTTTTTTTTTCAATATGCACCCAGTGCGTTATACTAAAATCGCGCACCGATGCGCTATTTTAAACAACGCGCACTGATTAACAAAAGCTGTTTTTTTTTAAATCGTGCAAGGGTTGACAGGGATTGGGATCTGACTCTGCAAGTGGTCCCGCGGGTTAGATGTCATACACCTATATATATAGTAATACAAACCCTATAAATCTAAAATGAAAAGCCTAATTGTGAATTTTTGTAGTCACATAAACAAGAAGAAGCAAGGGTTTAATGTAAAAATGGATTTTTATTTATTTATTTTATTTTATTTTTTAAAATTATTTATTTATTTATTTTAATTTATTTATTTTTTTTGAATTTTAATTAAATGTAAATAGGAATAGAGATTGCAAGTGATTTTATTAGTAAAATGCACAGTAAAATTTAAAATTTTTACTATGCATGTATTAAATCTAACATAAACTGTACAAAAAATAATTATTACAGTAAAATTTAGCATTTTTACTATACTACAGGGTTTTTGTGTGAATCACCAGACCTTTCAAATTCTGATTCTCTGAATAGTGTTGTTGTTCGAAAGTATTTTTCTACTCCATAGTGCTCTCTTGCATGGTATGTCTCTCGGGCAAATCCCTCAATAATGAATAGCTTTTACTATTTAAAGAACTTTTATGAAATTAGATTTCCGAAAATCATTTGCCACTCATTTTTCAGTTTACCGCTTTTTTTTACTTCAAAGAAATAAAGTTGCGTTTTTTTCCTCGATATTCAGTGCGTCTGGTAATAAAACCGGACCAATGTGGTTAACAATACATTAGCAACGATAACAATAACTCATTTTTTAAGGCACATAAATTACTTTTAGGTATGTACACCAAAATTTATTGTTGATTTTTCACAAATGTAGGGAGAAAATCTCATGATTATATCAATGGACAATTCTTCAAAACCCAACTCGTTCCGTAACATTTCTCAAAGTCCATCGCACATTTCTCCCTATCCATCTCCAAACGTAATTACTTCAGATTTTATTTATATTTACATTATCTAATTGAATTTTTTTTTTTTACACATGTCAATCAGCTATCTACAATTAATGCACACAAATTTGCAGGTTCGCACAGATTCAGAATCGAGTTCAGATGCACAAAATATTCAAATAGTTCCAAAACTTCAAAAGCTCTTATAAGGAGCAACATACCGCAAGACACGGTTGGTAGATGAAAATGGACAACTGCTTCACCCTGCTAATTGTATCATGCCATCTTCTAGCCACAATCTTGGAAAAATGATGGTAATAATTGTTTGGTATAATGTAATTATTTCAATGTCAAACCAATTAATCATGCATTGATGTGCTTACTAATTGATATCATCGATTTTGTACTAATCATGTTCAAATATATTTGTTGAAATCATTAGGATTCTAGTGATGATGAGCGACCTACCTACCATCTTCCGTTGCACCCCACTACAATGTCAAATCGAGAGAAGGCTGAATTAAGAGAAAAAATCAGAGAGGAATGATACCAAGAATGGTTGAATCAACCACCTATTCAATTCCCACTACATCTAGATTCACTAATTAGGAATGACTACAACAATGGTAGTTCTTCACAAGCTGGCAAGGAGGCAATCAAATAGAGGTTGGTATGGGTGATTACGTAAGGGATACGACTACCATGGAGAAAATGTTGTTAGATGCATTCCAGAACGATGATCAGCTAGGGGATGATGCTCATATCGCTAATACCTTTTTTGAAAGCCTTAAATTTACTTCCACCACCCCTCTCTTTGGGCCTAGTAGTCAGTCAAAGTCTACCCAGTTGGGGACAATGATGTTATTGTACAACTTGAAAGCAAAGTTTGGCTTGTCGAATGCATGTTTCTCAGAAATTTTAGGGTAATTGACCATCAAGTCCCTTATATTTTGAGAGATCTTGTCACACAATCAACATTACAAATGGTCAATTTTATGAACATTAATAATTAATTCCATTGTACATTTAATATTGTCCACCAATTACAGATGATTCAAAGAGAAGGTTCTTCCGAGTGATAATGTCTTGCCCGGTAGCTGCGAAGAGGTAAAGAAATTGTTGAAAATGTTGGGTGTTGAGAACATATCATATCATGCATGTCCAAATGACTATATTCTATATAGAGGAAAATTTGCAGACAAAGAGATATGTCCAAAATGTGGGCATGATAGGTATGATAGAAAAAAAGAAGGGTAAATCACATCGTCCTCCTTTTAAGATATTGAGGAACATGTCTATAATCCCAAGGATTCAAAGGCTCTTTCATTGCAAAGAATTAGCTATGTTGTAGGGATGGAATGCATCACATAAAAGTGAGTTTTGAGTTATGTGAATCACAACAGATTCAATAGCCATGGAGCATATAGAGGAGACATGGCTTGAAAAAATGAAGGATGAAGTACGAAGTCTACGACTCAGCATAGCCATGGATGGCATCAACCCATATTCCCTCTAGAACACCAACTATTCTATTTTTCATGTAGTAGTGATCAATAAAAATATCCCCCCATGGTTGTCCATGAAGAATGCACATCTTATGTTGGCTCTCATAGAAACTAGTAGAAGACAAGTGAAGAATATGGATGTCTACTTACAACCACGGGTAGATGAATCGAAGGAATTATGGGATGGGATAAACATATATGATGTATCAAGACCCATCGTAGCAGAAGGAGTTTTACGTTCTATGGCATATGTGCTTACACAATACATGATTATCCAGGCTTAGGATTTTTCTTTGGTAAATTACATGTTTATTGATTTGTTTATATATGTAACAATATTATTTCGCATATTAATTTAATTCGTTATAATTGTTCTGATCTTCATGATATTCTTTAATGTGCCATGGATATTGTATACAATAATTTCGCAGGTCTTGTAACAAAAGTGTATTATGAATGTAAATGTTGTGGACCTTATTTGAAAGCTAGATGGTCCAACGACCTACAAAATCCATTGTATGATTGCTCCAGGGTATTCCTCCTAGAAGAACACCCTTACAGAAGAGAAACATTTACTTTCAATGGTAAACAAGAAAGAACCCAAGGGCATGCAATAACGAAACTAGCTAAATGGCTTAGAGCATATGAGAGAGAGAAGGAGAAGGAGTTCATAGAAATGTTCAATTCAAAGGGGGAGCCTATGTTCGATGATCTAGAATTCTTCGACACCTATGTTGTGAAATTTCCCATTGGGATGAAAAAGAAATATAAATTTTATAACCTCCCATATTGGGAGCATCTTAAGATTACCCACTTATTAGATCCCATGCATATATTTAAAAAGAATTCATCTTCTTTGTGGAGGCACATATCATCGAAACAAAGTGACACATTGGCTATTAAGAAAGATCTTATTACTTCAAAAACTAAAAAGAAACATTGGACAAGACAATTAGAAAGTACAAGATCAGAGGCTAGTCCCTCTAATTGATTTATTAAATAAGGTGATGTTCCATGGATTTAAAAAAAATACGATCTTTATTTGGAAAAGGAAGCTATAATGGGTGTGAGGGTGCCATCTTCACATGAGTCTTCACTACAACGCTGCTTCACTGTGGAAGACCATTTGTAGGGGTTTAAATCGCATGACCATTTGAATTTTCTAAGAGTACGTATAATGTCAAAAGCACGATTTTATTATTTTTTATATTAATAATTTTTATCCCATGGGATCATAAAACATAACTAAATTTGTATATTGCATGTGTTTATAACTTTGTAGTGTCATTATCCTTTGTTCGTGCATGGGCGTGTGAAACATGACTTCCCCCAAGACCTAGGACGTGCCATATCTAAATTATATGCATTTGAAAATTGGATCACATAAAAGGAGATTCATGTGGGTAACATTCCACGCTGGCGTCAAGAGATAGTTGATATTGTTTGTATGTTTGAGAAGGAATTTCCGACAAGTTTCATGGACTTGCAGGTTCATCATTTAATCCACCTAGTAGATGAGGTTGAATTATTGGGGTGGTTTCTCGTCGTTGGATGTTCTTCTTAGATAAGTACCTAAAGAAATTGAAAGGTTTTGTTCGACAAAGGGAAAAACATGAGGGGTCTATGGAAGAGGGGTACATATCGTATGAGTCTTTCTATTATTCTAGTGAACACATCAAGCAGATCGATAACACACCAGGTGCCGTGATTTGGGACGATGAAAGGGATGGAGACAAAAGAGAAGGGGAGCTTCTCCAAATGAATGGAAAAAGGCACTTGATAAAGAGTAAGAGACTTATAATTTGTCAAATTTACACATAGTAAATATTCACGTTGAACTTCGATATGATGTATATTTTGATATCATATGTACTATATGTATATTTGATTTCATGAGTGAATGCAGGAAATTGAAGCAATCAATAAATGTGTTCTTTAAAATTCTGAAGTGACACAACCATGAGTCGCATTGTACGAACAAAAGAGGATGAAATAGGATAATGATAGGAAATAATTCAGACGGTTGAATGGTAGAAGCATGCCTTATCCTGATCATTTAAAAGACAATATGACAATTATATGCCCTAACAGTTGGGTTGCTGACCAAGTCAGAGAGATATGGTGCAGCCGGTCGTTACCCACGTGTTGAAGAGGATGTGCTAAACATAGGGATTGGGTGCAACAACTTGGTAATAATCTATTTATGTACATTTTAAACTTAATAATGTAGCTTTGAAATGTAACATATATATTTTATATATTTTAACAGTTGGAAAAATTAGCAACTAAATGAATGATGAACATATCGCTTGGGTGGTGGAGATAAAAGAGGAAAAGGAGTTACTTGGCTCAACAACTAGGGTTCTAGGGGAAACCATAACTATGGCTGATCAGGAGATCATGTCCAAGTTAAGAAAATTTCTAAAACATGGAAGTGCTAAAAAATGGTTGCAATCTGAACGAACAGAAAGGTCTTGTTGCTGTGATTCTGGAGCCACGAACGATTCTCAAAACCGAGGTCGTATGTGAAAGTTACTGAGGTTTGAAATCGTCTAGTGAACTCCAAAACAAGACTTTTTGACTTAATTGATTATGCCAATTTTTATAAAAAAAATATATGGCCAAAGTTAATTTTTTAATATATTTGACAGCCTATTAGAGGGTGCCACGTGGTCAGCCTGGAGGCTACCACGTGGCCCCAGGCTCAAAGTTAAAAGGCATATGAAAAAATGTTGAAGGTTATGGGATTCGAACCCTAATCTGACAGTTCGGGCAGGGCTGACCCGACTGGCCCGCCTGTGGTTATCTGTTGAACAAGTCAGGCAGATTGAATGTGTTGTCGACTCGTTGAAATGGGTGAAGAAAAGGTTGGGGGGCTAGCCCCTCAGGGCCAGCCCCGTCGTCATGCGACTGAGCCCTCGGAACCGTGGTTTAAGTGCTTTGAAAACTGGTGGAGAATTTTAAGGGGCTAGCCCTCAGAGCTAGCCCCATTCATAGAACCATGATGTGGTGACCAATGGGCACGACAAAGACTTATCTGCCCAATAGTTAGCGGTTAGCGCTAAAAGCGCATGTGAATGCGCTAACAAATCTACCTGCTAGCATTAAAAGCCTCTGCCAATCTAGTGTAGTTTCCGCCAATTCTGACCTGACCGCCTTTTTGTCAAGTTTAATTGGAGTTCCTCCAGTTTTGGAGGAGGTTTTCTAGTGACACTAGGCAAAAATTTGTTTTGGTCATAACTTTCTCAATTTTCGACCAAACAAGATGAAATTTTAGTCAATTTTGGGTTTCTTGAGCATTTTGAAGAGTTTGGGACAGGTTTTAGAGCAAACAAAGGTGATCTAAAATAGATTTTTCTTCAAGGAAGAGGAAGGAGCCATTAGGGCCATCATGGAGAAGGCACTGTATGGGGTTGTATAGTTGGTTTTTCCTGTTTAAGCATATTTTTCACTGTGTAACCATTTTGAGCAAATTAATAGAGCAAGGACATGCCATTGGGGAGCCTTGGACCGACAGATGTAGCCCAGGAGGGGTGAACTGCCTCAACAATTTGTTGTGTGATGTTATGGTGAATTTTACTTGCTATGCATTTCTACTCTGATATGTTAAACGATAAATCTAATTAAAAAATCCTCACACATAAAACTCAGAAACAAACCAGAACTACTTTGTTTAACCTGCAAGTCATGGAGAACGCTTTGCACACTAAATTATTTGAGAATGGATACTTTGCATAACATTACAAACAGTTCCATTTTCAGATCAATTGGTATCAAAGATAGAGTTTTACTCTGCATTTATTCTTGTGCAAAGAGATAGTTGACTTTTTGCAAGTTTTGATGCTTACTAGGCTTAAGCTCAAAAGAGGAGAAGGACAATTGGTTAGAGCTCAAAGTAATCCTCAACCAAGGAGGGCCAGAGTGCCATTAAATCCACCTTCTAATTTACCTCCAAGAGCCATAAAAGAAGTCTTAAGCATGTCTTCAAGAGAAGGAGAAGTTCATAAAGACATTGATCCCAAAGAAGAAGAACGAGTGTTCCGAAAGGCGTTCCTGGACATGACTGAGATGGTGAGGATACTCTACCAAGAAATGAATGAAAGGCTTGAAGGAGAAGGGTTGAAACACCACAATGAAGGAGAGGGTTCTTCAGGAGGAAAGAAAAGTGATAATAAGTAAAATAAAGGACACAAAGGAAATGGTGATCCACCATCCCCATCTTCATCCTCTTCCTCTACATCGTCATCCTCTACTTCGATGAATCAATCTCACAAGTAAAAATACATTGGTAAAAGTTCATTTTTAAAGCTTGATGTTAAGTTTGAGTTGCCTATGTTTAATGGTGAGGTCAATGCAGAGAAACTTGACAATTGGATAAGGCAGTTGGAGGTTTACTTGAGGATACAGAACCTTCATGCTGATGACGCCAAGATTCAGTTAGCCTCTTTGAGAATGGATGGTGCAGCATTGGTATGGTGGGAAGCCCAAACAAATGATGAGATTAGAAAACATGGTAAGATCAATTTATCATGGGCTGATTTTATTTCTGCAATTAAAAGCAATTTTATGCATTAGCTCATTTACAAAAGGCTATCATGAATTGGAAAAGTTTTAAACAACTTAAGGGACAAAATGTACAATATTACACCCCAAGAGTTTAGACGAAGGGATCTTTTACTAGGAATTGATTTGCATAGCCAAGAGACTTTGCTGAAATATATAGGTGGTTTACACAACTATCTTATACATAATATTCTTATGTTCAATCCTACTAGTCTAGACGAGGTTTGTGTCCAAGCCACGAATTTAGAGGCTAGAGGTAAACAATATTTTGATGGGAATGAGGATAGTGAATTTAAAGGCAAAGGGAGAAACAGAAATGAAAACTCTGGGAAAGAGAAGGGAAAATTATTTTGTAAAAACTGTTCCAAAACAAGCCATGATGAAGACCATTGTTGGATACTTCATCCGGAGTTGAAACCAGAAAAATTCAAAACCAAAGTTAAGGCCAAAGAAAAAGGTAAGACGGTTGCAATAGCTGAACAAGACTTAGGGTCTGATTTAGGAGATGAAACTAAAAGAATAGTTATGGCACTAAAGAACATAAAGGGGAAAGATATTGTAAATGAAACAAATCCCAGTTCTAACATTTCAAACTATCACATAGAAGCTCCAAATGAGGAGAGGAGGATTGAGCTGTTTCATGCAAGGATCATTTCAAAACACACAAATATAGACACACTATTTGACAGTGGGTCACAAGCGAACCTCATATTAGAAGACTTAGTCAAGAAACTGAATCTTGAAACCATTCCACATCCTAAGCCTTATCCTCTTGGTTGGATTTGCAAGGATGCAAATTTACAAGTTTCAAGGAAGTGCATGTTGCGCTTCGCCATAACAGCTAATTATATTGACATGGTTGAATTAGATGTGGTACCGCTTGACATTACAGGTGTGGTGTTGGGCAGTCCTTACTTATATAACAGGAAAGAGATCTTCCATCGCCATGAGAACAAGTACCATTATTCAAGGATGGTAAGGAGTTTATTGTGAGAGCACATCGGAAAAAGCTAGAATCTTCTTTAGTGAATGCAGGGTAGTTGAAAAGGCTTGTCAATGCAAGTCAAAATTTGACTTTGTTGATGTTTAAGCAAAAATATTTTGTACATAATCTTTTTAATGTTGTTGCTGATGTAAATAATTAGTTGTTTTAGTTTGAAAGCAGGTCGTCTTGGGAAGAAGATGACAAGAAGTTGCAGTAAGTGTCTTTGGTGTCGATCAGTGCAGAAAACAAAGTGTCGGTGCAAAGTGCTGCAAAAATTCAAGAGAGGGTAAAGCATGCAAGAAAAGAGGGCACAAATTTCAGCAAGGATCATTGCTAGTTTCAGAATGGCAGAGTACTATGGCGAGAAAACTTGGTCAGGAATCGACACAAGTACATGGCTCATTCGGCAAAAAATCGCCATGAGGACAATTGGCAAGGTGAATCTTATTTTCAGTTTCCTTTGAAGGTAGACCATTGTAGGAGCAGTATGTTTTATGCAAATTTTAGTTGCTGTTTTACAAGTTTCAAAAAATTTCATCATGACGCAGTCAAGGTTAGCAACGGTTCGTCAATAGATTCAAGGAAGAATTTATCTTTTAATGAGAAGCTCAATTTGATGAAATCAGGGAGATTTCAGTGGTTCAAGGTTGGAAGAGTGGAGAATCATTCTCCTTATCTTCAATTTCTATAGTTCATAGAGCTTTTGGGGTCCAAAAGCTTCCCATTGGGGAGGTGTGATCAAGAGATCATGTCCAAGTTAAGAAAATTGCTCAAAAATGGAAGTGCTCAGAAATGGTTGCAATCTGAATGAATGGAAAGGTCTCATCATTGCGATTTTTGTGTCGTGAACGGTTCTCAAAACCGAGGTCGTATGTGAAAGTTAATGAGGTTTTAAATCGTCTAGTGAACTCCAAAACAAGACTTTTTGACTTAATTGATTATGCCAATTTTTATAAAAAAAATATATGGGCAAAGTTAATTTTTTATATATTTGACAGCCTATCAAAGGGTGCCTTGTGGCCTGCCCAGAGGCTGCCACGTGGCCCCAGGCTTAAGGTTAAAAGGCATATGAAAAAATGTTGAAGGTTATGGGATTCGAACCCTAACCCAACAGTTTGGACAGGGTTGACCCGACCGGCCCACCTATGGTTATATGTTGAACGAGTCGGGCGGATTAAACGTGTTGTCGGCTCGTTGAAATGGGTGAAGAAAAGGTTGGGGGGCTATCCCCTCAGGGCCAGCCCTGTCGTCATGCCACTGAGCCCTCAGAACCATGGTTTAAGCACTTTGAAAATTGGCAGAGAATGTTAAGGGGCTAGCCCTCAGAGTTAGCCCCGTTCATAGAACCATGATGCAGTGACCAAGGGGGGAGAAAAAGACTTATCCGCGCAACAGTTAGCGGTTAGCGCTAAATGCGCATGTGAACGCACTAACAAACCTACACACCAGCATTAAAAGCCTCTGCCAATATAGCTTGGTTTCTGCAAATTTCGGCCTAACCGCCTTTTTATCGAGTTTAACTAGAGTTCCTCTAGTTTTGGAGGAGGTTTTCTAGTGACACTGGGCAAAAATTTGTTTTGGTCATAACTTTCTCAATTTTCGACCAAACAAGATAAAATTTTAGTCAATTTTGGGTTTCTTGAGCATTCTGAAGAGTTTGGGATAGGTTTCAGAGCGAACAAAGGTGATATAAAATATTTTTTTCTTCAGGGAAGAGGAAGGAGCCATCAAGGCCATCATGGAGAAGGCAATGTATGGGGTTGTATTTCACTGTTTAAGGTGAAAAAAAAGCCATTTATAGCTATTTTCTATCTTTTGAAGTAAAATTTACTGTTGGTTTTGCCTTTTTAGGCATATTTTTCACTGTGTAACCATTTTGAGCAAATTAATAGAGCAAGGACATGCCATTGGGGAGCCTTGGACTGGCAGATGTAGCCCAAGAGGGGTGAACTGCCTCAACAATTTGTTGTGTTATGTTACGGTGAATTTTACTTGCTGTGTATTTCTACTGTGATATGTTAAACAATAAATTTAATTAACAAATCCTCACACATAAAAGTCAGAAACAAACCAAAACTACTTTGTTTAACCTACAAGTCATGGAGAACACTTTGCACACTAAATTCTTTGAGAATGGATACTTTGCATAGCATTGCAAATAGTTCCATTTTCAGATCAATGGAAAATCCCTAGCACAGATTGTTAGCATGGCAGTGTGGCAGGCAGAGCAGGACTGAGGTCGTACCTGGCAGCTGGGTCCAATGTAGGTAGACAAGTGTGTTAGAAAATTAAATATTATAGAGCAATGCAACACATAAAATATGCGGAAAATACAAGCACACAAAACACATAAAAACCAGAGAGACACAGATATATGTGGTTCACCCAGTTTGGGCTATGTCCACCCCAAACAACCAGTCCTTCCTTTATATTATCCAACAAAAATGAAGAGACAAAACCTACAGCAGATCCACTGTAATATCCTCTGTTCTCTCTCACAGTTTCTCTATATGTTTCCCGCTCAAAAAATACACATACAATGCGCAGCCGCAATACAATACCCTCATAAAAGCGAGGGGTTTCCTTCTAGGGCAAAAAAACCCTAAACTAAACATAAATTCTACCGTAAGATCATCCGCCTAATGAACAACCCAGATTGACTAGAAATTACTATACTTTTACAAGGAAATTTTACATCTATTTTTGGCTTCGGGGGTGCTGCCCCCGAAACCCCTGCCGGGGGACCGCTGGCCCCCGGACCTCGCGTGGGGGACAAGTCCCCCCCGCACCCCCCCGCGTGCAAGGGTGTACAATTTTCTTGGGGTATACATATAGCTAAAACAAGGATCTCTGAATTTGGAAGAAAATCAAGCTCCACACCCAACAAAGTGGAGGACCAAGGCTGCTCCAAACAATCACCTCGATTTTTATGCCAACGTCTTTGGGGAGGAGGGTTAAAAGTTTTTACAGTAATTTTTTCCTTCTTTAGCAGATGGTTTACCTTTCTTTAACAGTTTGTGTTGTTTTGAGGTTGGTAATGCATGCACATGTTAGTAAGGAGAACAAGTGAACGAAGTATCTATTGCTGTCACGGGGAGGATTATGAACCATGGTAAATGGCTCAGAGATTGTAGAGGTGGATCCAAAACCGGGGGACATGTTAAAAATGTGGGGTTTGGATGTCACTTAGCAGAATTTGGTGCAGTTTATTGGGCCAGTTGGAAAGGAGGCCGGGCTAACCGGAGGTTTGGAGGAGGAAAGGAAAATTTTTGGGGAGATGGAATATATGGTAGAAATATTCCCTGGTATGGAGAAGGAGATCTTACCCTCGATAGCTCTCGCAGCAGGAAGATCGGATATGACGATTTTTTCTAAGGAAGTTACGAGTTTTCAGCTAGTAAGTAGCACCACTCATTCCTTTCTGTTTTCATTTCCATTGTATGGGGGTCTTCAAGATATAGTTGTGAGCTATGGAACCCTGAAGAAGCAGAGTCAGGATTCGTTTGTATGGAAGGACCTTGCTCGCCCAGATTTGTACAAGAGTAGAGCATGGGAGGGCCTGGTGGTTCACAAGCCTTCAGGGACCCCAGGGGTGGGAGAGCAGAGGCTCCAAGGGTTTCTATGGGAGGAAGGGTTGGCATGCATCACAAAATCCATCAGTAGAGACAAACGGGGGTGGACAGATGTGCAGGGCCGTAGTCCTGAGGTGAGCAGTGAAGGGAAAAACTTGGTGATAGAGAGCAGTCCACAGTTTCAAGGGAGAAATTTGGACCCTCTCAGGGGTCTATTGGAAGGGGAAGGAACTCTTATCCCTTCGCATCAGGGGAAGGAAATTGTTGAGATCGGAATAAGAGAAGAAGGTACAAAAGGAAATGCAGAGCTGGAAGCCCAATGTCTTGCTCAACGAGGCCAACCAGATCTGGAAGCAGAAAGGGATTCGGTCAACGAAGGGGGAACTAGGAAGAAAGCCAAGGTAGTGAGGCGGAAGGATAAAATCCCTAATTTGGTACTGGGCATCAACATCTTAGTCGACGAAGTGATGGATACAACGAAACTAACTCTAGTCGGCAAGGCCAGAGGGAAGAAAATATCAACGACCTACTTAAAAGGACTACAAAAGCTTGGAAAGAGGCTCATAACCAGGGCTTTGAGGTAGTAAATTTAACTAAAGGATGGTTCATGGTAAGGTTTTAGAGGAAGGAAACAATCCAATGGGTTCTAGATAGGAACTCGATATTTGGTAGAGTACCAATCCTATTTAAACATTGGAGCCCTCTCTTTGATGTTCAGAGATAAAAGGTGGTTGATCTCCCGATATGGGTGCGCTTCCTAGGCCTCCCTCATCTGTTCTGGTATGAAAATGTGTTTATAGAGATATGGAATGAACTCGTCCATTTCCTAGAAGTGGATATGTCATTTAGAGAAACAAAAGAAAAAGGAATTGCAAGAATTCTGGTGCGCCTAAACCCTCCAGAAGGGCCAACGGAGGCAATATAACTTCATTACAGGGATTTTTCTTTCCTCTAAGCCCTTGACTATGAGCACACTCCATTTCGTTGTGATAGATGCCACTAGTAACTGCCCTCTGAGCATGAGGAGGAGGAAAAAACATAGAAAGGGAAGAAAAAGGGTGAGAAAGATGAAAGGGTGCATAGAGGAAATAATGACAAGGAGAGGGACATCGGGCATCATCCCGAGGTCTAGTCGCCATAGGTGGAGATAGGGGATCAGGATACTCAAATGGGGGAAAAGGAGGTGCATGCTATGGATATGGAAGAGAAGAAAAGCTAAGTGTTTCCTTTGGAAGCAACTCTGGACCCCTCAGAAACAACTCGAATGACAAAGGGTACTATTTTTTCCTTATCCCCTTATCTTTCTGTTTCTTGTTCAGATATGATGCCTTTCTACTCGGGGCCTGGTCCTTCTAGGGCTTAACAGTATGTTAGCATGGAACTTAAAGAAACTTTCATTAACAAGATGTTGGACAGTGTTATCACCTCCATTCTTGTTCTGAACTTGGGGCCAAAGCCCTCTCCTTGTATGGACCCCCCAGAATCATCCAAACATGAAGGGGAGAGAAGCCCTTATAATCTGAGACCTCAGAAAAGAAGGAAAACTTGCTGGAGGTAGTAGGGGGATTCGGTAACCTATTGGACCCTCCAACGGGCCCTAAGCAAAGAGGTAAGAAAACAAATCTTTCCAAAGCTCAGGTCCGAGCCACACTGGACATAGCCAATGGAAAACAAAGACTTCTAACTGGGGTGCTTAGAGCAACACAGACCCCTAGACAGGTGCTCAAATGATCATTTTGTCCCTAAATTGCAAAGGGTTAGCTAGTAAGCCCAAAAAAATATCTTTAAGGGCCTTATTTTAAAATTATGAACCAGACATAATTATGCTTCAAGAAACCCTTGGGGAAGGAGAAGCCATAAAATCAGCCATTGAATCGATCTGTCCGGGGTGGCAGTTTCTGTGTTTGGATGCAAAAGGGAGTTCAGGGGGGTGGGGGGGTGGGGGGGGGCTTGCCCTTGGTTACAAAGAACGAAATTTCAAGATGACCAGATCCTGGGGGATGGACCAGGTCCTAGCCATTGAAGTATTCTCTTCTGAATTAGGGTCCAACATCCTCCTCTTAAACATATATGGTCCCTATCAGGATAGGGAGGGCTTCTGGAATGATCTTTGGTCAAAATAATTTATGGTGTCCTCGAATCTGATAATTGGGGGGGGGGGGTCTCAATTTCTCTATTGGCCAAGCAAAAGAATGGGGGCTATCTGCTTGTTCTGACCCCTTGTCAGACTATTTCTATACAAAAATAAAAGAGGGGAATCTGGTAGACTTAAACCCCATTAATATGAGACCAACCTGGTGGAACAAGAGAATTAGATAGGTAAGAGTGGCCAAGATATTAGACAGGTACTTGATCAAAGAAGAGCTTGTGGACAAGATACCAATGCCAAGGCAGTGGATTGGTGAAGGGGGCGACTTAGATCACTTTCTTCTGGAACTAAAGGGACATAATGTAAAACGGGGTTCTCCTTACAAATTTAACCAAGGATGGCTTAAGGAAGAATATTTTAATGCCCTTTTCAAGGAGGTTTGGAGACCTTTGAATGAGGATGAGGAGACAAACAAGGCATAAATTTTCTAGGAAAACCTTAAGATAATGAAGAAGGCTACCATAAAATGGGAAAAGGAAAAAAAATTCAAAGAGGAGGAGTGTCTAATAGGGATAGGGCAAGAGTTGGCCAAGATGGAGAGCCCAGAAGAAGATAGCTACGAATCAGAGGAAAAAAGGGAGATCATAAAAACCCTTGAGATAGAAAGGAAGAAAATCATTCTGGGAAGGGAGGAAAAGTGGCGTCAAAAGAGCAGGGAAATTTGGTTGGCAGCAGGGGATGAAAACCCAAAGTTTTTCGACAACTATGCAAAAGGGAGAAAGAGCTCAAATACTATATGAGGTATGAGATCAGAGGAGGGCATGCTCTTAACCTCTTTCTCGGAACTATCAGCTTTAGGAAGCAATCATTTTAGGAATCTATTCAAAGCCCCTGAGGCTGTGAACATCACTAAAGTAGTGAAGGTGGCTCAATTTTTTCCTGATATATTGAGGATGAAGAAAACGAAATGGTGATTTCTATAGTGACCAAAGAGAAAGTGGAAGGGGTCCTTAAAAGCATGTATAAGGACAAGATGTTGAGATTCAACAAGAATATTCAACACCCACACTAGTGCATTAAGCACCTGGTTGTATTAAGAACCTACACAAGGGTGGGGCCCATAGGGCTATTTTTGGTTGCATGTCTATTTTTATTATCCCTTAATTTAGATGGAAATTAAAATTTAATCTATTCTCAATGTGGACTTGAAATAGTTAACTGAAGTGGAAAATTCAGTTAGCTAGTGAATTTCGAGTTAGAGGTTGGTTGGTGGGACATGCTGAGTAATTCTAGTTGTAACAAAGTTCGAAGTGCAGTGGTGTATGAGTTTGTGCAAGTTGTAAATAGTTTAACTCAGTTAAGTGAGTTAAACTAAGTTGTGCTACTTGTAACTAAAGATACAAGTAGTGAGAGATCAAGTGAATTAAATATTAATTAATTCACATGCAGTGATCTCACATGAAACTGAAGATTTACTATTATTAGTTGCATGCATGTCAGATCCAGTGGAGACCCAGTTGAGTTCTAGGTGAAAGGGAGACTATCAGTTGTGACATTATCCACTTGCACACATGCAAGTAAACACTCATTGGATGTTCCCATGATACTTGTGCAGTCAAGGTAGGCATGATTGCATCAATTCAGGGATTGCATTCAAAAGGGATTGCGCAGTGAAGGCAGACTGTCTGGAGACAGTAAATTGGCTAAGGAATTTGCCAATTTTTGTATGACAATGTGAGACAATTAGCTGATGTACTGAGGGCTCTTGTGAGAAAAGTTTTGGATGTAATTTTTTCATGATCCAAGATATAATATAAAATAGAAGATAGTGGGGTTTTTAGCTGTAAGATTTCCCTAGGAAATTATCTGTGTTGTGTGTGATTGATCTTTCTTCATGTTCATGTGATTAACGATTGTGTTTTTAATTCCACAAAATATTTGTAGACGGGATTCAATATTTAACTTTAGCACATTGTTAGATTGGGTGAATCCAATATATAAATACATATTGTATAATTTCTACATGGTATCAGAGCACAGGAAATTGCAGAAGTGAAGCAAGAGCTAAGATTGTGATTGGATAGACTTCGAATTTGCAGAAAGACTTTCTTAGTGCTACAGCTGAATCAAGATCGAAATGGCTTTCAATGGATTTAGGTTAGAGTATGCACTCGAGGGCAACTCTAACTACATTTATTGGAAGGACAAGATGGAGGTAGTACTCAAAGAAAATGGCTTGAAGGAATTCATTGACAATGATGTTCCTAAACCCACTGTGACAGATGTTGCCAATCTTGATGCATGGCAAAAGAAAGTGGCAAAGGCGAGGAGGATCCTGTTGGAGGGAGTATGAGACCACATTGTCTCAAGCCTTCATGGGAAAGCCACACCATATGCTATGTGGAAGGCTTTGACGGATCTATTCCAAAGAAGCAACGACCATAGGAAATTGGCTCTCAAATATAAACTCAGGAAGATCAAGATGGAAAAGGGTGAAACCATTCCAAAGTATCTCACGAAGTTTGTCCAATTTCAGGATGAACTGGGGAGTGTGGGAATAAAATTCACTGATGATGATTTGGTGAATTTGGCTCTCCTAGGACTTCCTAAGAGTTGGCACAGTTATGAAGACTCTGTCAACGAACGGGAAAAAATTTCTAGATTGGGAACGACTGTGGTCGAATTTGGTGTAGGAGGGGTTCAGACAGAACACTAAGGTGAATAAGGGGAAGGGGAATAAATTCCATTCTAAATCCAAGTCTAAAGGCAAGAAGCAGGAAATGTCCAAGGTGAAATGTTTTCACTGTCACGAACACACACATTTTGCTACTAACTATCCACAAAAGAAGAAGAACAATAAGGCTGCTGGATCTGCAATTGGTGAGGCCCTTGCCTCGCAATTTGAGCTTGAATTCTCCTTGATTGCATGCATGGTGTCAAGTGCATTGGGATCGGTGTGGTATTTGGATAGTGACGCTTCCTTTCACATGACGGGAGATAAGGAACTTTTCAGTGACGTCGAGGAGAAAGATCTCTAGATGCATATTGAGATGGGTGACGACGGATGATACAATGATACTGGGATTGGTACCATTATGTTTCAGAGGGATTCAGGTAAACCATTTCAATTAAAAGATGTAATGCATGTACCAGGTTAGAAGAAAAATTTGGTCTCAGTTGCAATGTTGGAGGAAAGAGGCTATGACTTTGTTTTTAGTAATGGAAAATCTTTCTTGTGAAATAAAACAACGGGTCAAGCCAAGAGGATAGGAATTCGAGTTAAGAAAATCTACAAGCTGGAGGTAGATGGCTGCGCTGCGAAGATGGGCAAGGCAGAAAAAGTGGTGAGCCTGGATGAGGGCGAATTATGGCACAGTTGATTGGGGCATCTTCATCAGGGAGCCTTGAAAGTCATTCAACAAATATCTACTGGACTTCCAATGGGAACACTTTCTCAGTTAGATCAGTGCAAGGGTTTCACAATGGAGAAGTATGTAAATTACACCTTTCATGAGAAGGAGAACCGAGCTTCGGGGATCCTTAAGAGAGTTCACACAGACGTGTGTGGACCATTCTCGGTTGCTTCAACAAAAAAACATAAGTACTATGTAATCTTTATTGATTAATTTTCTCATAAATGCTGGATCTTCTTCATGCAAAAGAAAGATCAAACATTCTCTAAGTTCTGTGAGTTTAAGGCATTAGTGGAGAAAGAGTTGGGGAAGCAAGTGAAGGCTCTTAGGAGCGATAATGGTGGAGAATACATCTCTAACAAATTCAAGAAATTCTACAGCAAAGAAGGAATTCGAAGAGAACTCATAGCGCTTTATAACTCACAAAAAAATGGGGTCGCGGAGAGGAAGAACAAAATGATCATGGGTGAAACACGAGCGATGTTGCATGATCAGGGCCTACCAATGCATTTGTGGGTGGAAGCATGCAACACTGCGGTTTATGTGTAGAACCGTTGTCCTCATAGAGTACTTAGCATGAATACACTTGAAGAGGCTTTCATTGGTAAGAAACATGATGTTTCACACTTTAAGATTTTTGGCTCATCTGTTTATGTGCATGTGACCAAGGAGCTGGAATTTCATTCAGAGGAGGAACTTCCAATTACGAAAGATGAGTCTCAAGATGTGGATCAACCACATGAGGAGGTTCATGGAGTGGAGGAAGCCACTCATGCAGAACCATCCATCAGAAATGGCAGAAGGCGCACCACCGAAGCTGATAGGCTGAGACTTGATGCCACATAGAATGTAGGAGCCCCTACTTCACAGCACAGATAGAGATAGACTCCCAACTGATTTACTTGATACATGGCCCTTATGAGAAAATGTATTGTGACTAACCATATTCCTTTAAGGTAGCAGTGCAGTAGCCTACTTGGGTTGATGCAATGTTGGAGGAGCATGACTCCATTTTCAAAAACAATGCATGGGAAATTGTCCCAAGACCGGTTGACAAACTAGTGGTAGGTTCGAGATGGATCTACAAGGTAAAGCAAGCTACTGATGGGAGTGTGGAGAAATACAAGGCCAGATTTGTGGCCCAGGGCTTCTCACAGAATGAGGGGATAGATTATGATGAGACCTTTGCACTTGTCGCAAGGTACCCTTCCATAAGATCCATCCTTGCACTCTTAGTGTAGATGGGATGGTGCATTGATCAAATGGATGTGAAAAATGAGTTTCTCAATGGGATCATTGAGGAAGAGGTGTACATAGAGCAGCTTGAAGGTTTCAATATCTTCAACATCGAGTCACATGTGTGCAGACCCAAAAGAGCATTATATGGGTTGAAGCAAGCACCCTGTGCTTGGTACACTCAGATAGACAATTATTTCACTAGATCGGGCTTCACCAAAAGTGAAGCAGATGCAAACATGTACCAGATTGTGGTTGAGGGTAATATATTGATAATTTTTCTTTATGTTGATGATTTAATTTTGATTGGTGATGTGCATCTGATATACTCATGCAAGGAGGATCTTGCAAGGGAGTTCGAAATGAAGGATATGGGCCTCTTTCATTATTTCCTTGGATTGGAAATATGGTAGCGGGATGGTGAAATTTTTATGTCTAGAGGAAAGTATGCAAAGGAGATACTAGGTAAGTTTAACATGGAGAGCTACAAACCCAGGGATACTCCTCTTCCAGGAAATTGGAGGAAAGAGGATGCTACTGTCTATTGACATTGAGTGGGTTCGCTAATGTATCTAGTGAACACGAGACTAGACATTTGCTATGCGGTTAACCAACTGATTCAAGCTATGGTTAAGCCTACCAAGCTCTTTTGGAAGGCGGGGAAGCATGTCCTGAAATACCTAAGGGGAACATCAGAGTATGGGCTATGGTATAGACAGACAGATGGAGTGAAGTTTCATGGCTTCACGGATGCAGATTGGGTTGACAGTCCATTGGATAGAAAGAGCACATCAGGAGGGATCTTTAGTATCGAGTCTACAAATGTTTCTTGGTACAGAAGGAATCAGAGATCCATGGCACTCAGTTCAACGGAAGCGGAATACATGGCAACAAGTCAAGTTGCATGTGAGGCTATCTGGATGAGAAAGATCTTGGTTGGTTTGTTTGGTTCTCAGATGGATCCTACAGTGATTCATTGTGATAATCAGAGTTGCATTAAACTCTTGATTAATCATATGTTTCATGATAGGTCCAAGCATATAGATATCCAATACCATCATCTTAGAGATTTTGTGTAGATGAGGATCATGTTGCTTCAGTACATTCCCATGGAATATCAGGATGCAGATATTCTGACGAAGGCACTCACCAGGAGAAAATTCAAATACCATAGAGAAAGGATCAGGGTGAAGTATAATACCTTTCTTGTTGAGAGGGAGTGTTGAGATTCAACTCGAATATTCAGCACCCACACTAGTGCATTAAGCATCTACACTAGGGTGGGGCCCACAGGGCTATTTTTGGGTGCATGTATATTTTTATTATCCCTTAATTTAGATGGACATTAAACTGTAATCTATTCTCAATGTGGACATGAAATAGTTAATTGAAGTGGAAAATTCAATTAGCTAGTGAATTTTAGGTTAGAGGTTGGTTGGTGGGACATGCAGAGTAATTCTAGTTGTAACAAAGTTTGAAGTGCAGTGGTGCATGAGTTTGTGCAAGTTGTAAATAGTTTAACTCAGTTAAGTGAGTTAAACTTAGTTGTGCTAGTTGTAATTGAAGATACAAGTAGTGAGGGATCAAGTGAATTAAATATTAATTAATTCACATGCAGTGATCTCACATGCAACTGAAGATTTACTATTATTAGCTACATGCATGTCAAATCCAATGGAGACCCAGTTGAGTTCTAGGTGAAAGGGAAATTGACTATCAGTTGTGACATTATCCACTTGCACACATGCAAGTAAACACTCATTGGATGTGCCCTTTATACTTGCGCAGTCAAGGCAGGCATGATTGCATCAATTCAGGGATTGCATTCAACAGGGATTATGCAGTGAAGGTAGGTTTTCTGGAGACAATAAATTGGCTAAGGAATTTGCCAATTTTTGTATGACAGTGTGAGACAATTAGCTGATGTACTGAGGGCCCTTGTGAGAAGAGTTTTGTATGTAATTGTTTAATTATCCATGATATAATAGACAATAGAAGATAGTGGGGTTTTTAGCTGTAAGCTTTCCCCAAGAAATTATCTGTGTTGTGTGTGATTGATCTTTCTTCATGTTCATGTGATTAGCGATTATGTTTTTAATTTCAAAAAATATTTATAGAAGTGATTCAGTATTTAACTTTATCACATTGTTAGATTGGGTGAATCCAAGATATACATACATATTGTATAATTTCTACACAAGAGCCTTGGGCCGGATGGGTGGACAATTGCATTTTTTCAACATTTCTTCAAAAATTTGGGGGTAGATCTTATTGATGTGGTAGAAGAATCAAGGAACAAGGGAACTATATTCGAGCCTATGAATTCATTATTTCTTGCCCTCATTCCTAAGAAGTATGAGACTATTTATTTCAATGATTTTAGGCCTATTGCTTTGTGAAACCGCATTTATAAAATCATAGCCAAGGTTATTGCCCTCAGAATGAAGCCGGTCATGTCCAGAAATATCTCACAAGAAAAATTCAACTTTCTAGAAGGAATACAGATTCACGAAGCCATCAAAGTGGCCCAAGAAGTCATGCACAACCTGAAAAGGAACAAGAGGAAAAGGATGATCATTAAAATTTATCTATCTAAGGCCTATGACAAAATAAGTTGGTTATACATAAGAATACTGCTGACCCACCTAGGCTTTCACATCATCTTCATAAATTGGTTGATGAGCTGCATTAATAATATCAGCTTCGCCGTCCTAATCAATGGGGCTACCTCTCCATTTTTTAAAAGACAAAGAGGTTTGCACCAAGGATGTCATTTATCCCCACTGCTCTTTCTGCTGGTAGCTGAAGGTTTAAATCAGATGCTAGCGGAAGATAAAATAAGAGGGGATATTAAAGGTATTGAATTAGTGGTTAACCTTCATATCACTCATCTTCTATTCGTCGACAACATCCTTCTCTTTTCCTGTGGTAGTAGAGAGGAACTTCTCCATATTAAAGCCATTCTGGATCTCTTTCTCATTGCCACAGGAATGGACATAAATCCTAAAAAATCCCATTCTCATAGAGGGGCTGTCAGAGGAGGAATCCAGGAGGATTGCAGGGGAGATGCCATAAGAGATTAGGAAAATGGGAGAAAAATTCAAATACCTGGGTTTCTTCCTCAAAACATTGTTACAAAAATTCTGACTAGATGTGGATGGTGGAAAAAATTGAGAAAAATAATAAAACACTAGAGTTATAAATGGGTCTCTCGAGCAGGCAAGATGGTTTTAATCAAGTTAGTCTTCATGGAAATTCTGGTGTATTGGGCGATGCTATCATGGATTCCCAAGGGTATTATGGAAAAATTTAAGGAAAATTTGTAGCAAATTCTTATGGTTAGGCCAAAAGGAGTAGGTCTTTCTTCCATAGGTAGCTTGGGCTCAAATAGCTAGGCCAAAGGAATGGGGTGGGTGGGGCTTAAAATATCTCCCTTCTTTCGTCTCCTCTCTGGAAGCAAAAATGGGTTGGAGAATTATTGTTTCAGAATCCCTATGATCTATGGTAATGAAAATAAAATATATAGACCCTATGCATGTGATTGACTGGATGAGATCACCAACTAATCATACAAATCGAGGCTTAGTGGTGTGGAAAGATACATTGGGGTCGATCAAAATAGTCGAAGAAGGATTGGCCTGACAGGTTGGGAATGGTGAGTAGGTGTAATATTCCAAAATTTGCATGCAGCGAATTGGAATATTGATTTTTGTTGATTTCACTTAGGAGCTGAATAAATGGGTAAGGAGGCCCATACATTTCAGAAATAAGAATAAAATCCCTCATAGTGTGAAAAGGGATCATCTTAGGAGTTGGATTTCACACCGTCATGTGTGAATAGGGTCATTTGCATGTGGACAAGATCAAGTTTGACCAAGTCAACAACGCTGGGATAGGAGGTGGAGAACACTTGGAGAGACAACACAGTATGGATGGGAGGAAGATTCCTTGGTGGAGGAAACCCTAATGAGTGGGACCCATGGTGAGAGGGCTTCCATTTTTTTAAAAGGAGGGCAAGGCAACCATTGTTATTCATGATTTGGATTATTGATTTCATGGTCTGATTAGAATTTGTGCATTCTCTTGCTGTTTAGAAGAGTTGCAATGCTGCTTAGCACAAGGATTTCCTGTTTAGGAATTCATTCTCCTTTCAAGATAGGCCTCTTGAAGGAGTTTTCACTTTATTTCTCCACATCCAGGCTTGAGGCCAAGCTACCTCCTTCAGCTACAATGCAGTTTCTGTTGAGAGCTAGGTTGTGTTGCAGGGTGTTTCAGTGGAGGGTTGACAACACCACTTCCGGGGTATTTTTTTCAAAGGAGGAATATTTATTTCCTTTGGGACACCAGTGAGGAAGATTTTGGAGCTTATTTCAAATCTTGGCACTTGGCTAGTACATTCCCTTTATCCTACAATGCAGTCCCTTTCCTAGACTGTGTTATTTTCAATGTGCATCTGCAGTAAGGATTGCAGAGAGTGTTTGGAGGGTGAGATATTCAGTGATAGGATCAAACTTTCACTTGGAAGATCCATTGGAGGAGGTCTACTTGTTCAAATTATGCATCATCTTCAGCCATCTCCATCCAGTTCTTGAGTTGCAGCTGCTACTCAATCTTGAGACTGCAACTCCGACATTTTGCCACTTTTGCATATTTCAGCCAATCCTTCCAGGATTGTCTTGAAATTGTCTTTGGGAGCTTATATCTTCACTCCCAATTTTGTATGAGCCCTAAATTTGTATATCCATGTATTGACATTTTCTAGCAATAGTTTCTCCTTATAAAACTGCGCTGTCATAGCCTTGGGCATCCTTGTGTAGGAGTGTTTTTCATATTCTATGTACATGTCTCTTGAGGCTAATTTTGCCTATCTTGAGTAACTCTTTCCTCAAGATCTTGTATACATTTTTCTGCTGTAACTTAATATGATCGCTATGTGCTCTTATTATATTTTATGAGTCGATTTTTCACTGCTACTCCAGTTTGTGTTCATGTATTGTTAGATCTCCAATTTTGGAATATCTTAAGATTTTCCCATTGTTGTAGATTTTCCCTATTTTGGGATATTATAGTGGTATCGGAGCATAATCTTGGCTCAGCCTATGGATCTTAGCCATGATGCTATCAAGAGAAGAGAATATGAAGACTCCATTCTTTGGAGGAAAGGAGGAGAGGCTCTCAAAGCTTCTTCCTAAATTTGTACAGAACATTCAAGGAGAACTCAAGAAGATCAAAAGGGAGATGTATATAGAATCTCCAAGAGGGTTTGAATATGAATCAAACTCTAGATTTTCATATGATGAGTGTGAGCATGCAGCCACACATAATGATACAAAATGCAGTCATATTCCCATATTTTCCATGAGAGAGATGGAAGAAGATGGAATGACTAAGAGGGAAACTCTTAGTGATTTTATGCAAGAGTATGAGTCTCAAACTCAGAAGTTTAGAGACCATATCACTTTTACAGAGTTTTGCAAGATCAAGGTGAAGAGAAGCAAGAAAAATTATAGGAGTAGATTCCTCTTATCTACTTTTGATGGTTCACCTACATATTCAGCTAGAGCTTGGGTGGAAGAACTAGACACCTTTTTGCAGCAACAACAAATTTCTGAAGATGAAGCCATCAGAGTTGCAGCGCTGCATTTTGGAGGTAAGGCCTATGCATGGTGGATATTTACATCCTTTTATTTAAATAATGCAAATACTTCCTCTTATGCTAGGTTCACTAAGACATTAGTGGAAATATTTGATGGAAAAATTTATGAAACACATGTTGTGGGACCAAACAAACCTAAGCAAACAAAAACCTTGCATGTGATGGAGAAAACTATAAACTCAGATTCACTTCAGAAAACCATGGAGGAGGCTAACATCTTGCATCATACCTTGTTAGAGGCAAAACCTCTATCTCATATTCCTGAACAAGAGGGCACAGGGATCTCTTTTTTAAAAGAGGATCTAATTCCGGGGAGGTTGCCCATACATGTTGATGAGGAGGAGGGCAACAACGCTGTCATGTCTATAGTTTATCTAGCACCTCATGCAGAGGAAGAGGGATCTCTTGCTCCAACTAGAGGGATTATTGTAGCATTGCAAGGAATTCCCCAGGGTCTCACATGTGGAGATCAAGGCACAACTCATGATTTACATGTGCCATTGATAATAGGATGTGAAACTATGGAGATAAAAGGAGGAGATAGGGAGGATGACCAACATAATATGATGAGGAGCACACACTACTGTCTATTTCATGAGGTTTATGCACCTAAGAGAGAGACTAGATTGCGCAGTGAGAGTAGGGACAAATCTGTCCATTCACATATACAGTCTAATCTTGATGATGATGTCTCATTGCATGGAGACATTTCACCAAGGAGACCACCAGATCAACAGATGGTGAGATATGCTTCACATTTTGAGGCACCACTCACTGATTCCAGAAGAGTGGAGACCCTGGGAGAGCTTGATACAGTGCTGAGAGACTTGGGTGGACTCAAGGAGGAGAGAGGCATTCTCGCAACATCATCTTTACCCACTCTCATTTCAGATTCTGCGCTGTGGCAGAAGCAGCAGGGGAAGGATAGCAGCCTTCCAACTTGCATCTTTGGCATGGGAGATTTCAAAGAGGAGGTTGACCATATGACATATGCTCTTCATGAGAGATCATCAACGTTGTCACTATGGAGGATAGATCCATATTGGAACTCCCAACTTTTGGTGGAGTATTCAAAGGATATTTTCACTTGTATGTTATTAGATGACCAACTACACGAGGAGGGTTATTCAGTTGGATATGGGGTCATCTACTATCATAGTAGGATCTTCTTATCTAGAGATTCCAAGCTCAAGGAGAAGTTGCTACAAGCAGCTCATAGAGATTTCCTTTTCAACCACACTTATTCTATGAGGGCATACCACACCTTCATGGGGGGGTATTTTGGGAAGGCTTTGAGGAGGAGATATATCAGCATTTGAGGAGATGTATGGATCATGTGGAGATGGAGGAGATACATGAATCTTTGGAAGAGTTAACACAAACACCTCTTTCCTATTTGAGGATGGGAGGAGACTCATCTATGAGCCACTCCATTTGCATGAGCAAGACATATGGTAAGGGTATTGTTTGTTTGCATAATGATTTGTATAATGTATATATGCATCCCTTAACCATATATGTGCAGGATGTTTCTCCAAGGAGGAGCACTCTTTCTTCTAGACTTCATGGTCTACTTGAGGCCATGAGCAGTATTGATGACCACTCCCTAGGAGGACTTGGGGAGGAGATGTACTATGGAGAACATGCTCACTTTGCACCATACATCATTCACTTTCTCCAAACATATGAGGAGAGTGGGACAGCAAGAAAGTGGTTGAGAAACCACACTTTTTGTCACTCTCTATTGCAGTTGAGGGTCAAACTGTGTTGGTTACATTTGAGGGGCCATTTTCCTTCTCCCTTGCTACATATGGCAGCAAGTATGGTTCTCATTGTAGTTCCTTATGTTGCTGTTGTTCTTATTTTTATTGGGAGCATGATTGGGGGAGTGGCACATTGGTTGGATGTGTCCCTTGGGGGAGATATTTCCCACATTGTTTGCATTGCATGTTCTAATGGGTGCATGAGAGGTGATATGGCCACCACAAAAAAAAATTTGTTCTTTTACGAGGTGGGCCATGAGGTTGATTGGATGCCATATGATGGTGATTTCCAACTCATCACATATGAGATGGTTTGGGCCAGCATGATTCATAACATTGGAGAGGAGGTCCTTGAGGATCTAGTATTCTTCTTTCCACTTGAGGGCAACATTATTGCATCCCAGGATCAAAAAACACTCTAAAATTATCTTAAGTGGAGAGGAGGATAGCATGGGGTAGGCTATTTTGTCTACCATGTTCAGATTTTCAGCCCACCTACTTTGTAGGAGCCAAAGGTGGAGGAGAAATTTCAAGAGTTGCCATGTTGGGAGGTAACTCACTTTATATGGATGATTGCTTGGGGATGGAGGATCCACATGGGAATGATGATTCCCAATCAATTTCATATCCCATGCCTCAACGGAACCTTTGGACAACACCTTATTTCCTTCTTGAGTACTCTACTTACTCATGATGATAGTTATCTAGCTAACTTGCATGCTTGGGAGGAGAAATATGGAGATTCAATGATGAGAAAACATCTCATTCCTTGGAGGAGTTCATCATATGTGGATGATACAGTAGGAGGAGAGGACACTCTTCATTTCTATGCTTGTAGTTGCTTGAGGACAAGCAACATTTGGGAGGGGAGGACTGTAATATTCCAAAATTTGCATGCAGCAAATTGGAATATTGATTTTTTCTGATTTCACTTAGGAGTTGAATAAATGGGTAAGGATGCCCATACATTTCAAAAATAAGAATAAAATACCTCATAGTGTGAAAAGGGATCATCATAGGAGTTGGATTTCACACCCTCATGTGTGAACAGGGTCGTTTGCATGTGGACAAGGTCAAGTTTGACCAAGTCAACATCGCTGGGATAGGAGGTGGAGAACACTTGGAGAGACAACACAGTATGGATGAGAAGAAGATTCCTTGGTGGAGGAAACCCTAATGAGTGGGACCCATGGTGAGAGGGCTTCCATTTGTTTAAAAGGAGGGCAAGGCAGCCATTGTTATTCATGATTTGGATTATTGATTTCATGGTATGATTAGACTTTGTGTATTCTCTTGTTGTTTAGAAGAGTTGCAGTGCTGCTGAGCACAAGGATTTACTATTTAGGAATTCCTTCTCCTTTCAAGAGAGGCCTCTTGAAGGAGTTTACACTTCATTTCTCCACATCCAGGTTTGAGGCCAAGCTACCTCCTTCAACTACAACGCAGTTTCTGTTGAGGGCTAGGTTGTGTTGCAGGGTGTTGCAGTGGAGGGTTGACAACACCACTTTCGGGGCTTGTTTTTCAAAGGATGAAGCTTTATTTCCTTTGGGACACCAGTGAGGAATATTCTAGAGCTTATTTCAGATCTTGGCACTTGGCCAGTAGATTCCGTTTCTCCTACAACAGAGTCCCTTTCCTAGACTATGTTATTTTCAGTGTGTATCTGCAGTAAGGATTGCAGAGAGTGTTTGGAGAGTGAGATCATCAGTGATAGGATCAACCTTTCACTTGGAAGATCCATTGGAGGAGTTCTACTTGTTCAACTTATGTATCATCTTCAGCCATCTCCATCTAGTTCTTGAGTTGCATCTGCTACTTAGTCTTGAGATTGCAACTATGACATTTTGCCACTTTTGCATATTTTAGCCAATCCTTCCAGGATTGTCTTGAAATTGTCTTTGGGAGCTTAGATCTTCACTCCCAATGTTGTATGAGCCATACATTTGTATATCCATGTATTGAAATTTTCTAGCAGTAGTTTCTCCTTATAAAACTGCACTGTCATAGCCTTGGGCATCCTTGTGTAGCAGTGTTTTTCATATTCTATGTACATGTCTCTTGAGGTTGATTTTTCCTATCTTGAGTAACTCTTTCCTCAATATATTGCATACATTTTTCTGCTGTAACATAATATGATGGCTATGTGCTCTTCTTATATTTTATGAGTTGATTTGTCACTGCTACTCTAGTTTGTGTTCATGTATTGTTGGTTCTCCAATTTTGGAATATTTGAAGATATTCCCATTGTTGTAGATTTTCCCTATTTTGGGATATTACAGCAGGTTCGGATTGGGTCTAATCCCTGGGTAGGCTGCAATGGAGATTTCTGCCTTCCGGAAGAGCTTAGGTTTCATCTATCCAAAAAAGGGATCCAATTCCTAAATCAAATAGAAAAGATAGGTGATTCTACTATATGGCAGCAAGCATGGAAGTCTGGGGAGGATCTAGATATCGACCCACTATGTTATGAGGAGTGGCTCAAATACACAAGGGAACTGGTAAGATCCAACGTTAGGCTTAGGGATAGACATGATGAATTAAAATGGGTCCACGGTCACTCGGGAAGGTACACTCCCAAAGGTGGATATTCTTACCTCATGTTGAAGAAAGGATGGGGAGCCCCATAATGGTGGACAAAACCCCTTTGGAAATTGGAATTTCCAGCAAAAATTAGGCAATTTTTCTGGTGCGTTTTGAGAAACAAAGTTCCAACTTGGGATAATATGCAAAAAAGGAAGAAGGAAGGGCCAGGGTGGTGTTCACTTTGCAAGTTAGACGCTCAGTCTGTTTCTCACCTATTCATCCAATGTCCTTACAACAAGGTAGTATGGATATAATTCTCAAAGTTAATAGGGCTGGACATTTGATGGAATGGATATGTAATATCCCTAAATTGGGATTGTTAGCAAGGCACTCTTGAAAAACACATTTTTTTAAAGAATGGCTGCTACAAGAATGGAAACCAGCACTTGGATCCCTTAGATCTGACAATCTAAGACCTGAATCCAAGAGGGATTAAAAAAAAATCCTTCTAGGTGGGTTAAATAGATCTCCCCACACTTAGTGCAGCTAGAAAATGCCCAAGAAAGGGACTGCAGCAATACAAAAACAACATTGCTGGAGAATAACGCAGTTCAGCCCAATATTTGCAGGAGATAAATATAATGGTTCATTAATCACTTATATATCAGCAAATCAAGTTTATAATCGGGCCCTTACAATTTACAAGAGAAAAATGGAAGTCTTCATGAGAAAATCCCTCTAAAAGAGGTGCTGCAACCATGTATTGGGCTGTAAGAAGGCTTGATAGCGTTATTTTATGAGCTGAAGCAGCTGTACATTACATATTAGATCTAGAAAAAATCTGTGTACCAAATATTAGATCCATATCAGATCTATACACTAGAAGAGTTCCTCTACACATTCCCCTTGGGGTTTTGAGCAAAACATGAAGTACAAAGAGTAGATCTAAGATCTAAAGTTGCAGATCTGCAGTAAGCTTCAGAATTTATGAATTAAATACAATAACACAATAGATTAGATCTGAACTAAAAATGGATCAGAAATCTAATCCATGGATCACCACAGTGAAGGGAAGAACCCCAATCACCAGAGATCTCTCCTCCAAAAGTATGCCAAAACTCCCTGCAACTTCCTTCTTGCAAATAACGTAGTTATGGGAGAGAAACTACATTGTTTACTCTAGCAATGGTTTGGACTGATGCCAAGATCTGAATATGTAGCCCCAATGTTCTAACACTCTCTTATCAGGAGGATAGAAGGCTCTCCCACTGAAAAGAGGCACCAGAATGGCCTATATATGAATAGATCTAGCCTCAACTTGCTGTAGCTTACAAGGAAAACCAAACCCTCAACAGGATCTGTGTTGTAGTTGGAAGATGTAGCTTGGACAAATGCCTGATAGTGGACAAGATCAACAAGACTCCTCCAAGAGCTACTCAATGGAAGAGGTGGGATTCCCGATCAGGAACACCCTAGTGCTAAACAACACTATTCTCAGCTAAACAACAAGAGAATAAGAAATGTCTAAACAGAAAATATCTTCAGAAAATCATAATCATGAACAACCCTCTCTTAATGTCCTCCTCTTCCTTTTATAAGTTAGAAATCCTGCCAAACCCTAGACCATCTCAATGATTTAACTCTATTCACATGTGTAGCCTCCAACTAGAACTGCGCTGTGCATCTAGGAGGTTCATTGCATCTAGAAAACACCGATGATTTGGTCTTGGTTGACTTGGTCAACTGATCCAACCTATTTCACACTTAAGTGTGTTTATGAAAATAGCTCAGTTTTAGCCTTGTTCACATTGAGCATTGGTTTATTTTGCTGATTTAGGAGTTTTATTGATCCTCCTTTACAATTTTATTCATAAAAATAGGAAGCAAAACAAAATTGAATATTCCTACTAGCTTGGGATAATTAGGAATATTACAGTCCTCCCCTCCCAAATGTTCCTTGTCCCCAAGCAACTACAAGGATAGAACTGAAGAGCATCCTCCGAAGGCATGGGGGCTGATATGTGTTGGGAAAACATCTTTCCCAAGTGGATCCTCCATCCCCAAGCAATCATCCATACAACATGAGTTACCTCCCAACATGGCAACTCCAGAAAATTCTCCTCCACCTTGAGTTCATGCAATGTAGGTGGGCTGAAAATCTGAACATGGTAGACATAGGAGCCTACCCCATGTTGTCCTCCTCTCCACTTATGATAAGTGCAGAGTGACTGCTGATCTTGGGCTGCAATAATATTGCCCTCAAGTGGCAAAATGGAGACTAGATCTCCAAAGACCTCCTCTCCAACGCTGTGAATCAAGCTGGCCCAAACCATTCCATATGTGATGGATAGGAAATCATCTCCATATGGAATCTCATCAAACTCATGGCCCACCTCATAAATAAACAAGTGTTTGGCCGTGGTGGCCATAACTCCTCTCATGCTCCCATTAGAACATGCAATGCAGAAAGTGTGGGAATCCTTTGCCCAAAAGAACACATCCAACCAATGTTGTTCCTCTCCAATCATGTTCCTTATAGTAGTAAGAACAACAGAAACAATTGGAACCATGATTAGCATCAAGATGAGGGAAATACTGAAGGTTTCATGTGGTGCAGGAAAGTACCAATAGTCTCCCTTGAAGTTACAGTGCAATTTTTCTAACTGCTGCTTCAGAAAATTACATGGCAAGTGGTTTCTTGATACATGGTTGATTATGTATGTTATTTCATCTACAAATGAATGATAAATGTTTGTGCACATCAAATGAACATACATGAAGTAATACAACACTTGCCCATGGCCACATAAGAGATGGCTGTCTCCATCACATATTCTAGCCCATTGTTGATCATGGAGCTCAATAAAAAGCTTGCCCTCCTGTGGAGAAATGCATAGCATAGAAATGGTAAGAGTATGCAGATCACTAAATGCAAAAACAAGATCCTTACCATGTACTAGAAGTAAGAAAATGATAGGATCCATGAACAAACTCTCCATAATGATATGACATATTCTCATGAAGAGAAATGAATCATGTGCTGCATGAAGATCCTTCCTCATGTACTTGGAAATCCAAGCCAAGAAGAACATTTCATAGTAATAGATGTCTCCATACATTACTCCATCTTTCTCACTTCCTCCTTGTCCATCAAGTGCATCAAGAGTGAAGTGATCCTGGGGACACTCCATCCATAAGTCCATGCTCCAAAGTGACAACGCTGTTAGCCTATGCAAATAGGCTCCTACCAATACATAGCTCCATTCTTTGACATGTTCATTTTCAAAGACATCTTCCATAATGTTGCTACAAACGAGAAGTTCCTTCCAAAGTGGAAGTACTTCCAGATCATCCAAGGCTATGGAGTAGCCCCTTTGCACCATGGTAGTGCCATCTCCTACTCCAACAACATCATGCAAAGTGTGAGAGCAAATCTGCCCTTGCTCTCCCAAAAAATTCCAAAGCAACCAAGGATTTTGCTGCCTCCCCATACCTCCATCATACAAATTATGTGGTGAAAACATGGTGGTTGATATGAAGAATGTCATATCAACACAATGTGTCCATACCCCTTGCTGTCCAATGATGCAAGCATCCTGCCACACATATTTCCCCCACATTCCCTTAGAAAGAGAATGATGGAAAACTCTTTCAAGAGTAGCCAACGCAGCCAAGCCTCCTGTTGCCCAGTATCATAGATTTTAAAGTAGCTTTCCAGCTTCTTTCTCATCATCCACATCCACTCAACCACTTATGGATCATGGATCTCATTCTGCAAATACTTGGTATCCTCCCATTATAGGATACCAACTTTCTTAGATCTTCGAAGAACTTTGCACTTCATGGAATGTTGAAGTGCACCTTCCATGGGATCTCTTGATGAGACCTCCTCCTCATGCACGGCCTTCCAAAACCAATGAGGTCTTGTATCTGCTGCAAGTAGAAGTCTCTCTTTGAGCTGTGGTATGATCATTGAGAAAGTGTCATCTAGAGAGGAGAAAATGTTTCTAATCTCAAGATGTCTACCCCTTGTCATCTCTTCCTCCATGGCTTCCTGAATGAAGTTGACAATTGAATGCTCCCATGAGGAATGGGTCTTTCTTCCTTCACTGCTGCTTTTGGACAGCGTATTGCAACTCTGTTGCTCTAAATTAGCAGTAAGTGATGATTATGGGTCATGCAACAACATATTTCCACTATCTTCCAAAATATTTGCTGCAATATTAGAAAGTGGAAATTTGATAATACCTTGATGGGCTCTGGGAACACCTTGTATGGCTACAAGAGTTCCTTCTTCTACTATGTTGGCTCCCTCAACTGCTGATGTTGAAGGCTGCTCCTCTAAGGTTGTGATAGTGCTGATACAAGTCTTCGCAAGAGATGGTGAGGATTTTTCTTCCTATGATCTCTCTTTGTCAAATATCTTGATCACCCTTTGAATGAAATCTGAAAAAGAAGATACTTTTTCATGTCTCACATGGTTGAACCACCAATTTCTTGCTTCACCCTTCAGGTGCAGCGCTGCAATCTCCACTTCTTCTTATTCTACCACTGGATGTAGTAGGAAAAATGCACCGAGTCTTCTTTCCCAAGCCTTTGCTGCAGATGTCCCATCAAAATTGGACAATAGAAACCTATTTCCCTTGATTTCTCCCTTGCTGCAGGGTATCCTCTCTTCCTCTAGTTGAATGAACTGTGGGAAGGCTAGAGTCTCCTTGAAGGCTCTAGGTTGAGACTTGTACTCAACAAGGCACTCACTCAGAATCTGATGATCCAAGTGTCCTCCATGCTTCTTTTCTTCTTCTTTATGAGAGTAGGAAGTGCATGGTCCTTCCTCTTCTCCTTCTTCTATTTGCTTAACCTCCTTGGAGAGGTTATTTCTAGATCTGAAAAGTGATGAGAGTAATCTCATTCTCCCCATAATTTTTATCTTGCTCCTTCTGATAGCTAGAACTCACAGGTTGAACCAAAGATCATGCTATGATACCACTGTAATATCCCCAAATTGAGATTGCTAGCAAGGCATGCCTGAAAAACACATTTTTTTTTAATATTTAATATTTAATATTTTTATATTTTTATATTTTATTTATTTATTATTATTATTATTATTTTTTTATTTTTTTATTTTATTTTAATTTATTTTAATTTATTTTATTTTAATTTATTTTTTAATTTATTTTTTTAAATTTTTAAATTTATTTATTTATTTATTTATTTTTTTTTTTTTCAGGAATGGCTGCTACAGGATTGGAAACCAGCACTTGGATCCCTTAGATCTGACAATATAAGTCCTGAATCCAAGAGGGATTAAAAAAAATAAATCCTTCTAGGTGGGTTAAACAGATCTCCCCACACCTAGTGCAGCTAGAAAATGCCCAAGGAAGGGACTGCAGCAATACAAAAACAACACTGCTGGAAAATAACGCAGTTCAGCCCAATATTTGTAGGAGATTAATATAATGGTTCATTAATCACTTATACATCAAAAAATCAAGTTTATAATTAGGCCCTTACAATGTACAAGAGAAAAATTGAAGTCTTCATGAGAAAATCCCTCTAAAAGAGGTGCTGCAATCATGTATTGGGCTGTAAGAAGGCTTGACTACGTTATATTATGATTTGAAGTAGCTGTACATTACATATCAGATCTAGAACAGATATGTGTACCAAATATTAGATCCATATCATATCTGTACACTAGAAGAGTTCCTCTACACATTCCCCTTGGGGTTTTGAGCAAAGCATGAAGTACAAAGAGTAGATATGAGATCTAAAGTTGCAGATCTACAGTAAGCTTCAGAATTTCTGAAGTAAATACAATAACACAATAGATCAGATATGAAAATAACATGGATCAGAAATCTAATCCATGGATCACCACAGTGAAGGGAAGAACCCCAATCACCAGAGATCTCTCCTCCAGAAGTATGCCAAAACTCCCTGCAACTTCCTTCTTGCAAATAATGTAGTTATGGGAGAGAAACTGCGTTGTTGACTATAGAAATGGTTTGTCCTGATGCCAAAATCTGAATATGCAGCCCCAATGTTCTAACACTCTCTTATCAGGAGGATAGAAGGCTCTTCCACTGAAAAGAGGCACCAGTGGCCTAGATCTGAATAGATCTAGCCTCCACTTGCTGCAGCTTATAAGGACAACCAAACCCTCAACAGGATCTGTGTTGTAGTTGGAAGATGTAGCTTGGCCAAATGCCTGATAGTGGACAAGATCAGCAAGACTCCTCCAATAGCTACTCAATGGAAGAGGTGGGATTCCCGATCAGGAACACCATAGTGCTAAACAACACTATTCTCAGCTAAACAACAAGAGAATAAGAAATGTCTAAACAGAAAATATCTTCAGAAAATCATAATCATGAACAACCCTCTCTTGATTTCCTCCTCTTCCTTTTATAAGTTAGAAATCCTGCCAAACCCTAAACCATCTCAATGATTTAGCTCTGTTCACATGTGTAGCCTCCAACTAGAACTGCGCTGTGCATCTAGGAGGTTCATTGCATCTAGACAACGCTGATGATTTGGTCCTGGTTGACTTGGTCAACTGATCCAACCTCTTTCACACTTAAGTGTGTTTATGAAAATAGCTCAGTTTTAGCCTTGTTCATATTGAGCATTGGTTTATTTTGCTGATTTAGGGGTTTTATTGATCCTCCTTTACAATTTTATTCATAAAAACAGGAAGCAAAAAAAAATTGAATATTCCTACTAGATTGGGCTAATTAGGAATATTACAAGATAAAATATTAAAGAAGCATGGCAAGAATGGTGGAATATAGCCCTGGAAGGGAAAAGGAAGACAATTTTATTACTAATTTCATGGGGGATCTGGCTGGCTCTAAGCATAATCATCTTCAAATATTAGGAGACCCCAGCCCATGTAGTGGCAACCGAAAGTGCAACAATATATGAATTTCTGCTAGAGCATACAAAAAAAGGCCGAATCAGAGAGATTGTTCCTGAAAATATTCAGGGTGATATTCCTTGGGCTTACTTTGATGGAGCATCTAGCCCTGAAAATATTTGTGGGGCGAGGATATTGATTCACATAAACTCAAGCTATAAGCTGGAAGCTTCAATAGGATTAGGAAGTGGGATGAATAACTATGCAGAATTAAAAAAACATTTCATCTTCTTTTATGTTGGTTTATTCACCTAGGACATCTCTCTGTCCAGATATTTAGTGATTCTCAGAACTGCATTAAGTGGTTGAACAAGGATTTCATGTGCCAAAATTATATGTTAATACCTATTCTAGAGGAAATCTAGACACTGAAAAATCATTTTTCTTACATCTCTGCTTGTCATATTTACAGGGAGTGCAACGCAACAACATACCTCCTTTCTAAGGAGGGTATTCAGCAGGATGTGGGCATCCGAAGAATCCCTGAAATAAGTCCAGATGGCTTGGTGGAAAGGATCAATTTGCCTTTTTCTTAGTTATTTTTTGCTGGTCCTCGGACAGATCTGGAATTGAAATCAAATCTCTTCGACTTTTTATTTATGTACATATTAAAGTGTTTTTTTTGTTTTGTTTATGCAACTTAAAAATTTGATACAGAAAAATATTGTCAGAAACTGGAAATATCCCATTTTTTGTCATGAAGGAACCCAATGGTTGTGCTCTGTTTTGGGCTGGTTTTCCTCATAAGAGGAGCCCGGGAGCAGTTGGGTTTATGGTTTTGGCCATGATTATTAGTGGCGTCTGGTGTATTTTGTACCTAGAAGGGATTCATCCCTCTCAGGTAGCTCAATGTTTTTTTTTGGTTAGGACCTTCATATGAAGAACGACCGTATATACTGGCAAGTGTCTCTTGAGACCTTGGTGGAAGGAATGCTTAAATGCATGTGCACTGTAAATTTTTTATCATCAATAAAAAGTTTCGATTTTTTCCTTTAGAAAAATATTTTAACAATTAGGTTATTAGACACATGACACTGATTTTTTATAGGTGCATTTGTTCCCATCTATGCGGGCATATGGACACCATTTTCGCATAGAAAATGACGATGATGGACACATGACACAAGACTATGGAGCGGAAGTCGAGTTCGATCAATCTAGTTGAGCTAATCACTGTGATCAAAACCTAGTACGAGGGATGTTAGGTTATGTCAGAAAGATACAAGAGATCATTGAAGTAGACTTCTCTTCTTTCCAATGTGCTATTTTTAGGTGCAAGTGGTGGGACACCTTTGATTGGAATAATGTAAAGGAAGATCACGATAGTAGGTTGATATGTATCAACTCTAGAAAGATGTGGAATGAAGCTAAGGAGCCTTATGTTTTCCTCAAACACTGCAACCAGGTGTTTTTTTACCCAAATGTGTTGGATAGGGATTGGTGGTTTGTATTGAGACATGAACCTAGATCAAAAAATATTTTTGAGAACAATAGTGTTATCATGCCAAGGGAGCTGGCAGATCATGAGGTTGGTGAGAACAGAGAGTGATATGGTACATGTGTTATATCAACATTTATACTATTTAAGATGAGTTTTTATAAAGAAGAGGACTTAATCTTACAACTAAGACTCTTTTTTTCCAAATATTATAATATGTATTTTGAATTAATTGGTTTGCATTGTGTTAATGTTTAAATCATTTCAATTGATAATTTGCAATTATGTTGATCTCGAAAGCAATGCACTGTATCAAGTTCTTTTTTTATGTCAATTCCTAAAATAATACAACTACTTGATTGCTTTAAATGGTTTTTCACTATATAATTACTTAAATAATTGCACCCTATTATATATATATATATATATATATATATATATTATATATATATATATATATATATATATATATATATATATATATATATATATATATATATAAATATCTTCAAAATTTAAAAAAAATGTATTAATATATACTATTATTTTTGGTATGTAAGATCATAATAAAATAATGATAATTCTAAACATGAATTTATTTGCATTATTTTGTAAACTTTATTATGTTATAAAAATTCGTATTATTCTAGATTTATTATTTTACAATTATTTATATTCTTACAAATTAACAAATTTACAATTTTACAATTATGGTAATTTTTTTCAGTAAGAGAAAAACGCTGTAGTATTATAGTTCATATTCAATCAAATACGAGTGATTACATCATAAGACATTACATCCAATTTTAGTCCCGAAGAATCCAGCAATTGGAAACCCAATCCTCTAAGCATTCTCTAAGAATTTACCATAACAACCCATGAATAGAAAATCCCATAATGGCCTCCGATTTTATTGGAATTCAATGCCTCACAATACAAGAAACAACTGAAACTCAGATACTGAGTGATCTCTAAGACTGATCTCTGAGATGCCTAAATGAAGAAAAATATGAGATTCAGAATGAATCATGTCTGATGAAGCAATGCCAAGAACAGAGTCAATTCCAAGAAGCCACCAGCAGCCTCGCTTGCAGAAGGAGGCTTGCTTGCACCCAACATCGAAGAAACAAATTAGAAAACAGGCTCACTTTCAGAAGAAGGTCCCCATTATCTGTCGACTAATAAGGAATAGGGAGTATCCTAGTGTCGAGGCAAAGGGAACCCCTGTAGAGATGAATATGAAACTCTCCAGAAGGAATGTCCAGTCATTTCTTCGATAATTTATCAGCTCTAGTATTCAAATCTCTATATATGTGTTCAATACTATATGATTGAAATTTCTGTAGAATGTTTCTAATTCTCTGAATCCAACCAAAACATCGATGGATTTTCAGATTACAATGATCATTGATCCCATCTATAGTAATCTTCGAGTCTCTGTATATATATATGTCTGAGAGTTTTAGATTATATGCAATGTATAGACCTCCCCGGAGTGCCATAATTTCAGCCTTGTTGTTTGAGCCAGAGCCCCCGTTCCAATAGATTTGATAGTGGTCATTGTTGTGAAGATGAATCCAAGCCCCACAGCCGCATATTCCATTGATGCACGCACCATCGAAAAATAATGCCTGGAGAATGATCTAATGAGGTCTAATTCATCCAGAATGATCTTTTATATCCAAGACGATGCATGAATTTATATTGATCCAAGTCGATATATCCTTAATGATCAAGGCAGAGTGAGGAGGGGAATCTTCAAAAATACATCGATTTCTGGCAATCGAGATTTCCCATATAACATAGAAAGGTGTAGTGTTTAATGAATATGCGACTCCAACCCATGATGTAATAGATTGTCTACAATCAAAAGGCTGCCAAGATGAATTGCGAATGACACCTGAGAAATGCATCCAAATCGAAAGGCTGAAAGGGTAAGTAAAAAAGATATGTGATGAGGTTTCTTCCTGCAATCGACAGAAGGGGCATCTTCTAGGACCCATAAAGCCCCGCCTACATAAAACATCCCAAGTCAATATTTTACTTCTCCATAATAGCCAGGTAAATAATACAATCTTGTTTGGAATATTTAGGTGCCAGGAAAAGTAGAAGGGAGACGGTGCAGCAGAAGGATTTGGCTGAATGATATTTTCATAAATGTCCTTCACAATTAAGCCCGGTCCAGATGTTCTTCCGTTCCAAGTCAGTTGGTCACCATTTCTGTTATACGATAGTCCCAGTCCTTGTAGAATTTTTTTATACTCGTTCCATGCCGGTAAATCAATTCCATATATGCCCAGCCTGTTAACGGATTTCCAAATGGGAGCATCAAGGGACCAACAGAGGATAAGGTCCGATAAAGTAAATATGCCCGTCTTTTGTAATTTGTGTAACAAGTGTTCATCTATCTGATATTGTTTAGAGGATGAAAATATCCTGTCAATCCCAATGAAAATATTACGCCCATTCCCAAATTTCCATGCAAGTATTTGACTCAGTAAGGGCATGATCTTGCAAAAACTTATCCAAATTGCAGATGCCCGACGCACCTTGATAGATCCACCCGAATAAAGAAGCTTTAATGGGTCACTGTGTATGTATTTAATTCTAATGATGCTCGACCATTTTCCATCACAATTAAGAGCGCGCCAAAGGGATTTTATCAATAAAGCATTGGCGAAAGATCTAATGTTTAGTTATGGTAGTTATGGTTCAAATTTGACAATTAATTTACAAATTTACAAAATTTACAATTCTAATGAAATTGAATCATGACAATACATACAATTATAATTGCAATTTTATAATTTCACAATACAATTACAATTAAAATTACAATTTTACATACAATTACAATTACAATTACAATTTTACAATTTTACATATAATTACAATTACAGTTATGATTTTACAATTTTACTGCATACGGTAGTTATGGTTCAAATTTGACAATTAATTTACAATTTTAATAAAATTGAATCATGACAATACATACAATTACAATTACAACTTTACAATTTCACAATACAATTACAATTAGAATTTTACAATTTTACAATTTTACATACAAATACAATTACAATTACAATTTTACAATTCTAATAAAATTGAATCATGACAATACATACAATTACAATTACAATTTGAATAAATATCATGATTTAATATTAAAAATAAACATCGCGATCATGATAACCATCGTACAAACATCACATTCGCTAACATCATCTAATCATTGGGATCATTATCATCTAACAAAACACAAGCATTGTACAACATCATCACAACACGAACATCAAATATACATCTCATGTCAAATAATTGTTATAACATACACATCTGTTTGCAAGCACATTAAATGAACATATCTAACATGACCTAACAATATACAAATAATGATGAACACCAACATGTAAATTAAGTACATCAACATGAACATAAAATACATGTACCATATATATATATATATATATAATGACAAAAATATACAACTGTAATAGAACTGCATATAAATGTCAAATATCTAGTGGTACATCAATATTATAACTAGTGAAGGCTTGCTCAGTGGATGGTGCCTGATCAGATGGACGTGCCTACTTAGGAGGTGCCTGCTAATATGGTGCCTGCTCAAGACTAGATGTTGGCTGTGTCAGTTCCAGTCTTCGCAACCTGTCACCAGGGATCAACATGAGCTCTTACTATGTCTGGTTTTGTTAGATGTTTTGCACATGATGTTAAAAAAAAAAACATGTCACAAGTGTGTCCATCAGAAGAAGCTCGGAAAAATATTTCCAACGGTATATCACACTCCCGTAACCGGCTCCCGGATTAGAAGATATGATCGAAATGAATGAGTGATTCTTGGTTATGCATGTTTTGAGGTCAGTTGCTGCACACAATGACAAGTTTAGTACAAAATCAGTTTCTGAAATAATGGTAAGGAATTTTTCAAAAGTGAAAGAGGTTTTTGTTAATCACATACCAAATAACAAAAACCTCCTTCAGTTTATGCACAGGTGCTACTGTCTGGGAGATATACAGTGATATTTGGAGCCTACATTAAAACAAAGCAAATTTTTCATATTTTTTTACTGTTTTAGTCATTTTAGTGCGGAGCCATTTTACAACAGATGGAAAGTAATTTTGCAAAACACAAGGAGGTTTTTGTTAACCACAAGCCATATAACAAAAAAATCTTTCAGTTTATTCACAGGTGTCACGAATTGGGATATGTGACTAGATCTTTACAACTCATTTTCACAGATTTAAATTTTTAATGATTTTCTATTTTAGAGATGATTTTGTGGAACATATTGCGAGCAACTGGAAACGAATTTTCCAAATTTGAGAGAGGTTTCTCTCCAACATGACCTTATGTAAAAAAAAATCTTTCAGTTTTGTAACAGATGCTATGGTTTAGAAGATACGAGTTCATCTTCAACACCTATTTTCAGAAATTCGGCCCAAGTTTAATGTAACTGATTCTATTTTTAAGAAAATGGTTGAGCTCAATTCCATTAGTACAAGGATGAGAAAATGTATATATTTTATGAATTTCATAGTGTAGGGGTTGGATTTTGGCAGAGGGTTGGACACTTGGGATTGCTTGGCACTTCATTGTACATTTCATCTCTGCAATTTTGGCAAAGGAATAGACCAGGGTCTGCAGCACTCTTTGGGATCCATGTGGCTCTGTGTTTTAATGGTGTGTTTCTCTATGTGTTTGTAAGTTCATTGATGTTTATGTCTATCATTTCCCTTCTCATTTCTTCTTAAATTAAACAAATGAGTTATAAAGGTGGAATTCATTAGATTTCTTTGCTCTGCCTTCAGTTTTGTTTAATTTTCCATGTTTTCATCTGTTTGAAGAGGATTCTTGAAAGCCTCTTGCCCTCTTCATCTTCTCATCGGTCTGAAACTATCCATTCACTCAATCCAAAGCATCAAAACAATTTCCTTCCTTTCCCCATTCAGAACTCTGCAAAAACTAGGCCTCATCCCCGAACCCAAAACTGCCTTTCCCTTTGTTTCCAACAAAACCCCCAAAATCAAAATCAAACTCCTTTACTTATATACCTAGCCTAAAATTAGCCTTTATTTCAAGTCATCTCAAGCCCTATTGATTATTTTTGTTGAGATTGACCTGGAGAGAGCCCTCTCCTAATCTGGTAGGGCTAGCTACCAGACTGAGCGTGGTTTGATGTTACCCTAAACTCTGCCTTCTTTCAGCCTGAGGTAGATTTAGGCTATAACATAGTGGCGACCATACTGGGGAACCTAAGATTGTTTGCTTGTTAGTGTTATTCGTTTTATAAACTACAGACAGAGCCTGAAGTTAGCTAGGTAGCCTTCGAACTGCACATTGCTTTGCGAGTGCATAAGTAGATAAAAGCTGCTTCAGTCAATCTCCAGTCTAGTCTTATAAACTGAACATCTGACTTGAAAACTGCCCCAGTACATTAAACTGGGGAAGAGGTGACAGATCTTCTCCGGGAAAGATCATTCAAGTTGAAGATCTGATTGCTGATGGCGAACAACAGTCAGACACATATGAAGGCTGAAACATTCACCTGGCGACTCCAACTCAATCCAGAGATTCCAGTGCTCACTGATCCATTCATGCACTAAAATAAAATGGTAGGGTATGTGGAAAACCCTGTGCTTTATGAAGTTTTAAAAGAAGTTAGAGATCAGTTAGTGGATTTTGAAATTGATGAAGTATTTTTCATTGCCGTGCTTCAATTTTTGAGATCTCCAAAGTTTCCTCCTAAAGCTAAAACTTGTTTCTTTGAGTTAGTTGTTGAAAAATTTGAGAAGGAGATTCAATATTTAAATGATCAGATCCAATCATATGAATTCCGAGATCCAAAAAAGTTCTTGGAAACTCTCCCTCCTTCAAAACAAGAAACAATAGAGCTGCTCATGGATGTTTGCATTCACAGTTTGCAGCTGGAAGCATGTATTGTGGTGTTGGGGCAGCAAACAAAGTCTGGTTTTTGCGATCCTATTTCAACGTACATGGATTTTTTTTTTTTCAGTTTGAATGATAGATCAAATTGTCTTTTACATAACCAGGCTCGTTATGTGCATGTATGGCTGTCAGCATTTACATTTGTGTCCTGGTTGAAGCACTTTCAAGCAGCATCCTTGTCACAGTTACTTGATTGGTTGATCTGGCATTACAACGTTACTTGATCTATTGGTTTTACAAAAAAGTAGGGTAGATTTGTAAATAAATAAGCTGCCAAAGGCAACATTTCAGTTTCCGGTATTTGTTTATGTACAGGTTGCAGTATGTATATGTTTTTGGATTGGTATGAGTTGTTTTGGGTTTGCAGTTGTTTGACCGTGCAGGCCCAATGGATGAGGCACTTGGTCTACGGTGTTCTTGACACCTCCAAGGAGCTGCCATCCCCAATGGAGCCGATGTTAGTTCCAGTCTTCGCGGCCTGTCACCAGGGATCAACATGAGCTCTTACTATGTCTGGTTTTGTTAGATGTTTTGCACATGATGTTCAACACAAAACATGTCACAAGTGTGTCCATCAGAAGAAGCTCGGAAAAATATTTCGAACGGTATATCACACTCCCGTAACCGGCTCTCGGATTAGAAGATATGATCGAAATGAATGAGTGATTCTTGGTTATGCATATTTTGAGGTCAGTTGCTGCACACAATGACAATTTTAGTAAAAAATCAGTTTCTGAAATAATGGTAAGGAATTTTTCAAAAGTGAAAGAGGTTTTTTTTAATCATATACCAAATAACAAAAACCTCCTTCATTTTATGCACAGGTGCTACTATGTGGGATATATACAGTGATATTTGGAGCCTACATTAAAACAAAGCAAATTTTTCATATTTTTTACTGTTTTAGTCATTTTAGTGCGGAGCCATTTTAAAACATATGGAAAGTAATTTTGCAAAAAAAAAAGGAGGTTTTTGTTAAAACAAGCTATATAACAAAAACCTCTTTCAGTTTATTCACAGGTGTCACAAATTGGGATATGTGACTAGATCTTTACAGCTCATTTTCACATATTTAAATTTTTAATGATTTTCTATTTTAGAGATGATTTTGTGGAACCGATTTCGAGAAACTGGAAACGAATTTTCCAAATTTGAGAGAGGTTTCTCTCCAAAATGACCTTATTTACAAAAACCTCTTTCAGTTTTGTAACAGATTCTATGTTTTAGGAGATACGAGTTCATCTTCAACACCTATTTTCAGAAATTCAGCCCAAGTTTAATGTATCTAATTCTATTTTTAAGAAAATGGTTGAGCTCAATTCCCTTAGTAAAAGGATGAGAAAATGTATATATTTTATGAATTTCATAGTGTAGGGGTTGGATTTTGGTAGAGGGTTGGGCACTTGGGATTTCTTGGCACTTCATTGTACATTGCATCTTTGCAATTTTGGCAAAGGAATAGACCAGGGTTTGCAGCACTCTTTGGGATCCATGTGGCTCTGTGTTTTGATGGTGTGTTTCTCTATGTGTTTGTAAGTTCATTGATGTTTATGTGTATCATTTCCCTTCTCCTTTATTATTGAATTAAACAAATGAGTTATAAAGGTGGAATTCATTAGATTGCTTTGCTTTGCCTTCAGTTTTGTTTAATTTTCCATGTTTTCATCTGTTTGAAGAGGATTCTTGAAAGCCTCTTGCCCTCTTCAGCTTCTCACCAGTCTGAAACTATCCATTCACTCAATCCAAAGCATAAAAACAATTGCCTTCCTTGCCCCATTCATAACTCTGCAAAAACTAGGCCTCATCCACGAACCCAAAACTGCCTTTCCCTTTGTTTCCAACAAAACCCCCAAAATCAAAATCAAAATCCTTTACTTATATACCTAGCCTAAAATTAGCCTTTATTTCAAGTCATCTCAAGCCTTATTGATTATTTTTGCTGAGATTGACCCGGAGAGAGCCCTCTCCTGATCTGGTAGGGCTAGCTACCAGACTGAGCGTGGTTTGATGTTACCCTGAACTCTGCCTTCTTTCAGCCTGAGGTAGATTTAGGTTATAACATAGTGGCGACCATACTGGGGAACCTAAGATTGTTTTCTTGTTAGTGCTATTCGTTTTATAAACTACAGATGAAGCCTGAAGTTATCCAGGTAGCCTTCGAACTGCACATTGCTTTGCGAGTGCATAAGTAGATAAAAGCTGCTTCAGTCAATCTCCAGTCTAGTCTTATAAACTGAACATCTGACTTGCAAATTTCCCCAGTACATTAAACTGGGGAAGAGGTGACAGATCTTCTCCGGGAAAGATCATTCAAGTTGAAGATCTGATTGCTGATGGTGGACAGCAGTCAGACACATATGAAGGCTGAAACATTCACCTGGCGACTCCAACTCAATCCAGAGATTCCAATGCTCACTGATCCATTCATGCACTAAAATAAAATGGTAGGGTATGTGGAAAACCTTGCGCTCTGTGAAGTTTTAAAAGAAGTTAGAGATCAGTTAGTGGATTTTAAAATTGATGAAGTATTTTTCATTGCCGTGCTTCAATTTTTGAGATCTCCAAAGTTTCATCCTAAAGCTAAAACTTGTTTCTTTGAGTTAGTTGCTGAAAAATTTGAGAAGGAGATTCAATATTTAAATGATCAGATCCAATCATATGAATTTCGAGATCCCAAAAATTTCTTGGAAACTCTCCCTCCTTCAAAACAAGAAACAATAGAGCTGCCCGTGGATGTTTGCATTGACAGTTTGCAGCTAGAAGCATGTATTGTGGAGTTGGGGCAGCAAACAAAGTCTAGTTTTTGCGATCCTATTGCAACGTACATGGAAATTTTTTTCAGTTTGAATGATAGATCAAATTGTCTTTTACATAACCAGGCTCGTTATGTGCATGTATGGCTGTTAGCATTTACATTTGTGTCCTGGTTGAAGCACTTTCAAGTAGCATCCTTGTCACAGTTACTTGATTGGTTGATCTGGCATTACAAAATTACTTTATCTATTGGTTTTGCAGCAAAGTAGGGTAGATTTGTAAATAAATAAGCTGCCAAAGGCAACATTTCAGTTTCTGGTATATGTTTATGTACAGTTTGCAGTATGTATATGTTTTTGGATTGGTATGAGTTGTTTTGGGCTTGCAGTTGTTTGACCATGCATGCCCAATGGATGAGGCACTTGGTCTACAGTTTTCTTGACACCTCCAAGGAGCTGCCATCCCCAATGGAGCCGATGTTAGTTCCAGTCTTCGCAGCCTGTCACCAGGGATCAACATGAGCTCTTATTATGTCTGGTTTTGTTAGATGTTTTGCACATGATTTTCAGCACAAAACATGTCACAAGTGTTTCCATCAGAAGAAGCTCAGAAAAATATTTCCAACGGTATATCACACTCCTATAACCGGCTCTCGGATTAGAAGATATGATCGAAATGAATGAGTGATTCTTGGTTATGCATGTTTTGAGGTCAGTTGCTACACACAATTGAAAATTTAGTACAAAATCAGTTTCTGAAATAATGGTAGGGAATTTTTCAAAAGTGAAAGAGGTTTTTGTTAATCACATACCAAATAACAAAAACCTCCTTCATTTTATGCACAGGTGCTACTATGTGGGAGATATACAATTATATTTGGAGACTACATTAAAACACAACAAATTTTTCATATTTTTTACTGTTTTAGTCATTTTAGTGCGGAACCATTTTACAATAGATGGAAAGTAATTTTTAAAAACACAAGGAGGTTTTTGTTAAAAACAAGCCATATAACAAAAACCTCTTTCAGTTTATTCACAGGTGTCACGAATTGGGATATGTGACTAGATCTTTACAGCTCATTTTCACAGATTTAAATTTTTAACGATTTTCTATTTTAGAGATGATTTTGTGGAACAGATTGCGAGCAACTGGAAACGGATTTTCCAAATTTGAGAGAGGTTTCTCTCCAACATGACCTTATCTACAAAAAAATCTTTCATTTTTGTAACAGATGCTATGTTTTAGGAGATACGAGTTCATCTTCAACACCTATTTTCAGAAATTCAGCCCAAGTTTAATGTAACTGATTCTATTTTTAAGAAAATGGTTGAGCTCAATTCCATTAGTAAAAGGATGAGAAAATGTATATATTTTATGAATTTCATAGTTTAGGGGTTGGATTTTGGCAGAGGTTTGGACACTTGGGATTGCTTGGCACTTCCTTGTACATTTCATCTCTGCAATTTTGGCAAAGGAATAGACCAGGGTTTGCAGCACTCTTTGGGATCCATGTGGCTCTGTGTTTTGATGGTGTGTTTCTCTATGTGTTTGTAAGTTAATTGATGTTTATGTGTATCATTTCACTTCTCCTTTCTTCTTAAATTAAACAAATGAGTTATAAAGGTGGAATTCATTAGATTGCTTTGCTCTGCCTTCAGTTTTGTTTAATTTTCCATGTTTTCATCTGTTTGAAGAGGATTCTTGAAAGCCTCTTGCCCTCTTCAGCTTCTCACCGGTCTGAAACTATCCATTCACTCAATCCAAAGCATCAAAACAATTTCCTTCCTTTCCCCATTCAGAACTTTGCAAAAACTAGGCCTCATCCCCGAACCCAAAGCTGCCTTTCCCTTTGTTTTCAACAAAACCCCCAAAATCAAAATCAAACTCCTTTACTTATATACCTAGCCTAAAATTAGCCTTTATTTCAAGTCATCTCAAGCCCTATTGATTATTTTGCTGAGATTGACCCGGAGAGAGCCCTCTCCTGATCTGGTAGGGCTAGCTACCAGACTGAGCGTGGTTTGATGTTACCCTGAACTCTGTCTTCTTTCGTTGTTTTAGTAATACTTAAAAATAACTCTACAACACTTCTTTAGCCTCTATTATGCACCGGTGCCTCACATATATATCAAGCACACCGGTGCGTGTTAGGATTATAAACGCACCGCAAAAAAAAAAACATCCGCAAAAGCATCCACCCACCAACCTCCTCTAGTGACCTCCATTACAAATGAATATTTGGGCTATTTTTATAAAGCCCTTAAAAAAATACGCAAGAGGGTCTTTTCCTTGTAATGTATAAAGTCTTAATTCAGAAATAAAAAGTTATTTAAATTAAATTAACTTACAATAATGAATTTAATTAAATAAATCAACTAGTTAAATTTTATTTACATATTAAAATTAATTTAATTTATAATTTATAAAAGGATAATAAAATACATATTTATGTCCATGTGGTGAAAATGACCAAAATTTGATTGGTCATAACTTTCAATCCTTGCAATGGAATTGAGCAAAATTTGAACCGTTGGAAAGATGGCAGTAAAATGAAAGCAACAAAGCCTTCCAAATGAAAATCAAAGAAAAAAATTATCTAAATTAAAGAAAATTAAATCATCCCTAAATCAATATTAAAAAAATTTACATGGAGGGACCCATAATTTTAAATAAATTAAAGGGGATGGTTGAGGCCTCGACAACAACCTTCTTATTTTATTGGTTCCAAATCTTATAGCCTTCCATGTCAATTTTATATCCAATATATATACAATTTTCAACTTTCTTATCTATCTTATTCCTATTCTCCTACAAAATGTGCACACAAGCATCATGGCCAAATGTCCTAAGATGTTTAAGATAGGGTTTCTTACCAGTCCTTACCTCATGTGGATTATGGAGGGCAAGAAGATGCAGATTCTAAAGGAAAAGGAAGAGGAGTGGTGTGTGAAGAGCAGAGTAGAGTGGGTTGCGGAGGGAGATAGAAATACACATTTTTTTCAAAGGAGGGCATCATATAGGAGATAGTAGAATTCTATTTGGAAAATAGAGGAGGTTGGAAGAATTCCCCATGTTGGCTTGATGGGGTCTAGACCTAGGTTCAATGTGGCTGCGCATTCCAACAAAACCCACTATTACCGACCCTTTCGGTAACGATCTGCTTGCGCAGATCGAAGTCTCACCCGAGGAAATATAGGGTGATGCTAGAACTAGGTTTCTGCATCCAAAGGGATAGAGGATCGTGGCTAGGGATTTTCCTTCTTAACAGGGTTTCGCAGGCCAGATCTATCAGTAATACCAGCCTTGTTCAACACATCTGTTGAACTTACCCACAGGCTATGGGATCTTACTTATTATTGCATTAAACAAAGTAAATAATCATAAATGGGACTACGCTATTTAGTTACAGATCAAAACCCTTTTTCAGCATAGATAATAAAAAATAGTAAGTAAAAGCAAAACACATCAATATAACTCAAATATTTCTCAACAAGTCTTTCATTAATAGCCAGATGCTTCTCATACATTCACTTTCCACCCTATGCACACAACTGCAGTGGTCTGCGCACACAGCTGCAAACTTGCTAAGGTCTCTGCACACATAGCTGCAGGAGCCTTTTCCTTTAACCCAAAAAGAGAGTCTGACCCAAAACAACCTTACAACTAAATGCATCACTCGAGCCCTTCATTTATTTTTTTCTGATCTCTATCTAGACTCCATATATAGATTTTTCCTTTACAATACCATGGTCCAAATATTAGAAATTGTGAGAGAGCAGAAACGCACAGGATTCACACACAAATAATTAATTTCTATATCCAATAATCAGAGATACATCAAATATATATAGTTAAACTAATGCTAATCTTAGAGAGAGAAGTTGAGAGAATCTCTCAACTTCCTCAACAACCCAATCCAAGATATACTAAAGTAAGCATAATCCTAACTAATTCTAATACCCTCCCTTAATGCTTACTTTACAAAATATATAATAATTAATCACAATTACAACACTGTAAACTTTCGTCTCTTTGTTTGATCTGGTCTTCATTAACACTTGTACCCACTCTGAGATCTCATAGGAAACGCTCTTTTCTCCACCATTTTTGAGCTACCATTCAACCCATTTAAAATACATTTGTTTCTGACCAGCAATAATGAAATTTGTAAGATCAACAGTATTGACAAATCAGCTCGTCGGGGCTTCCGCGATAGAGCTGACAAGTGATGAACCATCCTATGGACCAATCACCATCTGTCGGATATTTCGCTTTCGGCTATCCATCAGTGGCTAGGAAAATGGTCTGAATACTGAATGTGTTCAAGAGCTAATCTAACAACTTGACCTGCTTGTAACCTGTAACTGATGCTCCTTGGCCCGTAGCACAACAAGATTAGCATATAACAAATTCACATAATCAAATTAGCCAATTGTTCTCTCGTCCCTGTAGGACGTCAAGAACGACTAATTTAAATAATGCTAATTTGTTCAATAATTGGTTCTCTAATACACAAATCTCATAACAATAAATAAATATAAGCTTAAACTCCACACTATATTCCACACACTTGCAAATTACTGACTTCTGCTTTGAACAGAAAAAAAATATCGCTCGATCCTGAACTGTCCACGCAAATAGCGCTGAGATTGAACAAAATTTATCTCAAAATCGAGGATTAAATAAACAGATTATTTACCAGCACTCAATCGTGCTGAAACCGTTAATGGGAGGCTGGAACGGACCTGATTTGTTCTTTAAGACTGTTGAACACGTTAAGACTTCACTGTATACACATTAGGATGACGATTAGCCGTCCTTCTGATCACGCTGCTACACGGCAGAGTAGAGGAAGCAATAGAAGCGGTAGCCATTACTAGATCAAATTCTTCCAGCTATCGGCTAATATTAACTGCAATTTGCAATGGAAATAGCAAACAAATTTCGCCGGATTGATATCTGATGGCATTTGATTTTTTTGCTTGCTTGGTATTACTGCACTGAGTGTTTGTATATATAGTGCGCGACAGCGGGGTCGAATTGTAAAGACTGACACATTGTAAATTTGCTAAATTATATTTTTCGTATGAGACAGAAATAGAATGAAGGAGTCTCACATTATTCATGCGGAAACGAACGAGGACATCATGTCAAAATTCAATTCCCACGCCATCCGACACAGCACACCAGGTAACGGAAAAACCAGACAACGACGTTCATTTCGGATTCCAAATACCACCAATTCGACCCTCCAATCCGCAAGGGAAACCTCCCTTCTCGCCTGCTCGGCTCGTTCTTCAGATCTCAGTGCCATTGGGGGAAGAGGAATATTAAAAATTGGATATCTTCTGACATAGAGATGGCTCTCTCTCGTCTTGCGCAGGTTGGATTGGTAGGAATCATGAAACAATTGCCAGAGCTCCGTGCATTATCCTCGGCGTTCAGTGAACTCGACGTCTCCGAGCAGACGTGAGCTTAGTTGATAATATGAGACACTGATCGTCCCTGCAGACAAGATCAGGTATACTGCACAGCGATATTTCAAATTAGCGGCGATTCTCAGCTGACAGTTCTCAATTTTAGAACTACCTTCACCGTCTCCCCTCAATAGTCGGGCAGCAAGATTGATCCACACACATCAATCGTTGCTCACTGCTAGATCACTCGCTCACACAAACAAAAACAAATTCAACACTATTACCCTACTTATGTACAGATAAGCAGCAACATAAACTCTCACATTTTCCTGGCCTTCCCGTAAGGGAATCAAGCCAGAACTGGCTCTGATACCATATTAGAAATTGTGAGAGAGCAGAAACACACAGGATTCACACACAAATAATTAATTTCTATATCCAATAATCAGAGATACATCAAATATATATAGTTAAACTAATGCTAATCTTAGAGAGAGAAGTTGAGAGAATCTCTCAACTTCCTCAACAACCCAATCCAAGATATACTAAAGTAAGCATAATCTTAACTAATTCTAATACCAAAACCATGGGCAGAGCCCAACATTCACAAAATATCCCATCCCATTACATAATAAGGGGCTTTGACAGACCCCAAAGCCCCTAGGAATCCAAATAGACTACGCGCTGTGGACTCCGATCCTCGATCTGTGGAGTATTTCCTTTCTTGATTACTTCACGGGGATCCCATCTCCAACAGGCCCTAAAAAAAAATTGTGACTCATCCTGCGTCACAATGGTGGTGCACCATCGATCTTCTCTCTGATGCTGCTCAAGGTATCCTTCAACGGCGGGACTGCTCTGATGCGTTGTTTCTCGAATTCGCTGATGACTCAGAGCAACATATTTGTGACCTTCTTAGCTGCCCTCTACTGCAGTCCTTGCTGTGTCTCGCGCAAAGTTTTTATTTTCTGCTCTGCAGTTTGGGAGATGTGACTAGCCTCAGCTTCCAAAGGATTTATCCTGGCTACAAATAACTCCTCCTTCCTGCATAACACAACGAATTTCTCCTTCAAATATTTACCTTCTTTGAGGCAGTTAATCTGTTGTGTCGATGCTAAAGCCTTTGCAGTGACCTTAATCTGATCTAGTTTTTCAAGTTTTTTGCGTACTTCGGCCTCAATCTTTGCACCTGAGGTTCCTCCTACAGTGAGGAACACACATCAAGAGCCTCCCCAAATATATTCGTGCACTTCTGTATGTAGGACCAATCTGTTTTGTGGCTAATTTCAACTCAGCGACTCGTTTCTCTCGGATTTCTAGCGGAGTGGCAGGCTGTAATTGCAGTTGCAACTTGACGATTTTCATCTCCATTCCCATACTAACTTCATCAAATTTAGCCTTAGATTATTTGACAGTTGTGGCAAAATTGGCCACTTTGTCCTTGGGCGCAACTACAACTTGAATCTTGAGCTCTGTTTTCTCACTACATGCCTTAGAGATAGCCTCCTCCAGCTTCTGTCGTTGTGCTGCCTCAGCCGCACACACTTGGAAATCAAGTCAATTTTCCTTGGCCATGCTCTGCCTTTCATTATTTGTTTCCTGAATAATCAGAAGTGCTTGTTGTTCACAGATATTCAACTCGTCGTCGATGCCCTGGTGGAATTCCTGCAGAGTCTCTAGTGGCATCACAATAATATTCAACATTGTGTTTTGCTAGAGAACCACTGGCTTCCTTTGGTCTGCCTTATAAAAACACAAAATGTCTGCAGGGATAGGCACTACGTAGGTGTCAGAAGTTAGTGCTAATTCATGCGCTTTAGTGCTTGCACCTATTTGTGCCTCGCTGGGTGGAACCACACTCGCTTGCAATCCGCTCGCCTGGCTCACACTCACCTGAACTGCGCTTCCCTGTACCTGCAAGTCCTGCAACCCCTTATGAACATCTTCCAACACTTTCTTGTACTTTTCTTCTATGTTGCCTCCAAAATCCTCATTGGCTTGCTACACAACGTCTCCTATCTCGTCAATGTCCCCCTTAGTGAGGACCATGTCGGTTGGGACAACAGATTTGTCGAACTTGACCTTATTTCTATGACACCCTTCTATGGCTGCTTTCTCTTAGTGATAAATGGGGAGGAGGGGCTAGAGGGGCCATAATATTTCTATCTTTGTTCACCTTAGTATCTGCAGTTTTCGTCCTCCAACACAATATTGTTGGCCGGGTTTGTTCAATCCGTCGGTACCAACATCCGTGGCTCTTTGGTGATGTGAAACACTCATGCTTTAATTTCTTGAAGAGCCTCATTAATGCACTCCCAACTATCAGCGAAGCTATATTTTAATACGAATCCTTCCGTCATCTCATTCCAATTTTTCGTGCCATGGCACAGCTCTGTTTCGAGATACTATTGCTCAGGTATCGTATCTAAGGAATGAAATAACATGTGCACCCATTATGGTTGAGGTTTTGTTCCCCAAGCTTTAGTCCAGCGAGCCAAGAGCTTTTGAGGATCCTTCTAACCATCATACTTCTCAACGATCTTTGTATCAGCTTGACCAAATATTAGCCTTATCAATTTGCATAACTCCTTCCATCCTTCTAAACTTTCCCTATGTGTGCCTCACCATCGGGTTGTAGTAGACCTCAAGGCGAAGTCTAAAGATTCATACCTCTGTTCTTCCAGAAATTTTCGCTCGAATTCCTCAAAGAATAAGACAACATTCCCCGTTCCATCATAAAAATTTAAGTCGTGCGCTTCCGATATAACACAACACAAAGATTTGGTAACCATGTTACAATGTTTAGTGGCTACTTCATGCAAATGATTCTACCAATGTTCTAGCTCTTCATCGAAATTTAAAACTCATGAACTATCACACTCCCAACATATTCGATCATCCGCAATGGGATTAATCCAATCTTCATCCTGCGCGGTGAGCTTATAAATCTGATCAATCTCAGCACCCCCATACTCATGTTAGACACGTTCTTGTAACACACACCTTCAGATGGATCTAATGGCACAAAAAATTGGGTACCATTCTTCTCAAAGATCATATGCATATTCTTTAGGTTGATTATAACATCCATAAGCCTAGTCAAATCCAAAAAACGTAGGATATGGATTACTGTCATCCAAAATATCAATCACTTCGAAGTCGACCAACACACCAACTCCATCAATATCTACACTAATTCCCTACAATTGCCCCATCAGAATGATCTTCTCCCGAGTTTCCATCCTCAGCTGAATTGGTGACCATTGCAGCTTAGGCCTTCCCATCCGTTCCCATGTCTGCTTTGGTAGAACATTGAAATTTGATTCAAGATCCAGAATGACTTGATCTATCTCAAAATATTCGATATGTGCAGTCAACCACATCTCCTGGTCGGTTATTTTCTTCATCTTGTATACCTTTTTTACTACGTGTTGTTCCAGCTGCAACCTTTCCTTACCAACTCAATTATCTATTAGTTCCTGCAGCCCTTCTACATCCCTATGGTCCCTCATCAATTTCATACATGTCTGCAAGAAGGACGCCAAGATATATTGATCCACTTCCTTTGATTTACTCTTCTCCTTAGGCATGTTCTCTAATGGAAACAATTGTCTCTAGGTCTCTGTCACGACCTTTTTCCCTTCTGTGCAGTCTCCTCCAGTACTCACACCACTACATGTTACTATGTTAATTCTTGGATCTTCCTGGTGCGATTCAATCCTCGCCATTTGTATATTATGAGCCAGATGATGGTTACACTTTTCCTGCATTTTAGTTAACAAAATGGGAGAATCTTTAATTTCATGACCAAATTATTGACAATACTTACATGAAACTACAATGGGATTCTGACAATCCTTGGAAAAATGTTCATTTGGCCTGCAGTTGTAGCATATGAGTTGATCTCGTCCATGACTTGCACCTCCTCCTCGGCCATTCCCTCAGCCTAGGAAGCCTCATCGCGCAGTCCCCGAACCCGATGCTTCACGAACTTCTACCTGCATTCGATATGTGCAACGAATGTTTTGCATCATGAGATCATAGCTCTTACAATGCTGCTCATCATGTCCCATCGAATTGCATAAATCGCAGAACAATTGTTGTGGCGATCTTACAAACTTTTGCAGTAGGTGGAAATAATCCATAGAATGTTGGCTTGCAACTTTGCATAAGATACACCATACATGGTGCCCTCCACTTGGCCCTGCACTCGATCCAGGCTTCAAAGGACTCGACATCCCAGTATTCAAATATTCTCTATAAACAACACTGTTCTTTATAGTGACCCTCTCCTTTGCATTTTATACACCATACTTCCGAACTTATTTCAGATTGAACCTCCTTTCCTTTCTTTAGATCCTGGAGCTCCATATGAAAACTTTCCAACTAATTTTGAATCTTTTGCACTCCTATACTTGTATCATCTACTGGCGATTATTCAAGCTTCATCGTGAACTCCAATGCTTCAACCTAAGTTGCAATATTTTTTTGGGACAATGGAAGCATGAGATGAGGAAACATTAAAGAAATGAACCATTCTCTATGTTGTTCATTCGGGATCTTGAAACTAATCTGCCTCAGTTTTGTCTTGAATCTCTCATGTACCTCCCATACAGATTCGGTAGTCAGCTGCTTAATTTCCTTGATCTCTGTGATACATTGGGACTGCGACTTTGGTTTCTTTAATTCACCGTTCAATGTGGTATTGGTCTCAGCTAAAGAAGAATTTGAATTCTTTGTAGCATACTTCATGTACCAGGACAATTCTTTATCTTGCAACATTGTAATCAACGGCGCCTTCTTCATGTTTTCATCTGTAACATTCTGCGAACTCCATATCGCTTCTACCACAAAATAGTATTGTTAAGGATCATCAGTCCCCTTGAACATAAGCATCTTCGAGGGTTGGGATGGTGAAAGTTCAGGATCATCGTTCCCCAGACCCAAACAATGGACTATATTCCCTTTCAATGTACATACCCCAACTTGTTCTAAAACTTTTTCTACTTTGCATAACACCATATATTTTTTTTGTCACACATCAATTTGAGTGCATCCATATTATACCTTTTTCACACAATAGTTTTTAATGTAGAAGTTCAGTGAATTCATGTACTCACTTCTATGGTTTCTATATAACTTGCGCTCTACTTCGCTATAAGACAAAAAAGCGTCGATTGTGAACTAAGTAATGAACCCTACAAGGATACTATCTATCCAATAACCAATAGCTGTCGCGATCTTGTTATTAGTCTTTTTCATCTTCTCAATCAGATACGGGGTCCAAACAATTGAATTATTATTGAACCGACCTATGTTCACAACTAGCCTTGAAATCCACTCATACAACTCACTAGCAAACAATGTGAAAAAGATATCATACTTATATCTATAGATATACTTCTATAACCAATTTTCAGTAGAGACATGTGGGTTTCTGGTTTATTGCACAACAAACTCACATTATTTTAGATCAACCCTATCTTCAATTTCTTTCTTAGACGAATTCCACATCCAGCTATCCATCACTCATATCCCAGTCCTAGAAACGAAACCATTTGTTGGCTTGATGGGGTCTAGAACCAGGTTCAATGTGGCTGCACAATCCAACAAAACTCACTATTACTGGCCATTTCGACAACAATCTGCTTGTGTAGATCGAAGTATCACCCGAGGTAATATAGGGGGGTGTTAGAAATAGGTTTCTTCATCCAGAGGGATAAAGGATCGTGGCTTTAGGGATTTTCCTTCTTAACAGAGCTTCGCAGGCTAGATCTATCGGTAACACCAGCGTTTTTCAACACATCAATTGAACTTAACCATAGGCTGCACGATCTTACATATTTTTGCATTAAACAAATTAAATAATCATAAAAAAAACTACGTTATACAATTACAAATAAAAACCATTTTTCAGCATAGATATTTATAAATAGTAAGTAAAAGAAAAACACATCAATATAACTCAGATATTTCTCAACAAGTCTTTCATTAATAGCAATATATTTCTCATACATTCACTTTCCACCCTGTGCACATAGTTGCAGGGGTCTGCACACACAACTGTAGACTTCCTAAGGTTTCTATGCACATAGCGGTAGGAGCCTTTTCTTCTAACCCAAAAACAAACTCTAACTTAAAACAATATTACATATAAATGCATCATTCAAACCCTTCATCTATTTTCTTCTGACTTCTATCTAGACTCCTTATATAGATTTTGCCTTTACAATACCATGGTCCAAAACCATGGGCGGAGTCCAACGTTCAAAAAATATACCATCCCATAACATAATAAGGGGCTTTGACCCACCCCAAAACCCCTATGACTCAAAATAGACTCCGATTTGCGCGCTCTGCTCCTCAATCTTCAGAGTCTTTCCTTACTTGCTTACTTTGTGGGGATCCCAACTCCAACACCCCACGTTACACAGGAGGCCATAAAAAGGGAGGTAATTTTCTATTTCAGCTCTTTGTACAGGACCGGGGATGGTTATTTCACGAAAAAACAATTGGAGATTATTAATATCTTCCCAGAATTATCGTTGGGGAGGAGAGGGATATGATGGAGGCCCCAATTTCTAGTGTGGATGTTTTGCGTGACCTTAATACGATGGCTAAGGACAAGAGCCTAGGACCGGATGGGTGGCCCGTCGAAATTTTCCTACACTTTCAACATATTATGATGGGGGATTTGACTTCCATAGTGGATAAATATATACATATGGGGGTAATCTCAGGATTGATAAATTCCACTTTCATCACCCTCGTCTCCAAGGTTTCCAAGCTGAGGACATTCAGAGATTACCACCCCATTTCACTCTATAATTTGGTATACAAAGTCATTTCCAAGATCATAGCTAATAGGATCAAGTCGTTATTGTTCAAGCATATCTCAATGGAGTAATTTAGAGAACAAAATGATTCATGATGTTGTTGTTGTGGCTCAAGAGTGCACCTACTCGATCATGACCAAAAAGAGGGGTGACTATCTACTTAAAATTGACTTGGTCAAAGCATTTGATTGTGTGGATTGGGAGCTCCTCATATTGATGTTACATAAAATGGGTCTCATTTTGAGTTTTATTAGATGGATAATGGCATGTATTACAATGACTCACTTGGTTGTAATCATTAATGGTTATCCAACCTATTTTTCAAAGCGTCTAGGGGGTTGAGGTAGGGTTGTGACTTGTCTCCTCTAGTTTTCTTGATTGCGATTGATGGTCTCAGTAGAAAGATTGGAGAGGTCATATTTATGGGCACTATTGCTGGATATAAAATGTCAAGGCAAGTGACCTTGACACATTTAAGTTTTGTGGATGATATAATCCTAATGGGACAAGGTTGTATTTTGGAATGGAAAACTTTCTTACAAATTTTGATTGATTTTGGGGAGGCCTATGGTCTGATCATGAACTCGGGGAAATATGCTCTATACGCTATTGAGGAGGGATTAGAGGCGGTTAAGGATATTGTTGTTATTTTTGGGGTTACCATTCATGCATTGCATGGTGGTTTTAGATACTTAGGTTTTTTTATCAATCCTAATAGGTACTCCGCTAATGATTGGACTTGGTTGGTATCGAGATTAAAAAACAAGATGGAATTGTGGTCTAACAAGTGGCTTACTCTGGGTAGTAGATTAGTGTTGGTAAATGTTGTTCTTCAAGGTTTGGCGACATATTGGATGCACATAATTTGTATCCCAGCTAAGGTTATTTGAAGGATGAAGGTGATTATGGCATATTTCATTTGGGGCGATGTCAGAGACAAGAGGAATATTCATATGGTAAATTTTGGGGATTTATCTAAACAAGTTTCTAGGGGAGGGTGGGGTATATTAGATTTGGAAATTTTCAATCGGGCCTTGTTGTGCAAAAAACTTTGGAGGGTTGTCACTATAGAAGGTATATGGAATTATATAATTAAGAATAGATATATGAGTCAACATTCCTTGATCTCTTAGATTATAGATGGTGCATCTATCAATAGGAAGGCATCATTGTGTTGGAGAAACCTTATAAAAGTTTTCTCGTGGCTGGTGAGCAATTTAAGGTGGATTATGGGTAGTGGCAAGTCAGTGGAGTTTAGAATGGATGCCATCATGGGAATACCCAAGTATAATCAACTATATTTCACCTTGATAAAATTTCTTCACAACATGGATATTAGGTACATCAAGTATGCCATGGTGGATGGGCCTCTAGTGAGCTTGCGAACTTAATCAAAATGGGTAGTGAATATTTGTTTATTTCGGAACCTTGCTATTGGGTGGTGTGGATATATCTATAGCCTTCAATCAACGAGAATTTTTTGTATCGAGGAAGATGACCTACTAACTTGGAATGGCCCTTTTGACCTGTGACCACACTCAACATAGAGAAGTGGTCCCTATAAGGAAATCACAGGGTAGAGGCGTGAATGTTTAAGGGGAGGGCCAAGAAATTCAAGCGCGGGTCAGGAGGATTCCCAACAGTTAAAATAGGAAAGAAGATTACCATTTACCTTTTCGCACCTCTAACCTCTCTGCTCATTGCACTTCGCTCCCCGTAGAATATAACCCTTACCTTTCGCTGCTCCGATATAAAAATTATGATATGCGATCCGCAGGTGGCCTCACATCCTTGCGACGTCATCCATTCCTCGCTCATCGCACTTCACTCCCCGCAGATCATAACATTCGCCCTCCGCTTCTTATCACTAAACATCCTCGCTTGTGATTTGCGATGTGCGGGCGGTCCCACCTCCTTCCTATCACGTCACTCATCCCCCGCTCACCGCACTTCGCTCCTCGCAAATATTAACTCTTACTTCTGCTATGCACATAGAAAACTTGTGATATGCGATCTGCGGGCAGTCCCACCTCCGTCCTGCCATGTCACCCATTCACCATTGCAAATCACACATCGCAGATTCTAGCCTTTACCCTCCATTCCTTATAACAAAACTCTCTGGCTTGCGATTTGCGATATGAGATGGGCCCAACCTTCTCGCCACGTCATCTATAGCCCTTCCACAACTTTTTCTCTACTCTTTTCAGTGTTAGTGAGCCCTCTAACTCTTCTATCGCTTTCGCTATCCATACCCCCCCTCCGAAATCCGATCTCAAATTTTTACAAGTTAAAGCACAACATGGGCTTTTGGTGGAACAACACAGCTATGTTTATTTAGTTGGTCCAAGAAATACCTGCTAAAGAGCGAGGCACGCACAACAAAACTAGCCATTCCACAAGGGTAAGTGGAAATCATGAGAATTAGAGAGTGGAGGCTTTCGACAACAGATGGAATCATATGATGGTAGCCAGCTTGCCCATATGTTCATGACCACTCCTTGCTGTCCCCATGGAAGATTCCAGGACTTGGCCTACGTAACCCATAAATTTGTTTCTTTTTACTATTATATAGTGATGTTTTACTTGTGAAATCCCGATTTCACGTGATTTTGTTTTGATTTTCTGTCATAGGAGTGATTGCTTGATGCACGCTCTGCTAGTTTGTTATGATATTTTGGTTTTCACATGTGTGGTTCGATCATGAAAGAATATTAGATCGTAAACCCTGAAGGAGAACTATATATGTAGTGAGTTCTAAGATGAAAGAAGGGTTCTGAATTTTGGAGCATTTTGATGTAGTTCTGTATGATTATTCTCTTGGTGCTCTGAGATACATATTTGGGAGAGTTGTTTTGAACTTTCTATGATACAACACTGTTTATTTGGATTCCATATGGGGCAATGAGTAGTATGTATCTATTCCTCTTTTTTTTTTTTTTCCAGTAATCTCTTGGTTATGTGTAATCATCTTTCAATGTTCTGCTGCTTTAATGATTTGTGTAATGCAGCTTCCGAAAGTATGCATTTTTATTCATGAATTCGTTTATGTATAATGCTCATGTATCAAACTTGCTCCACTTCCTTAATTCATGCTCCACAAATCTCTACTATTATTCATATTCCACTTACATCCGTTTCATCAGATTTCACAGGAGACAGATTCTTAAGGATATTAAGCCTGTCTTTTGTAGATTCCTCCTCCATTCTTCCTCAACACCTCTACATAATTTGACAGCCTTTGCTTATTGTTTCATAATTTTCCCATTTGAAAGCCATCCAACCATTCATCCTCTTAAGCCCTCTTGCAGTATAGGGTAATTCACATGAATCAGACTCAAATATATTCTCCATTCCTTAACCATGAAAACCATTACTTCTTTTAATTCATATTCTGTCATAGGCATCCATATACTTGTCTACATTTAACCTATGATTTTTAAGATGTCCTAGGCACTGGTATTTTACAACTCAAGGTTGTATCTATGAGCTACAACATCTTTTTGGCACCATTGCAGGGGATACGAATGAAGAAATATTTTCCTTGGGAGACGAAATAAATTCCACCCTTCAGACAGGTGAGAAGGAAGGGTTGGGAGTTGCATATTCCTCACCTTGGTGACTCCACTATAAAATATTCCTAATCCGAAGTAATCCTGGCTTTCACTAGGCCTCACACAAGATTCAGATCCACCATCTACACCCACCTCTAAATCAGATGGTTGTGTCGAGTTCCCTTTTGAAAAAGTATGCCCCCTTGGCCCTCCCTCAGCCTATAAATGATATGCCGCTAGACTATCTAGAGCGGTTTCCTCAGTTCACTGGGGAAGATAATACTTCTGCGCATAGACATATTGAAACCTTTTGTTCCTTCGCTGAGAATGTGAATATAGAGCACTTAGATGTGGTATTAAGGCTTTTCGTCCAATCCTTGGAGGGAGAAGCCCAGAAATGGTTCAAGTCTCTAGCCAACAACACAATCCACACTTGGGAAGAAATGGAAAATTTCTTCACATTAACATGGGGAGAAAAGAGGGACCATGGATATGTTCTCACAAAGTTAAATTCTCTCAAGAAGAGACACAATGAGGATGTAACAAAATTAATAAAGAGGTTCAATAAGCTCTATAAAAATCTTCCTGCTGAAATAAAGCCTCCCCAAGTAGCTGCTAAGGTGGTTTTCGTAGGAGCGTTCGAACAAGAGTTTGGGTTCACCCTAAGAGAAAGAAAATCCACATCTCTGGATTAGATCCATACTGATGCATTGGAGGTAGAAGCACACTTTTCTTCTACTGTTAAATTCAAGGGGAAGACTGAGCAAGAACTCAGAAGAAAAAACAGGGAGGAGGATTTTACTTCAAATCAGGGAAGGGAATCACAAGAGTGTAGAATTGAAGAAATAAATAAGTTAATCAAGAACCTTTAAAACAAGATGATTAATCTTGAATTGGAGGCCCAAAATTCCCCTCCTTGTCCCAACCAAATGATTCCTAAATGAGGGTTTAATCCCCAGTATCAGAACCCCCCTCTACAGCTGCTGCAGCAGGAAAAGAAAGAACATCAAGATCATATCCAACCTCCTCTATACTGGGAAGGAGAGTTGGAGGAATAGCCGAGGAGGTCACAAACAACCAAGAAAATCAATTCCTCGCTTACTCTGATGATGAGGAGGGTGAAATCATACTGCAAGGGGAGCAAGAAGAGAAGGAAATCCCTCTAGAAGATCAAGATATTGGAAAATATTGTAAACAATTAGTGGATTTCATGCAGGCTCAACTCCACAAGAAGTATGGCCTCAAGTCCTCCAGAAAGAGAACCCGAGGGCAAGAAAAAAACGAAGGGTCAATATCAAGAGAACAAACCCCTTCTAGTCCTGCTAGTGAAAGGAAGAAGCCCCTAGAAAAGTCAGCCCTTCATTGGGCCATTGCATCCACTTTCACAAAGAAAAAAGTTGATCCTCCAAAAAAAAAAAAGTCCCCAGCTATACCCTTGAAACCGCCCAACCCTCCTAAAGAGCCGCTTCAAAGAAGCCATTACATTAAAAGGGCCCACACCCTTTAATCTCCAAGAAGAACGACCCATGGTGGTTTTTGGACCGAATATAATAAACTAGTTCCTAGATTATTCTGAAGGAGAGGGAGGAAATCCTACCATCCATGAAGAAGGGGAAGAGCTATAGTGTTTCCCAGAGGACAACACTAGAAATCAACAACAATATGGTGATCCAAAAATAGAGGTAGTAGAGCTTAATGGCCTAGATCCAGAAGAACAACCTCAGCAAGCAGTATTTCCTTCAGAGATTAAAGGCCAATCAGAGTTGCATGATGAAGATGATCCCTCCAATTCTCTTTCAAGTTGCACCTTATCTCAATTTACAGCCCCTGAAGAAAAGCATAAGAGTTCTCAATCATTATTTTCTTTCTTGGATGTTAATGAAGTAGTACAACAGATTGCTACAAATCATGTTCCTCCACTCGATATCAATGAGAGTTTGCATCTCCCTTGCAAGCTTATGTGTGATAAAGAGAAAGATAAAAAGCACTCAGATCACTTGACTGCCATGGATAGTGAGGAAAGACAATTGGTTCCCTTATTGTTCAAAGAGAATCAATTTCAACACACAAGTAAAGAAACAATTTGGAATGAGGTTTGCTTTCCCGTTACAAATATTCTAGAATATCTTATGTTGCATGTTTACCATGTTCCTTTGGTTAGTATATTGCAGTCATTAGTAAAGGAAGAAGAGGAGGTATGTATCACAATGTTTGTTCCACCATGGCAAGGTAAAGTTAAAAATTGGTTTGAGAATCTTTCAGTTGCTAGCATGAGAAATTTTCATCAATTCATGCAAGTTTTCATAGGTCGATGGGTAATCATGGGAAATGTCTTTATTATCATGGAAGAGTATGGATATTTAAAAATACAACTCGGGGAGACAATAAAATATTTTTCAGCCAGGTTCAATAAGGTGTATCATTCAATGCCTGCTGATATAAGGCCACCCCCATGAGTAGCTCTCTTGCACTACCCAAATGCCTTTAATCCAGGGATGAATTCCCAGTGAGAGAAAGGGACACTGCAACCCTTGAAGAAATGAAAAATATCGTAGTTGATGTTGAAATGAACCTGCTTAACAAAGAGGCAAAGCTTAAAACAGAGGAAGAATTGATCCAGTTTGATTCTCTACCTTTATGCATTAATTCATCAGATAAAGCGAAAAAATGTTCTGAGTTGTTTGAAGACATGGAGAACACATGTACAATACCAAGTTGTGAGGTTGGATCGATTGGGTCAGAATATTCATAAATAAGCCAAGTATATCCTAATCCAGCGGCTATCTATATTGAGAAATTATTCATCACAAGGTGACCACACCTTTCCATCATTTCTGTTTTTGTTCAAGTTTATCAAGCTCCTTGCAATGAATATCGGGCTGGGAATTCTTATCAAATACCATTAAAAGGTTTGTTCCTGAGTTTGGTGACAAACAGTGAAAGAACAAAGTTATTAGAGAAGTTGCTTGCCTGGTTGCATTGGCATTATTATATCATTTAGAATAGCAGTAATTCCAACATATTAGGGTAGGTAGGTGTGAAAATAAGCTCATTGTTATGAAAATATTTCCAGATTAATTTCAAATTACTTTGCAGTTTTCAGTTTCAACATGGTTCAGATTTCAACATTCAAGATTTGCAGGGTGCAACAATGATCTCCGTTTTGATAGTTTGCAGTGAACAACTCAGTTGTAGTTTCAACTCAGATTTATAGTATACATTTGCGACTCCATATTCCCAACAGAGCACAAGCATTCAGGGCTGTAGGTTATCAACGCACTTAGAACAACACGTTGTCCCTAGATGGAGCCAATGTTGGCCTGTGACCGCACTCGACATAAAGAAGTGGTCCCTATAAGGAAATCATAGGGCAGAGGCATGAATTTTTAAGGGGAAGGCCAAGCAATTCAAGCGCGGATCAGGAGGACGCCCAATAGTCAATAAGAGTAAATAATCTTACCATTTACCTTTTCACACCTCTAACATCTTCGCTCATCGCACTTCTCACCCCGCAGAATATAACCCTTATCTTTTGCTACTCCCATATAAAACTTGTGATTTGCGATATAAGTGTGGCCCCATAGCCTTACCACATCATCCATTCCACTCTAATCACATTTCTTTCCCCGCATATCATAACATTTTCCCTCCGCTTCTTATCACTAAACATCCCCGCTTGCGATTTGCGACGTGCGGGCGGTCCCACCTCTGTCTTGCCACATCACTCATACCCCGCTCACCACACTTCCCTCCCTGAAATATTAACTCTTATCTTCCGCTATGCACATATAAAACTTGCGATATGTGATCTGTGGGGTCCCACCTCCGTCCTGCCACGTCACCTTTTCGCCACAGCAAATCGCACATTGCAGATTCTAGACTTTACCCTCCATTCCTTATAACAAAGATCTCCGCCTTGCGATTTGCGATATGAGATGGGCCCCACCTTCATGACACGCCATCTATAGCCCTTCCACAACTTTTTCTCCACTCTTTTCAGTGTTAGTGAGCCCTCTAACTCCATTATCGCTTCCGCCATCCATACCCCCCCCGCCATCCATACCCCCATCCGAAATACAGCCCCCCATCCGAAATCCGATCTCCATTTTTTACAAGTTAAAGCACAAAATGGGATTATGGTGGAACAAAACAACTATGTTTATTTGGTTGGTCTAGAAAATGTTGAACCCTTAGTTAAACTGAGAGGGGGGGGGGTGAATCAGTTTAACACATACATGGACTTTTAAAACTTTTCTTTTAAATCTTATTTACACCTTCATTTCATGGTCAACTTAATATGTGAGCAACAAGTATTACTATCAAACAGATTTGTTAATGTAATAGCAAATTGAATATGAGAGCAGCAAGTATTAAGCAGATGAGATAAATCACATCAACACATAAACATCATGCACAGAGACACCAGATATAAGTGGAAACCCATAAAGGGAGAAAACCACATCTTATTATTGTTGTGATGCAAAGGCAAGCTCCAACTCCCTCTCACCACAGTTTTCTGCAGGCACCAACCTACAGGAGGCTCTATCCTCAATTCTGCAAGCTACAACTTGCAAGGAAGCTCCAACTCCCATCAATTTTCTGCAGGCACCAACCTACAGGAGGCTCCAACCTCAGTCAGCTACAACTGACATTTTATCAAGCTACAACTTGATGTGGAAGCACTAACTCCCATCTATTTTCTGCAGGCACCAACCTACAGGAGGCTCCTACCTCAGTCAGCTACAACTGACATCTATCAAGCTACAACTTGATAGGGAAGCTCCAACTTCCTTATTCTTTCAAAAGAAAAACACTTGCTGATTTACCTTGGATATCAGCTCTTTTCTGTACTTTCTCTTCTGCTGTTCATCAACTCTTATATCAAACCTGCATCATATCTGCTCATCCCTTCCTTCTTCTCTTCTTTTCTCCTCAATTCTTCATACTCAGCATTCTCTATATTCACACTCTCTGACCTCTTGCAGCTTTCTTATTTTCTTCAACTATCTTCAATTCTGCTGCACACTCTCTCCTCTTCTCATTCTATTTTCATCAATCTCTCCTCTTGGATATTACCCCCTTTTATACAAGATAGCTTCATGACTATTTGTATTCTACTGGGAATTCGAAATGGACAATCATGTCTCTTTGCCTTCTGCCTTCTCATCTCTTTTCAGCTTACTCAGAAAAATGTAACTGTAGGTGCTTATTTTAATATTATAGTGGGATATTTTCTCTCTTTTGGAGACTTGCCAATGCATCACAAACAATAAAAACAATTAAAACATTTACATTCGAATTACAATGTGAACTCCAGCTCACTCATTTTGTCTCTTGGCTTGCTGCGCATTTGTCTTTTCTCTAACTGTCTCTTTGTCCCTTTCTCTTCTCTGTATGCCTTTCTGTTTATGGCTGCTGCGTAACTCCTGAATTTATGAACTGAATTTTTATTTTATTTTTATACCAGCGCTTTATATATAAATGAATCTACTGACTGTAATTCAACCCTTTACACGCAGCAAGTGTCTTGTTGATGTGGCGAGTTCCGCAGGCCGGAACATACATATATTACAATTGTATTACATTAATAATCGCCCTCCCATTAAGCTGAGGCCCGTGGGTCTACAGACCACGCAGCATGTTTTAATACAACCGCAACCATGTTTTATATATCTCACAGCAATTATTTTATATAAACAATCGCCCTCCACCTTAAGTTTTTGGTCTTATATTACAATCCAATAAATCAAATCACAGCCTCTAATATATGAAAGGGTCCGGCCCCACATCTCCGTCGGCGGATCGGTGGTGTCAAACAAAACTTGCGATTGCGATTGATCAAATGGACGCGATGACCACATAAAACATGGCTCATAGTGCAATCGGGTCCGAACTTTGAACAAATGCAATCGGGGCACACAGTATACAGGTTCCGATTGCGATCAGAACACAGATGCGATTTTCACATATTAACTCCCGCATATAACAGGATCAGGTCCGCCACTTCAATCGCAACATATTACACAAGTCGTGCGATCAATCGGAAAGTTCCGATTGCGATTAAGATCCCGGATGCGATTGAACCTATTAAATCCATCGTATAATTCCATCGGGTCCGCCACTTCAATCGCAACATATTACACAAGTCGTGCGATCAATCGGAAAGTTCCGATTGCGATTAAGACCCCGGATGCGATTGAACCTATTAAATCCATTGTATAATGCCATCGGGTCCGCCACTTCAATCGCAATCACAAGTCTTTTAATATGTGTTGCGATTGGGCACTGTTCATTGTATTTTGCCGATGCGATTGGGAAAGGACTTCAAACAAGTTTGAATTACAATTCATACCTCCATCGGGTCCGGACTTCCAATCGCAATCGCAACTCATATGTTCTTCGATGCGATTGACCAATGCCGATGCGATTTGACCGTAACTCAAATATGTATTATCCCCCGTTTATACACCCATCGGGTCCGGGCTTCAATCGCAATCACAACTCTCAGTTGGTTGCATGTTCCGCTGCCCTTGCGATCTCCGATTGCGATGGGGGAGGGGTCCCAACTTATCAAACTTTGTTTTATGCGCTCCATAATATAAATGCCTTGGACCTTTGTTTATGTGATGCACTGCACATATATGTTTATATATATTTTTTCCGCTGGAGTGAAGCGATTCTCGGAATAAGTTTGTGTTATATTATATGTATAACACCGGTTGGAGTGTGCGATTCCTGGAATATGGTTCTGTATTATATGCATTGTATTGCCGCTGGAGTTAAGCGATTCCCGGAATAAGTTTGTGTTATATTATATGTATAACGCCGGTTGGAGTGTGCGATTCCCAGAATTATGCATATGAATGTATCTGCCGGCTTGGGCGATTCTCAGAATTTTATAACGGCTCTGCCTCTGCCTCTGCTGCTCCTGTCGCTCTGCCTCTGCCTCTGCTTCTTTGCTGCCTCCATTGTAGTCGCTGCTTCCTTTGTCTGTCTTGCTGTTCCTGTCGCTCTGCCTCTGTATTCGACTGTTACACTCTAGCAGTGTTCTTCTGCCTATTTCCTTTGCTTGTTTAAGCTTCAACGCTGCTCGACCTCTGCCTCTACTGCACGTCCGTTTCATCTCTTCCTCTATATTTGCTGCCTCTGCCTCTGCTGCTCGACAACTGCTCTGCCTCTTCCTGTCTCCTTTGTTGTCTCCTTTTCCTGTCTCTGCTATCTTTTTGTTTCTATCTCTTCTTCTGGTCTAATGCTGCTCCTTGCTTCTTCAAATGGTCCTATCTCTGCTTCTCTTTGCTGCCCTGCCTCTGTTCTTCGTTGTGCCTCTGCCTGTTTCTGCTTCAACACTGCCTCCTTTGCTGCCTTTGTTACTTCTTTGTCTCTTCCTTTCTGCTATCTCTGTTGTCTTAGTTTCTTTGTGCTCCTTTCTCTATTGCGTATATAGAATCCACTCCACCTGTTATACTTGTAGCACATCCTATGAGGCTCCGATCTTCTACGCCTTGAATTCAACAGTTCTTTTCCTCAACTTCGAACTCCGCTACGTTACCAGAGTTCTGTTCCTCATCTTGATTTAATTCTGCAGAATGAATTGATGTATTCTCCCCAACAGTGCTTCACAGTCTTCCCACTAGAATAATTGTTCCTCATCACTCTCTCTCATTCCTCAGCTACTTGTCTTATGCTCTCTTTGTTTCATCTGCTCCTTGACTGATGCTACTCCTTAATTCTCCTTTTGCTGCCTTAGGTGGTCCTCCTTTGCCATCTCCTTTGCCATCAATGACAACATTTCCAACAGAAAATCCCCACTAAAGGGCGAGGCATGTGCAACACAACTAGCCGTTCTGCAAAGGTATGTGGAAATCATGGGAATTAGTGAGTGGAGGCTTTTGACAGCAGATGGAATCATATGATGGTAGCTAGCCTGACCATATGTTCATGACCACTCCTCACTATCCCCATGGAAGATTCCAGGATTTGGCCTACGCGGACCATAATTTTGTTTCTTTTTACTATTAGATAGTGATGTTTTATTGGTGAAAACTCGATTTCACTTGGTTCTGTTTTTATTTTCTGTTGCAGGTGTTAACACTGGAAAATCGTACAAGCAAAAGACGACATTATTCAATTTCAAGCAGAAGGATTTACAGGGCTGGAAAACATTTCAAAATTTTGAAAGTATTTAAAAATCTCTAAGGTCTGAGGAAAAATCAAATTTGAGCAAGTCATAAATGCTTTTGCGTGCATTATCCTTCATGAAGAGTGCGTTTGTGCACCTTATGACCTGAAATGCGCACAATCCTGGGAGTGGCGAAATGTCACTTTTCAGGACCACACAAAACATACTCTAGGATAGTGATTCCTTACTTGAAGACGCTTAAGGACAACCGCCAAAGCCTCTTTAAACATCAAGTGAGCACACAATGGAATATTTGGAGCACACAAAGGAATCATCCCCCTGTCTTGGGCCACCATCCACAATGTACCAAGAGAGGGAAGGATGATTTGAATTCTCCTATATAAGGCCACCATGAGATGAAGAATGGGTGAACTCATTGTTATGCTAGCTAGAATTTCCTAAGCAATACCAACAGTGTGTGATCCTAAGCTGAAGATAGAGGGGACTCAATTGTTGGCCATCCAACAAGTTCAGTCCACCACAGTAGAGAGAGAGGGAGACTTTGCATCGAGGCAAGCTTGGGGTAAAAAACATCCTTGCATCGGGACTTAGAACCCATGTTATAGGGGCCCTTTGGAAAGAGGGTAAAGTTTCATTCTTATTTTCCTACCAGCACTCAATAAGAGGGGCCGAAGTGCCACCGTTCGTATTATTGTAGATGTTTGACTCTTTTCAGAGCTCGTGTTTATTTTTTTATTTTTAGTTTATATATGCATGATATTTCTCTATCTAGTATTCTTATGATTCTAGATTTTTGCACTAACTTGCTTGACTCCACTTCTTTTTTTGCCTGTTACCAATAACTTAAGTGGGTAGACCACACCCCTTAAGCTGGTGTGATTTCGTACATACGTGCACCAAACACACTCAAACAACAGGAGTGATTGATTGATGCACACTCTGTTAGTTTTTTAGGATATTTTGGTTTTCACATGTGTGGTTCGATCATGAAAGAATATTCAATCTTAAACCCTAAAGGAGAACTCTATATGTAGTGAGTTCTAAGATGAAAGAAGGGTTCTGAATTTTTGAGAATTTTGCTGTAGTTCTATATGATTGTGCTCCTGGTGCACTGAGATACATATTAAGGAGAGCTGTTTTGAACTTAATATGATACAATGTTGTTTATTTGGATTCCAGATGGAGCAATGAGTAGTATGTATCTGTTCCTCTTTGTTTATCAGTAAGCTCATGTTTATGTGTAATCATCTTTCAATGTTCTGTTGCTTTGATGATTTGTGTAATGTAGCTGCTGGCAGTTTTATAACGCTCATGTATAAAACTTGCCGCACTTCCTTAATTCTTGCTCCAAAAATCTCTACTGTTAGTCATATTCCACTTACATCCCTTTCCTCTGAGTTCACGGGAGACAGATTCTTAAGGATATTAAGCCTCTCTTTTGTGGTTTCCTCCTCCAATATTCCTCAGCACCTCTACATAATTTGACAGCGTCTGCTTATTGTTTCATACTTGGCCCATTTGAAATCCATCCAACCATTCAACCTCTTGAGCCCTCTTGCAGTATAGGGTAATTCACAGGAATCAGACTCAAATATCTTCTCCATTCCTGAACCACCAAAACCATTACTTCTCTTAATTCATATTTTGTTAGAGGCATCCATATACTTGTCTAGATTTAACCTCTGATTTTTAAGATGTCCTAGGCACTGGTCTTTTGCAACTCAAGGCTATCTCTAGGAGCTACAACAGGCTCATTGGTCAAAGGACAACCTGTTGTGAAAGACATATATACCTATTTGATTCATGGATAGGCTTATGTTTTGGCTGGTTGGTGGTCCATGAAAGAATCATAACATGGACAAATCTAATGAAGAGGGGGTTTGTGGGGCCTAGGAGGTGTGCTTTATTCAGGGTATCTATGGAGGACATGTGTCATCTATTTATTTTATTCCCATTTTCTTCTGTAGTATGGGAGGATGTTCTTAGTTCCTTGGGGATTTTCTCTGGGCAGGGGGGGACCCCGGTGGAACGTTGATTGTAGGTATGGTTTAGGGAGTAGAAGGAATATAGGGCTCTCCATATTTAAATATTTTGAGTATTATGGAGGGCTAGAAACACCTTGATTTTTTAGTAAAGGATTCCTGATGTGAGGGAGATTTCTATCGGGATCTCCTTATTTTTCTTAGAGAAAGGTCTTGCAACCATTGCACAAAAATACATGCACATCAGATTAAAGGATGTGGGATAAATTCCCAACGATTTTATTTGATGGAGTGGCTTCAGAGAGGATATGTGGAAGTGGGATGATGATATATTTGATCCCTGAAGAATACCATTTCTTCAAATGTAGTGGTCAAGGTACAAACACTAGGGCTGAGTTATTGGCACTTTGGGTCATCCTCTATTGTGCCACTTAGATGGGGATTGAAGAGATCGATATCTTTGGTGATTCCAAGGTCATCATTGACTGGGAAAATAAGAGGGCTATCCTACAGATCCCTAAACTACATCACTAACTGGCTAAAACAGAGGCAATATTTCTCACTTTCTGAAGGGTATTGCTCATGCACATTTTTAGGGAACAAAATATGCAGGCAAACATATTATAAAAAGTTGGGTGCTGTGCATTCATGGATCACATACAATTCCAGAGTTTTTCATTTGGTACTCTAATCTAGGAGGGTCGCATTGATATATGAGCGGTCTCCCTGTTTGGGAGGGTAGCATTAGATAGGGCAGTTTCCTCATTGTCTGCACCCCAATTGCTCTGGTTTGTTTATGTTGGTATTTATTTGGTATTTTTACTTGGTGGAGCGGTCACGTATGATATGTATCTAATGTTGATTGAATGGAATAAGCGTGGACAACATTGGCCATGTTTTCATGGTTTCTCTAGATAGGAAATTGGTCGATGGCATTATGGGTTTCATTATTTCTTCTTGTTTATTAGTGGATTGGAATGTTAGATGAATATACTGTTGTTTATAGAAGTTCTTAGAGAATATGTCTTATCTAAATTAGGGGATCATAATCTCACTTAGAAATTTTGTATCAAATGTTTGTGTAGTGATATATGACCTGCAAGTCGACCTATGTAACTACTTTCATCTAATACAAGTATGTCATTCTTTCCCTCTGAAAAAAATGTGGATTATTGTTATCCAACATTGATGCGGGTGATCTATTTACCATATAAGATGTAGTGCCCACTACCTCTACCCATAGTTATTTTCCTAACCCAACACCATTGAGCATATTCCTTGCTTTCTCCATGAGTGTCATGTTCATCCTTTCCACAACTCTATTTTGCTAAGGTGTGTAGGAGTAGTCTTAAAGAAATTTTCAAATTCATTCTCAAATAATTCTCCACCATTATTTGTCCTTAGCACATTTATTTTCTTCTCAATATGATTTTCCATAAGAGCTTAAAACTCTTTGAATTTGTCAAAGACTTCGTATTTATTCCCAAGGAAGTAAATCCATTTATTCCTCAAGAAGTCATCTATGAATGAGACATAATACATATATCTACCCAATGATGGGAATGCCATAGGTCCAAACAGGTCACCATGCACTAATTGTAATATTTCTTCTCCCCTCATAGCATCAAAGGAGAATCTTACTCGATTTTACATCCCATGTAGACAATCTTCATAGAAATCAAAATTCAAAGAGACAATATGCTCCAATGGAAAAGACACCACTTTTCTCCCACTGTCATGATACTCCATCTGTCATTTTGATTCTTGTGGACCTGGAAGCTTCATCAATCTATGATGAAATATATACCAGCTACCTTGCTTCATCTTAGAGTAAGAGCGAGTGAATGGAGGCAAGAGGAATGACTCCCAATATTTTCCTCAAGTACTTGAACTGTTCTCTAAGGAGTGGCTTTGTAAATATATCAACAACTTGTTCTTTTGTGGGAACATAGTTAAGCTTCACAATCTGGAATACAACCTGATCCCTTAAGAAATGATACTTGATGGGGATATGCTTGGTATTAGAGTGAAATAATGGATTCTTTGACATTTTGATTGCACCTGTTTTGTCACAAATAATGGGATCGACTGGTCATAAAACACTTATACATCTTGCAAAGTTTGCTTCATCTGCAGAAGTTGAGTAAAACAAGAAGTTGTTGCATTATATTTTTCTTCTGCTGTAGATAAGGAAATGGAAGCTTGCTTCTTGCTCAACCATGAAACTAGACTTTCTCCAAGAAATAAAGCACCACAACTTGTGCTCTTTCTATCATCCACATCATGTACCCAATCAACATTAGTAAAAACAATAAATGAAAAATATTTACCTCTTGGGTACCACATTCCATAGTCCATTGTTGCTCTAAGATATCTGAGAATTATTTTGGCTGTAAGGAGATGACTTTGTCTAGGAATTGCTTGAAATCTTCATGACTATTACATCAACTTGCATGATGTATGGTCTTGTAGTTTCCAAATATAATAGGTTTTCAATGATGGATCTATATAAATTCTGGTCAGATACTGGAGATTCATCCATCTTGCTGAGTTTGCAACTTGTCACCATTGGCGTGCTCACTAAAGAGCATTCTTCCATTCCAAATTTTTTTAGCACTTCCTTGATATACTTGCCCTGAGAAATAAAAATGCCTTTAGGGGTATGCACTATATACAACCCAAGGAAATGGGATAGTTCTCCACGTATGGACATCTTGAATTCTACCTTCATATCAACTAGAATTCACCATTCAACAAATCTGAATTACTTGCAAAGATGATATCATCAACATATACTACCACTGCAATCAGTTTTCCATCCTTTCCTTTGACATATAGGTTTTTTTTAGTTGCACCTCTTTTGAATCCACACTTGATCGAGTAGTTGTCTAGATTGGAATACTATGCTCTACGAGCTTTCTTGAGACCACACAAATCATTCTTGAGTTTGAAAACATAATTTGGCTTCTCTGTCAGCTGAAATCCTTCTAGCTTCTCTATATAAACTTCTTGCTATAGCTCTCCATTAGGAAAAGCAGATTTGACATCCATTTGATAGATTTTTAATTTTTTAAAACAAGCATATGAAAAAAAAATTCTTATTGCTTCTAATCTAGCAAAAAGAGAAAAATTTTCATCAAAATCCAAGCCTTCTATTTGAGCATAGAATTTACATACCAATTTGGCCTTATTTCTTACCACTTCTCCAGGCTCATTTAGTTTATTTTTGAACACCCACTTTGTGCCAATGACATTCTTGTTTGTAGGTCTTGGAACAAGTTCCCAAGTTTGATTTTTATTTATTTGGTCTAATTCTTCATTCATGGCCTTTAGCCAATGTTGACCTTGAGTGGATTGAATAATATCCTTTGGTTCTTCCATCGACAACAAAGCAACATGTGCTTGCATAGGGCCATTGAGAAACTTCCTTCTTGTTTGTAATACAATATTTAATTCACCAACTATTTGATCAATTGGGAGATGTTTTTGTATATACATTGGGGGATATATATCTTGAGGACTAGAGGGATATTCCTCGCTTTCTTCTGTAGCTGCCTCATAATCCTCATCAGTGCTCATTGGATCATCAATGTTTGGATGTTTCATTTCTTGATCATCGTGCTCATCCACCTTCACATCGATACAATCAATAACCATTATGCTAGATTTTTTTTAGCATATGTATCCTTTATTATTGTGTGAATAACCACAAAAAATTCCTTCATCAGATCTGGCATTGGATTCCCAAGTTTCTTATGGTTTCTTTTGATGTAACATATGCTACCAAAGATTTTGTAGTGTCTAACTATTGCTATTTTGCCACACCACAACTCATAGGGATTTCTGTCATTGTTGGGAAAAAAATGAGCCTTGATGAGAATAACCACTAATGTATGAATTTTCTTTGCCTAAAACCTCTATTTAACATTTTTTTTTTAATCATTACTCTGGCAAACTACTGCACTGACTTGTTTTCTCTCTCTACAACACCATTTTGTTGGGGAGTATCTGCTATGGTAAACTATATCTTTATGATGTTTGTCATACTAAATTCATCAAACTCATTTTAAGTGAACTCACCTTCATTATCTATCCTAATGCTTTTGATTTTTCAATTGATTTCATTCTTATCCATGGCTTTGAACTCTTTGAACTTATCAAAAGCTTCAGATTTCTCTGTGATGAAAGCAACCCATATCATCCTACTGAAATCATCAATTATTAGCATGAAATATAACTTATTGGTGGTTTAATGTGTTCTAAATGGTCCACACAAATCCATGTGTACTAGATGTAATGGCTTTGCTGAAGAGTTTTCCTTTCCCATGAAATAAACTCTAGTTTTCTTTCCTAGTTGAAAATATTTTCAAATAATGTTTTCTACTTTTGAAAGCCTGGGTAGGTCCTTGACTACATTTTTCTTGTTAATCTTGATAATTTGGTCAAATATCAAATGTCAAAGAATTTTGTGCCACAACCAGCTCTCATCTATCTTTGATAAGAATAACCTTTCGATCCTCTGTTTCAATGCATAAACATTGTTGTTTGTTCTTACAACCTCAATAACTAATTATCCTATACCTATGGACTTGATTTGATAATTTTTAGCTTTGAAAATGACATCGTAGCCTTGATCACACATCTGGGGCACACTTAATAGATTATGTTTAAGCTCATCAACATACAAAACATTCTTAGCTTTACCTTCTCCATTTGAGAGACTGACCACTCCTTTTGAAATGATTTTTCATGGAGCATTGTTACCAAGGGTCACATTAACTTTGTCAACAGGTTTCCAAGTGAGAAAATTTCTTATATCTCCTATCATGTGTCTGGAACAACCACTTTCCACATACCAATGGCTCCCACCATTGCGAGAATACAAGGAAATGTTACATTGCTCTATTTTCTCTTTCTCTTTCCAAACTTTGGGCTTCTGTTAAATTTTCTCAATAATTGGCTCTGTCTTCTTTACTTTCAACCTGCAATTGAAAGCTATATTCCCAAATTTTTGGCATTTAAAGCATTGTACTTGATAATTCATGGGAGCAAAGGAATTATTATACCTGGGTATGCTTCTTCTCTACTAAAATATTCTCTTGGATATGAGCTATCTGTATGATAAATTAACTCTGCAGTTTGCAGCTTTGTGCCCATATTTGTGTGCGTAAAACAATACTTGGGAAGATATCATTGTACCTAGATGTTTTCCTTCCGCACTGAGCATAATTTTGAGCAAATCAATTTGCATGGACATAGTGTTCCTTTTGTTGTTGCTACTGATTTTTCTTTGAGTGTGTATTATCATTTAGCTGTTGTGTGGGCCCTTCTTTTGCTGGGGGAATAAATCTAATTTCATTTTTACCCTTTAATTCAGTTGTTGCACTCGACTCACCATAAAAATCAAGACCAGTTCAATATTTGGAGATGTGTTGAACCTCCACAATTTCATTTAGATCTTTTGTCCCTTTGTCAAACTTCTGATTTAAGGTGAGACGTGTTTTAGCCTTTTCAAGCTCCTTCCTTAATAACACAATTCCACTTTCCAGCTTTTGACATATTTGAGCCTTCAATCAACTACTGGTTCAAGGTTTCTTGGGTTTTATTACCTTATTCTAACTGCAGAAGTAATGTCTCAACAACCTCAACCTTATCCTTTAATAAAGACTCTTTATGGGTTTTTTTTCTTCTTCCTTAACCTTTCAATTTCTTCAAGAGCACTCATCACTTATCCTTCAAGGTCGAATTATCTCTCATAATTATAAGAGTTAATAGCCTCGAGTTGTATATTTTCAATGGCCATCAACATGAATTACTTAGGGATCTCATCATCTTTGTCTTCATCTGAGGATAAGCTAGGCTCACTTTTAGAGGAGCTCTCATTTTGAATGCAACAACCTTTCTTATTAGCTTTCTTTCTATCCTTTTGAGCCTTCTTAAAATTTTATTTAGGATCATAATCCTTTTTCTTCTTTTCAGGGCACTTTGATGCATAATGACCAACTTGACCACAGTTAAAACATTTAAAGGTAAACTTACATTTATACTTTCCTTATCCTTGCTTGATCCTTCTCACAAAGTTAGCTTCTTCTTCATTTGATTCACAACATGCGTAAGCATGCTCATCCTTGCACTTATTTTTTCTTTTAAGGATGATTCTTTGGTTGTAGATATTCTTTAGAACTCATTGTCTCATAGGCAGTGAGTATTCCAAGGAGTTGATCTAGAGTGGGAGTGCTTAGATTTTCCATTTCTTCAATGACTGACACCTTGGGATTAAACATCTAAGGAAGAGATATTAGCACTTTTTGAACCACCACCTATTTTTTAGGTCCCTATAGTACTAGTGTAGCCCCTTATTGTTATTGTTAGTGTATCCCCATTATTATTATTGTTGTGTCCATGTGGTCCCCATAATGTTATATTGTGACCCCTTAGAATCCTATATATAGAAGGTAGGTTTTGTCATTTGTATCATCCAAGAATTGTTGTAGAGGAAACAAACGACGAGAAAAAAGAAATGTTAATCATGATTTCATAGAATCTAACGTTGCATTGAAGACCCACCATATTCCAAATATCGATTTGAGGAAGTTTTGTGGCAAGGATCCTGTAATATGGATACTACAGATGGAGAAATATTTTGATCTCCATAATGTGCAAAACACACAAAAGGTACACATCGCAACTTTATATTTAGAACACAATTAGTTTGTATGGTATCAATGGATTTGCTCTCGCAAAAAATTACGAAGGAAATGATAGCACATTATGAGGATACAAAGAGCAACACCTTCTTTAGCCAATTGATAAATATCAAACAAAAGGGTTCAATGATGGAGCACATTGAGGACTTCCAAAAATTGAATATAATGGTAAATGATATTCCAGAGGAGAATAGGATTGATGTCTTCATAGGGACTTTAAAGGATAACATCCAACATGAGGTTCTCCTTTAGCAACCTGATACATTGGAGAAGGAATTCAGGTTAGAAAGAAAAATTGAAAGCAAAATTATGGCAATATGGAAGCCTACCACTCACAACTATAAATATGGAAGTGTTGTTGCTCCTAGCCTTCCACAACATACAAGGTTGACACAACAAAAATTGGAAGAAAAAAGAGCAAAAGCGCTTTTTTATAGTTGTGATAGAAAATACACTAAAGGTCATATGTGTGCTAAGAAGAAATTAGTTTACAAATATTCTGAAGAGGAGGAAGAAAAGGAACATGAAACTTCAAAAGAAGAGGATATACACCAAGAACCTACCTTCGAGAAAGAATACATGAATCTGACTATATCTTGTAATGCATTGGCAGGAATTACCACTCCTCAAACTCCCAAGATAGAAGGAAATATCAAGAAGAAAAAAATAATAGTGTTTATTGATTCAGGTAGTACCCATAATTTTATTCATTGTAAGATAGCCAAGGAATAGAATTGATTCCTATATCCATCACCTGAGTGTCAAGTGATGATTGCAAATGGAAGAATTATAAATTGGTCTGGAAATTGCCATAATATCAAGATAACCATGGGGGAATATGTATTGAATAGCCCAATTCTTTCCATTCCAATGGGTGGTGTTGATGTTGTATTATGAGTTCAATGGTTACAATTGTTGGGTACGATAGCTTTTAATTTTCAAGAAATTTTCTTGAATTTTTTTTGGGAAGGAAAGGAAGTTGAATTAAGGGGTATCACAGGGAAACCAGGAAATATAATCAGCTCTAATGGCATGAAAAAGCTTCTAAAGAAATAACAACGAGGCATAATTGCACAATTATGCTCACTAGAGTTTCAAACATCAAAATCATCTTTAAGAGAAAATTCTAAAGCTCAAGCAATGGAAGATCACATAGAGCATCAACAACAAGTTCTCCAACTCTTAAAGGATAACCTAACTTTGGTGCAGAATTGAATGAAACAACATGCATATCAACATTGCAGCGAAAGAAGTTTTGATGTAGGTGACTGGGTGTTTTTACGACTACAAACATACAAACAAATGTCCCTCAAGCAAGCTAAGAAGGATAATAAATTATCTCCAAAGTACTATGGTCCTTACAAGGTGTTGCAAAATATTGTTACTATGGAATACAAATTGGAGCTTCATGCATCTTCCCAAGTACAACCAGTTTTCCATGTTTCATGCTTAAATAATGTTATAGGAGAAAATATCGTAGTTCAAACAATATTTCCAGAACTTGACGAGGAAAGAAAAATAATATTGAAAACTAAAGTAGTCACAGAAACAGGAACACGACAGTTATGAAATTGATCAATTTCAAAGTATATCAGCAAGTGGAATAGCTTACTTGCTGAAGATTCCACATGGGAGGATGCGAATTTTATACAGAAGCATCCATAACTACTCAAGTGTTGATGGCAACACTTGTTTGAAGGAGAGGGGCATGTTATTTCCCTATAATAATAGTGTAGCTCCTTATTTTTATTGTTAGTGTAGCCCCATTATTGTTATTGTTGTGCCCATGTGGTCCCCATATTGTTATATTGTGACCCCTTAGACTCCTATATATAGAAGGTAGGTTTTTTCATTTGTATCATCTAAGAATGGTTCATTTATGTAATTTAAAGGAGGTTTCTCCCTCGAAGAGGTTGATTTCTAAGTTGTTGACATATTTTTTCTTCTATTTTGCGAGTTAGTTTCATAACACTATTCATCTAGCTTCTCATCAAGCCCTCTTATGGTGTTCACAACTTCATCAACTCTTAAAAAATACTTTGCAATCTCTTCATCATCATGCATGCTTAAAGGTTCAAATTGAATCCTAAAAATGTGGAGTTTATCTTTATTTACCTTGTTGTCTCCATAGTAGTTGCTCATTTTCTCCCATATATCTTTGGTTGATGTGCAATCCATTACTTTTACAATCTTAGATTCAATTAGGCCAGCAAGAAAGTGCCATGTATTGATTTAGCATTGCACATAATTTCAAATTCTTAATCTTTGGTTACCAATGCTCCAGTATTTTATATGATTCTTCCACAACATCCCATACATCATCTCCAAGTGATTTAATATAGGTCTTCACCCTCACTTTCCAAATTACATAGTTTGTTCCATTGAACATAGGTGCCTTATTGATAACACCTCCTTATTATGTTTCCATGGTCCTTGATCTTTTTTCTAGTTGTTAGACTGATTAGAAGTAACCTGCTCCAATACCAATTATTGGAAACGAGGACAACACTGAGGGGGGGGGGGTGAATAAGTATTGTTACAAGGTTACCAATTTAATATTTATTTTTACTTTGTGTGAGAATAATAAGACAACAAAGAGAACTTTCAAGAGTAAATATGATAAAAAACTACTTCAACAACCAATGAAACATCCAAGAAATGAATAACTTCACAAATTGCTTCTCCATATTATTAATAGGGAAAGCTACAACTTGCAAATACAATGTTCTGGCTTCAACCAACAGGAATCTACAACTTCCTAGTTTATTAGTTGCAACTGATTGGAGCTACAACCCCACCTATTCTCCAGCACCCACTGGAAGGATAACCAACCCCTAATAAGCTAGCTACAACTCTCTTTAGACACTCATTGTTCCTTTTTTCATCCATTTTCATACTAGGATGATGAATTCCTTCTATGAGTTTCTAAGAAAAAAAGTATCCTTGTCACCCTTCAAACATCACCTACAACAATATTTGATTACTGTGAAAAACAAAAACTCACCATACCAACACCTCGCTGCTCTAGAAGCTTTGTCTCAAAAATGAATTCGTACATTCTGCTTGATCAAGCCTTCTTTTATAGATTTTATTTTGCTATCTTTGGCTTTGAATTTGTGCATGAAGTCTTTATTTTTTGCCTTTGTCCCGCTTCTTCTATATTTTGGAATATGTTTTTTGTTTTGGGCTCCATCTCTAAGTCAAAATAGCCTTCTCTGCCTTTTTTTCCACTTAAAATGAGTTTTTTTCTGCTATTTCTAGTAAGTTACAGGTTTTAATGGTGCTTTTTCTATTTTTAGCTACAATTAAAGTTTTCCTTAACTGCCAAATTTACTACAAAACAATCAGTTTCACCGTTCTGAGCCTAATCCCCCTTCGCTGACTCCTTTTCCTGCTTCTTAGCCATAAGACCGATCTCGGGGACCATCGACTTAGGCCCTAAGTGAGTTATAATTAAACTCGGGGCCCATCCAACGACAAGCAACACACTTATGAATCAATGGGGGATATTCAATGAAAGGTTTACCCACTAACATGCCCCGCCGTGCCACATCATCCTAAATATCCCGTTGGGACTATCCTAGACTCCCTTCAAAATATATAGGGTAATTCTTTCAGGGCACGTGGATGGTGCTAACAACCCCTAAAAATCCAATGACTTTGGGCTCCCCTGCTTGCACACACTTAGTCATGGAACCTAGTCATATGGTTAAAGCAGGAATCCCACTCTTTTAACCCAAAACAATTGAATTCAAACCCCCACTCTCAACACTTGGTCGTAGCGCATGTTCACATGGCGTGTAAGGAGCGATCCTTCTTTCTTCTCCAATCCTTGAACTTCTAGCCCCCGACATATGCATATGTGTATGATTGGTTATGAAACCATTCATATGCGCGATATGTTGCCTCTATTAAGATTATTTGAGCTTTGGCCCAGTTCAACTATCTCTCCTGAGCTTCTAAAGTCTTTGGCTCATCATATATATATATATATATATATATATATATATATATATATATATATATATATATATATATATATATATATATATATATATATATATATATAGAGAGAGAGAGAGAGAGAGAGAGAGAGAGAGAGAGAGAGAGAGAGAGAGAGAGAGAGAGAGATGTTATTGACCAAGGTTAACATAGATAAAACAATACTTACTAGCCAATCCTTTAATTACAAAATAACTACAACAAATATCTATTCCTCCATTCATACTAAAGCTTAATGGACTAATTTTAAGCCCAAATAGTCCATATATCTACAAGTCTCTTGGATTGATAATAAATAGAGTATAAGCTCAGGAGTGAATACACGAATCCATTAATTTACTCAAGAATCTTATAGGAAAATAAACATTCCTTAAGCATGCAATAAATCACATTCCATAACATATCAAAAGCATTTGACAAACTAATGCAGGAGAATCATTAGTTGACTTATAAAATTTTAGAAGTGTCACCTAGGAGTTTGATTTTAGGAAATTAGTTGTATTGAATAATGTTTTTTGTTGCCAAATAGAGCTTGAGATCATTCAGAGGATACAAAGCTATCTAATATGTAACAACTACTATATTCTAGGGTTTAATTTGGGAAATAAACATCGGTTAGATCCTATTCTTTTGGATATGAACCAAACACTTGTAGTAATTGTGGTTTCATATGAATAAGAGGCATATGCATATAACAAAGCAGTGTGTAGTTTCATTGATATTTTGGAAGAATTTTATTTTTACAGAGGGGGTTTTACAGATATAATATACATACTTTTTTCTATATATATAAAACTCTATTCTATATTGACTAATGGAAGTGTAAAATGGTCAAATATATTGAGTGTGAATGCATTGGTTATAGAGCATATGTGGAGCCATGAAAAGACTCTTTCATTTATGGTTGTATTCTAGTATTGTTGATGCATTTTTTTTATCATAACTCAAATCAAGTGATTGTGGGTAAGAAATAAAGAAGAATATATAATTCTTCTTCTCTACATTATTAATCCTATATGTCTATCAACATTAAGAATTCTAGTTTAATTGATTGTAAACTTGATTAATTGATCTCAATCGAAGTTGTGATTCGTACAAGTGTGAGAGGAATTTATATATGTAATGACTTGTGTCCAAGCAGAATTTGAATGGGAATGATATAATTTCGTTTAAGAAACCAACATGAATCCTTAATTAAAAAAGTGGATGGTGTGGATGTTGGTTGAACTGTGAATTCTGGTCAAATATTGTATTGAATCCTTTGTGTACGGTAGTTATTAGTTAGAGGAATGAACGAGCATAAAGAAAGAGTCATAGTTGCATCACCAAAACATTGAAACAATACCAAAATAGGCCTTAAGCCCACACATTAAACATATGAATAATAATTAATGTACAAAGGCTTGAGTATACTTTTCTTATTGAAATGTGCTCAACAACTGAGATTGGGACTTTAACTCTCCATACTTAGACACATTGAAATTGTCTTTCTTGTAGTAGTCACCCTTGAGCTAGATTCCAGAGATTGAAGTAGGGTGCTTTCAAAGGAATTTTAAATTGGTATTATCAGCTAAAAGAGGGGATCCAGAGGACCATGCAACTACACCCACTAGCTATCAAATTAATTAAATAAGGAAAGTGAACCACTTCAATCTCATATAGCCATAATCTACTCAGGAGATGAAATCAATATCATCAACTAAAATAGGGTGTCTTAAGGCTACCCTTCCTTCACCCACTAACTATACAAAAATTTCACATCAGACTAATATCATCAACTAAAACAAGGTGCATCAAGGCTACACTGCCTTTACCCGCCAGTTATTCAAAAATTTCAAATCAGGAAGGGAATAATTTCTTCTATACAGAGGGACTTATAATGCAACATCCCAACATCTCCAGGTATTTGGAAACAAAGAGTCTCAATTCAGATGTGGAGAGAGAGATGTAGTTAATGATAATGAGGTTTTATCAATTGTCTTACCTCTGAGGAATAAGAGTGAACTATCCAATAACTTAGTGGAACTTCCATTTGTGTTATTAGTTTTGAAAATATGTTATCATTGATGTCAGCAAGTGTCAACAGATGGCATCAACATCCACAGGTGTCAAATATTGAGTGGGTTCCAGGCACAAGAAGAAAGGTCAAGGTGCAAATAATAACAGAGCATTTGAAGCCATTTTTATGCATTATATGAGATCAATTTTTTATGAAGTATATGAGCTCAAATGACACATCAGACCCACTCAACTGGAAATTAATATGAAATATCTTTCCAATGGTATAAGGAAGACTTCCCAATAGGCCTCCTGGATTGAAAGATGGAGCCAGTAAAAGATATATCAACTGAAAGTCAAATAACAGAGTTAGCAAAGGTTTTGTAGGACCTTTGGTGCACATCCAAATTTGGCACAATATCCAAAAATGGAAGATCCTCTGAGCGAGCGTTTTAGGAAAATGTGGCAGCATCGGATTGGCAGACAAGTGGAGCTCACCTAAAAGTGGATGCCCGTAACCTTGGAAATCCCATATCTCCTAATCTGTTTAGAATTAAAATTAATAAAAAAAGTCGAGAGCTCTGGCCTTAGTGTTGGACACAAGTTCCATGTAAGAATGGAGGACCAAGGGTTAAAAAAAAGGAAAGGGTCGAAAAATAAGACCTCATAGCATATTTTCTCTCTCCTCCAAGAGGATAGGTGGCAGCGCATGATTGACTCAGTAGACAATAGAGGATAATGTCATCACCAACCAATGAGAGGTGGACACATCACAATAGATATGGAATTTTTAGGTATTCAAGTTGGTAGTTTTCAGGTGACTCGTGTCACCACTCGGTAGGCGCTAGGTGTCCCTGATGATGTCATCCCAAAGGGATCAACCAAGAATATTGGAGACTGTGTTGGGTTGTAAAGAATCTAGACACTATGGCAGTGGATAAAGTGACAACCAATAAACAAAGGTTCGGGCAGAGTCTATCGACTAGCTCAATCCCAAATCCCAGAATCCCATAACTCTTAAAGAATTGAATTAAAAAAAAGAGTCGAGAGCCGGGATTCATTAACAAAAGAAAAAGGCCCCCAATAGGATTTAAAAGGGCTTAGTTAAAATGTGTTTTTACCATGCAACATAAGATAAATGGGACCCATGTCCAGCGTGGTTGGTGACATGGTGACCCAAGAGGCGGGACACGTGTCACCTAGATTTTGGATTTGGTGGGGCCAAGTGGCATGTAAGAAAGTGACACATGGAATCCCCTAAGGGAACCATGTGGAGGGTGTGACATCACCCTGATGCCTCATCCCCGATGATTCCATGTGGTGTGCAGTGCAATCTCACCAAGATTTTATCACTGGGGTGATGTGGCCATGGTGGATCACACTTTCATGACTGTAAATGAGAGCGAGGTAAGGTGTTGGAGGAGGCCCTCCATCATGGATGCCTGACCTAGTGCCATTAGTTGAAACACTTGTCTAGTAGTTTGATGTGGTATCCCAACTTGTCAGTCAATGTAACCTTGGAAGATCTTCCCCGACAGTTTCGAAGAGGGAATGCAAAGGAAGTCCCAGAGATTTTATTTTCAGGGCGAGGTAGTGAATTGGGGGGCCTGCACGATAAATATGTTGGAATGGGGGTTTCACCCTTGTGTGTAACATATATAGGTATGTTTGTAATCCATGAATGGGATAGAAAATGACACAATGTGAAACCAATCATGAGTGGGTCAAAAATTGCCATGTGGGAAATGACATGGATGTCCATGTGGGGACCACGTAGGTGCCCCATGGCATGCTAGAGTGACATGACACTATATGGTAGGCCAATATTTGAATGGCTATAAGTTTTGATCCAGGAGTTAGGTTGAAGTAAATTTTATATTGGTGGAAAGGTCTCGATGAAATGAATATGACAATGTTATCCATTTATATAAATGGACTTTCCGGGTCATCAGAGTAATTTCATATTTCTATTGTAGGGGCTAGCAATAATAGTGGGTATGTTATGGAGTGATGTCAGAGCTTCCAAGTTCAACACTTGGACTGGATGGGCTTTATTGAAGAAGAAATGAAGACATGGTATTCTGTAACTCTATGAGAGAGTGATGTGTCTAGATGAGTGCTTACTTATGCTAATTGTAGCACTCTGATTGTGGATTGCATCTTGATTGTTTTATTGTGCAAATGAATGTTGGGTGTAGCATTGTGATGGTCCAATAGTCATGAGTTGATTTCATGCATAACCAAGATACATGTATAAATGTGATAAACGTATCTTATAAGATGAGAGATGCTAATGTGACATATGGTTTTCTAACTAACTCCCTTGAGATTGTAGATGCCATGATTTCTACCCTTGGAAAATATGTTGAACTTAATGGCTACTACTGGCCTCAACAAAGGCTGACCTCTAGAATTGATAATGCTGATGGTTTTGGTAAAAGAAAAGTTTTTAAACCTATGTAGGCATGATTATAAATGAACTAATATTCTCACGTGCATGAATTTTTTTTTTTTAATTTTGAAATTATGATGAGATATAAGCATGCCTAATTATGTCCTAGATTTTGAGACATATGACTAATGAATAAACTAAGATATGAATGCAGCTACAGGATAACATGCTTGGTATAACATGATAGGGTAGCAGCTAATGTGTAATTTGGTAATTTGCATGGATGATTCTAATGGTTGAATGTATGTGGCAACACATAAAGAGACTCAGCACAACAAGAAAAAGAATAACTTCTAAGAAATTTTAAAAACTTGAGACAACAAGGTATGATACTATAAGAGAGGGAAGAAGAGGGACATTCCCTCAAGACCCTTTGATAATCATTGAAGAAATTCCTTCTGGGAGAAATTGTAGGGGCACTACAAGTTTAAAAGGAAGCCATGAAATCATGAAGAAGGCTTAAGCTGAGATTTTCTTCTCGAACCATTGGAAACGCTAGAACTCATGGAGATTGAGTTATTGCAGTTGTTGAATATTTTATGTTTTGTGTTCCTCAATATATATTGTGCTTGATTTTCCATTTTGAGTGTTTACTTGTGCATGGCCATGTTACCTTGTTTATGGGTTTGTATTTTTGTTATGAATTTTGTGATTCTTAATTTTTATTTTATTCTTGCCTTTTATGTATTGTGGATCTTGGGAAATTTCTTGGGTGTGGAAGCAAGGTTAAGGTTCTCTCGGGAAGAGATGAGTGGAACCCAATGAGAAATGTAAAGACATGGAAGAAGCCCAATACATAAATTAAGGGTAATTGAAGGCATGAAGAAGGGGTATGACAACAAAGTGGGCTCGTTGGGTCCATGGGAATCAATGGAAAATGACAGGGCTACCATGTGATTAGAAGGGAAGGCCATTGATAGAAAAACTATGTTGGGACATTTCCTCTCAGATTTGCAGCAAGTAGGAATAAAGAAATTTGGGTAACAAATTCCTTGGAAAAATTGGGAACTATTTCTCTCAATGTTATGCATGCTTTACATGGATGCATGAGGTTCCCTTAACCTTGAATTTATTTAAATGTGTAAATATGTGTATGTTCATGATCATGCTGATGTATATATATAAATGCCATTGTGTCTAACAGAGTCTTGTGAGGAATAATTCCTTTGGAAGAATGTTCGTATATAAAAAAATAATAATTGATGCAAATGAAAATGAGCGAATGGATGACATAATAAGTTGTCCAATAATATTCTTGGTTGAATGAGGAATAATTGGGGTAGGGGAGACCCTTGATTGATTGATGGTTTTAATGTCATAAGGATATGAATTTGATAAGCTCATGTTGTATCTTGTGTATGACAATAAAATTTTGATCATTGTGGCAACGGGTATATTAACTAATGATCAAAATCCTTGATTGCAGGATTGGGTATGTACTCCACTAAGCATTGTGCTAATGCCAAAATTGAGTTTGGTGGACTAGATACGCTTATATGATAGTCTGACTAAGAAACCCAAAAGACTTGCCGACTGATAATCACTATGTAGTGGATGTGCCTTATAAAGCTTGTAATGCCCCATAATAATAAATCAATAAATATTAATAATAATAACACGTAAATAAATAAAATTGTAAATAAATAAATGAATTATAATAATAACAAATAAGTAATAAAGAAAGAAGAAAATATATTAATAGTAAATAATAATAATAATAGATACTAAACTGAAGTTCTAAATAAATATATATAAAAATAAACTTTAAAATATTAAGAATAAGTAAAGTTAACAAAAGTAAAAAATGAATCAAATAAGAAAAAAATAGATTAAGAAAATTATTAAGTTAAGTAAAACTTAAAACAAAGAAAAAAGTTGGCACGTTGACACATGAATTGTGTGCATGCGGATCCCTTTCCATTTTTGGAACTATTTGTTCTATTTAATGGAAGAAGAGGGGGATGCGATTTATTCATTCATTATTTTGGGAGAAGAGCGTTGTGAGACAAAATATTCCCTGTCAGTAGTGGTTGATTGAGGGCTCGGGGGTATCCAACTGTAGAAAGATTATGTGCAATTGAGCCTACAATTGGATGGAGAGTTGTCCCTAAAAATTTGTTGTGGTCAATAGGATCTGAGTAACGTTGCAACTCCAGAATCATAAGTAAGGTATATCGTCACTACAAATAAGTCTTTTTTGCTTGCAGTTTTCGAAAATTCTATGTCATTTAGTTCAACAATTATGTGTTGATTATTAATCGCATAAATTGATGAAATTAATTATATGTTTAATTTTGGAGTTGTTACATATGGAATTAGAGAAAGGTTCTAACTCTATTGGACCTTTAGGTTTTATATTATTGAATACTAATAATTATAAATTATATTTTCTTATTTATATAAAAAAATTGATTTCTTTTTATATAATGGTTTAATTAAAAAGTGTGAAATAAATAATGTATTTTTTTTGTTTATATATATATATATATATATATATATATATATATATATATATATATATATATATATATATATATATATCTTATTACTTCCCACAAGTGTTGAAAACGCTACAAGGATAAAAGTAAAAATAAAAAATAACAAAAATAAAGAAATCTAAATAAAATTGAACTGAATTTCAACAACCAGTCCAACATTCTAAATTTGTCATTATCTGAAAAATTAGTGTTTTATTTCAGATTCAGAATTTGGCCCTAAATTATGGATTTTATTTTAGAATTTTATGGATTCCATGGTTCTTATATGGGTTTTCATACATTTTTTTTAGTTTCTAAGGTCTTTAACCCATATTTTATGGGCCATTATAATTAGAATTTGTATTGAGAAATAACCCTAATAGAAAAAAAAATTTGTGTTAATCAAGGAAACTAGAATCTTACTGTGGCTCATGAGAATCAGGTGGCTTTTGGACTGAAATCTTACCAGCAGAGGTCACAAATTCAACTATGGTGCAAGTCATTGTCAATTTTTTGACTGAGATGTCTGGCTCGTGGAATTGAAAGAAGTTTGCCACGACCATTTTGGAAAGTTTGGTAACAGTAGCCCAAATTACCTTCATAAAATTCATTCTTGTGTCACGAAGAGACATGGGTAGGATTTAGTGGTCAAGCAATCGATCTCCTTTTACTGCCATTCTAAAACAAGTGATTTCACATGTTAATTTATTTTTTTGAAAATCAAGTGTTATTCAATATGTCGTAGTTATGCAATTTTAAAAATTACATTAGTGGAAGATTTCAGAAAATTTGTTTTCAAATCTAGTTTCACTGATAATTTGCAAGCATTGAGATCATTATTTACCCTAATTATACATTGAGTATTGAATTTTCCTATCTTATTTTATGCCTTTTTGGGTAAAAAAAATTCTTTCAAAACCAGAGGGGGTAGAGTATGTATGCCTTCATATTTAGCAGTTGAATTGTTGTGCAGAGGTAAGTCGCTTGTCCCACAAACAAGGAGGTCTCATACACCAATTTGGTGTTTGGCTTTTCCTTGAACTTAAAATTGGATAATATAATAATAATTATAATAAAGAAAATTTAACTGAAGCAAAGACAAGACCAACAATGTTGCATTGATTCCCTACAACTTTAACAATGTGATCGTCATAAATAAATTTAAATAAATAGATAAATTTATATGAATAAATTTAAGAGTTTTATTAATTTCATCCCAACAATCCCAACGTATGATTTTCGTCGTCCTCCGTCAAGTGAAAATTTGATATGTGGAACCATTTTTTCAGGTTACTCCATCACGCATTGCCCACCCTTGTGCACAATATAGGGTATGAGTCTCTGTCACCAATAACGATACATATTTCCTGAGCTATAGAATAATTAATGTGTTTGGGCAGTATATACATACCGTTAAATTTAAATTCGTTTAAATCTAACGGTGGAAATATACTTCCCATCAACATTAATTATTCTATAGCATAAGAAATAATGATGATTGTCACCAACCCAACCCATGCTTTTCAAGTTCTGATCATTCAAGTTCTTATCTATTGATCAGAGTACAAGATATATAAATTTCATCAGTCGTTCATCATCTCTACTTATGTGTCTAAAATAACATGAAAAGAAACAAGCTAAATGTTGTTCAAGAAGAAAGCTTGGTTTCCGTTTCTGTTTTTTTGGTAGGCACCATGTGCATTTTAAACTAGATAGAAATGAGCAATATTTCCATTACAAAACAACGTATACAGAATGGATGTAAGGTGAGAAAACTATAAAATGGAATTTTAGGTGTCAAAGCAATAAATATATTTAGAAAAGTAGTGTGTTCTACACAAAGAGTATCAATACCAAATCTGTCTTCATTGTTGGATCCAGTCTTTCAGAACTTCAAAATAAACAAATGTAGTTACCAAGATCGAAAAGCCCTACAAATATCGATAAACAATTTGGGAATTTAAAAAATAAATTTGATAAATTACCAAGAGTACGAGGTAAGACTGTGATGGGGAATCCAACAATTATTACCGATTACCATCTGTTCAAAGCTATGCATTTGATAGTGATCATGTTCATAATGGATATCAGAGGAGATAAAGTGAAAACCCAAGTAAAGTGAAAACCCGAACAAAGAAAAAAAATGTGTTGGGCATTAATTCTTACTTGAGCACATCTTCTAGATACCACAAACCTTCATTGGTGTGGCTGACACCCTTTCTAGCTCAAAACCAATGAAATCCAATACCAGGCTCAAGCTACGGTGAAAAGTATATTTGTCGTCACCTTTATTCGAGTCCAAACTGTTATTACTGATTTCCATCTATTGCCTCTGAATTGAAAAAACTCTTATAACAACACAATCACATTTACCAATGTAGTTGATATACGCCGATAAACATATATGAAATAGATTTACAAACCACATTCACCAATGTGGTTGATATACGCCGATAGGCCTATATCCACCACCCACCACATGTATTTTCACTATATGCATACTATATATTAACCTAATATATATATATATATATATATATATATATATATATATATAATTAATTAATTAATTAATTTAATAGTAAAATATATAATAAAATTATATTATTAAATATTTTCAATATATTAATAGTTTTAACTCAAACTATAATATAATTCAAAAATAACAAAATAATAGTATTTTATTTATATTTATAACAAGTATATCTTTTACCAATATCCCAAGGGATTATTAATGTTACAAACCAAAATAACTAATAAACCCAAGGGTTTAATATTATAAACCCAAGAAATTCGTGAAGCAAAGGATAAATATCAATATTAAAAACCAAGAAATTAAAAAACCTAAGAATAGATATTTTAAAATCAAGAGATTAAAAAGCCCTAAGAATTAATATTTTAAATTTAAGAGATTAATAAACCATAAGAATTAATATTTAAAACCCAAAAACCTAAGAAACTAATAAACCCTAATAATTAGCCCACGTGGTGTAGAATAGTCGGTGATGGGGTGCACTGTTAAGGCACTCCGTTCTGTAAGGTCACCGGTTCGAAACCCGTGGGTGGCATGGGAGGAGAAAAAATGGAAAAAATTAGGATTAGTCTAAACGAGAAAAAAAAAAAAAACCCTAATAATTAATATTTTAAACTCAAGAGATTAATAAACCCAAGAGATTATTAATAATACAATGAAAAATAACTAACAAACCCAAGGTTTAAATATTATAAACCAAAGGAATTGGTGAACCCAATGGATAAATATTAAAAACCTAAGGGATCAATAAGGCCAAGGGATCAATATTAAAAACACAAGAGATTAATAAATCGTAATAATTAATATTTTAAACTAAAATACCTAATAATTTAATAAAACATAAGAATCAATATTTTAAACTTAAGATATTAATAAACCCAAGGGATTATTAACATTATAAACCAAAAGGACTAATAAACCCAAGGGTTTAATATTAGAAACAAAAGGAATCGGTGAACCCAAGGGATAAAATTAAAAACCTAAGGGATCAATAAGGCCAATGGATCAATATTAAAAACAATAAAGATTAATAAACCCTAAGGATTAATATTTTAAACTTAAAAACCTAAGAAATTAATAAAGCCTAAGAATTAATATTTTAAACCCAAGACATTAATAAAACCAAGGGGTTATTACTATTATAAACCAAAACAACTAATAAACCCAAGGGTTTAATATTATAAACCAAAAGGGATTGGTGAACCCAAGAATAAATATTAAAAAACCAAAGGGATCAATAAGGCCAACAGATCAATATTAAAAACACAAGAGATTAATAAACCCTAAGAATTGATACTTTAAACTCAAGAGATTAATAAACACAAGGGATTATTAATGTTGTAAACCAAAATAAGTAATAAGCCCATGTGCTTAATATTGTAAACCAAAGGAGTTATTAAAGTTATAAAATTAAGGAACAAATAAACAAAAGAATTTAATATTATAAACCCAAGAAATTAGTAAACCCAACGGAAACATTTTATAAACCTAGGGGATAAATATTAGTATTATAAACCAAGAAAGTAGTAAACCCTAAAAATTAATATTTTAAACTCAAGACACTAATAAACCCAAGGGGTTATTAATATTATAAACCAAAATAACTAGTAAACCCAAGGGTTTAATATTATAAATCAAAGGAATTGGTGAACGCAAGAATAAATATTAAAAACCTAAGGGATCAATAAGACCAACGGATCAATATTAAAAAAAAAAGAGATTAATAAACCCTAAGAATTAATACTTTAAACTCTAGATTAATAAACAAAAGATATTATTAATGTTGTAAACCAAAATAAGTAATAAGCCCAAGTGTTTAATATTGTAAACCAAAGGAATTATTATAGTTATAAAGTTAAGGAACAAATAAACATAAACATTTAATATTATAAACCCAAGAAATTAGTAAACCCAACGGAAACATTTTATAAACCTAAGGGATAAATATTAGTATTATAAACCAAGAAATTAATAAACCCTAAGAATTAATATTTTAAACTCAAGAAATTAATATACCCTAAGAATTAATAGTTTAAACCGGAAAACCTAAGAATTTAATAAAACATAGGATTTAATATTTTAAACTAAAGAGATTAATAAACCCAAGGGATTATTAATAATATAAACCAAAAGAACTAATAAACCCAAGTGTTTAAAATTATAAACCAAAGGATTTGGTGAACCCAAGGGGAAAATATTAAAAATCTAAGGGATCAATAAGGCCAAGGGATCATGTTTAAAAAGAAAGGAGATTAAAAAACCCTAGGAATAAATATTTTAAACTAAAAAACCTAAGAAATTAATAAAGCATAAGGTTAAATATTTTAAAATAAACAAATTAATAAATCCAAGGGATTATTAATATTATAAACAAAAATAACTAATAAACCCAAGGGCTTAATATTATAAACCAAAGGAATTGGTGAACCCAAGGGAAAATAAAAAAATATAAGAGATCAACAAGGCCAAGGGATCTATATTAAAAACACAAGAGATTAGTAAAGCCTAGGAATAAATATTTTAAATACAAATGAATGAGATATTCACATGATTAATAAAGAGATTAATAAATCTCCAGAATTAGAATTTCAAAGAAAAAGGATTGATAAAGTCACATGATTATTAATATTATAAACCGAGGGGAATAATATTAAACCAAAGAGATTAATATTATAAACCCAAAGTATGACATTAAGACAATTGTTGCTCCTCTTGTTCTCTTGATTTAAACATTAAGACAATTGTTGTCACAATGTGACGTTGGACCAAGTATGACCATGGTGGGCCATGGTTGATTTTCACATTGAGATAATATTTGTCACCATGTGACATTCGACCATGGAAGACATTGATCGACTATGGCTAAAGTTGATTAACAATTGTTTCCCATGGTTTATTTTCATATTGAGACAATGTTTTTCATAATTTGACATTGGACCATGCATTAATATTAAACTGTAGGACTAATATTTAACCCATAATATTTGGATTTAATAAACTGAAGGGAATAATATTACGAACCGAAATAATTAGAAACTTAAGGGATCAATGTTATAAACCCAATGGACCAATAAATACAGGGAAATATTAACATTATAAACATAAACATCAATAAACCAAAGGGATTATTAATATTATAAATAAAAAACATCAATAAACCGAAGGGAATATTAATATTATAAACCCAACAGATTAATATTCTAAATAAAAATTATTAATAAACTCAAGTGGTTAATAAAGTCGAAGGATCAATAAAATTAATAAAAGAATATAAAAAACCAAAGAAATTAATAAACACAAAGAATTAATATTTTAAACTCAAGAGATTAATAAACCCAAGGGATTATTCATATTATAAACCAAAATAATTGATAAACCAAAGGGTTTAATATTATAAACCAAAGGAATTGGTGAACCCACAGGATAAATATTAATAACCTAAGCGATCAATAAGGCCAAGGGATCAATATTGAAAGCACAACAACTTAATAAAGCCTACGACTTAATATTTTAAACACAAAGGATTGATAAATTCACATGATTATTAATATTATAAACCCCAAGTGATCAATCAACCTTACTAGTTGTTAATATTATAAACCGAACGAGTTAATAAACTAAAGTGATATTCAATTCCACCATGAGTGCAACCAAAGAAATAACATTGAAATTAACATATATTTTTTGTTGTCTTTACAACAAAAAATCCCACTACAAAAATGGACTTGAAACTCTCCATCAAAAGTCATTTATCAAATAACCTCTTCCAAAACACATCCAGACCGACGACAAAAGGAACACAATTTCAAATCAACAGGATAATGATCACGATACTTAACAATTTCCAACCAATCCCTTCTTGTTTTTCTCCCAGCCTCCCTCATGTGAACATGCAACAAGTATTTTACATTCATTTTCATTTCATCTAGCACGCAAAGATGCTCATTAGTAAAAGCAGGATGGAAGCCATGTTTTCTATCGAACTTGTTCAGAAGATATGAAGGAAAACTGATCACTCTAGAAATATTTGCCACTGCTTGACGATAATAGATGCCACCATTATTGTCCATATTTGCATTTGAAAGGAAAAACGAAAAAATCAAAATTAATACACACAAACACAGAAACATCTAAGCATACACACACACACACACACACACACACACACACACACACACACATATATTTAGAGAGAGAGAGAGAGAGATAGAGAGAGAGAGAGAGAGAGCACCCCATTTTTATTATTGTTAAAAAACTTAATCTTAAAAATGTCATGCTATAAAATAACCTAATGCTACATGAAGCAAATTATATCAAATTTCTACAAATATAAACCTAATTAGAAATACATATTGTGCACATGAAATGAGTGATAAAATTAAATGAGTGATATGACCCTTATTACAATAATCAACAAGAAATCACAAATTTTTCAACTTAATGTTTAAAATCAAATATTAATAATGTTAGTAGTTATATATTTGTATTTAAATTAATATTAATGTATATATTAATTTTAGTTTAATATCAATATGAAATAAAAATATGTTTCCATTGAACCAAACCACAACATATTTAGCAAACCACATTCATAAATATTATTAGTTGCATGTCATAGGGATATGGACTTCAACCTTGATTTTTAATGACTCGCTCATATAACTGGTTGTATATGTATGAATGGTTCATTGTAAACAAAAGAACGACAACGAATTAAAAAAAAATAGGTAAATTGAACAACATGAAAAATGATGTAACAAATTTCTCACATATGATGAATATATTAATTTCATTAATACATAAAAATCATTATTATAGAAAATGTAAATAAAGAGGAAAATAAACGAGATAAAAAAAATTCTATAAATATGTCACAATATTATTAGTTGCATGTCTTATTGATATGGAATTCAATCTTTATTTTTAATGATTGGCTCATATAACTCGTTGTTTATCTTTGAATGGTTCATTGTGAACAAAATAACAAAAACCACTTAAAAGAAATAAGTAAATTGAACAACATGAAAAACGATGTAAACGACTTTCCAAAATATTACTATGAACATGAGGAATGTATTCATCTCATTAATATATCAAAATCTATTAAAAGTAAATAAAGAGGACAATAAAAGAAATTCAAAAAACATTCTATATAGAGTTAAAAGTATTAATAGTTGCATGTCATAGTGATATGGACTTCAATCACTCCTCTTCTTTCTTCCTGATTGTAACATATGCACTAGCTTTCATCTTGGCATAACACTGAAAAGAGAAAGGTGGTGCAATGCGTAAACCATATATTGATTTCACTCTTGATATGGCTGTGAAGGTCAAGCCTTGCTGCTCTTTATTTCTGATATCAATTGATGCTCATTCTAAAGTCAAGCCCTGTGACTTGTGGATTGTAAGAGCCCATGCCGTCTTTAAAGGAATTTGCTTTCAATTTCCTCTTATCACTGGTGTGATAGGTACAATGTTTGGATTGCTTGCATTTAATGGAACACCAACATACTTATAAAAAACAATAGTTGTGAACATTGGAAGTTGAGGTGGCTTAGAGGTAGGAATATAAAATATTTCTTTCACATAACCAAGTGCATCATTCACCAAACCAGCTTCAACCCACAAATTACATGTCAACATAACACATTGGCCACGACACAAAAAAACTTCATGGTCCAATTGATCATCATTAGCACCACCGATTTCTGAACGCCTTGAATTCTCAGCAATACATCGTGCAATTAGAGAATTTAATGGTTTCAACATATGCCTGTTATGGAAGGACACCAAATTATTTGTTGGAAACATGTGAACTGCTGCATTAAATAAATCCCTTTCTCTAGGATGCAACCTCATATCAGTCCGTGACATAAGAAACTCCCAATCATCAAGAACAGGTTCTGCATTTCTTATGTTATTGAGGACTCTACGAAAACAAGATTGTTTCTCATTATTCCCTTGTCGGCGAAATATTGTGTTAAGAGTGACAAAAATGTTGAATTTTTTCCACAAGACTTTCCCTGCTATATTACTTGCATACAAAGGCTTATCTCTCACAAGATGTAGCTGGCCAAGGTCACCCACAAGGATGATGGATCTTCCACCAAAAGGACAATTCCCTTTCTCTAGAAATGCTTCTCGTAATCGAGCATCTATTTTCATGAATAACCTTGATCCTAAAAATCTCATTTAATTAATCAATATATATCGAATATGCCTCATTTTTACTTGGAATACTGCTAGCGATTGACCCTGTAGTGGTTTCATATCTTTAATGGGATTTTTAGAGTATAGTGTATTGTTTTTTCATGTATATTAAAAGCAACTATTCCTGTTGGAGCAAGAAGAAGAAAATGGATTTTCCCATTAATTAACAAATTAGAAAGAGATCCAAATATACAATGGATAAGGAAAGACTTTCCAGTGCCTGCAGTTCCCTAAAAAATCATAAGTAGAGCTTCACGAATCTCATATTCAGCAAAATGCCTTAAAACAATTTCAAAAGAAAATCGTTGTTTTTCTTCGAATGAATCTAGAGATGCAAATGTTATATTTGAAAGGTCAACAATATCACCCCTTGATTTTCCATTCCTTATAAAATTAATAGCTTCTTCACCCACATCATCAGAAATAGTTGTACATTTCCAGTCAAAGGATAAATCAAAATCCCTTCGACCAAGGGTGTGAAGATCAGAAACATTCATATTATTTGGTGGAACCAAGCGAGAGAAAAGTTGCCATTCTTGAAAATCGTCTTCAAGATTCGTTTCCTAGTTAGAAAAATCACCATCTTCTCCATCTTTAATATTGTCGAAAATTGATGGATTTCAATCAACATGCCAAGCTCGATATCGAAAATTCCTTGAATTTTCAACAACAATTCTAGTTGAAATCCCAATATCCACACAAATGTCACGAAATGGCTTGTACAAGAGAAATACTGTCCAGGAAAAGGTTTAAAATTTGTCTGAACCCTCACTAGGAATAGAATAAACCGTGGCCAAACCCAAACAATAGCATGAACATCTCTAGGCTTCCACGGATCTTTTTTACACTTGCTATCAAATGTCCAAGATCTTGATGTTTCTATCAAAGATAAATGTTTAAGGAAAAAAGGCCTCTTCTGATAATGTTGAACAAAAGTATTCTTAGATGAACATTGCATGCCATACCTTGATATTTTCCTACAAACCTTTCTTCCAACATTTAATGAAACAATTTTTCAACTACATACAACAAGAGGTAGCTTAAGCAACATATGTCATGTTTCTTGTGCTCCAATGTCACGGTCAACAATCGTTTCTATAAGAAACCTTATGTAAGAACATAAAGCATGATCCTTAGAGGAAATATAATTTGAAATTCTAGTTAACATATCATGATAACTTTCAGACCTTTTCTCTGCTTTTGATGCATACTTAACAATATATATCAGGACAACATACCGAGAAAACACTAGTTGGCAACCAACATTTTCACGCCACATTGTTAGAAGGTCAATGTTATGTACATTGAGCCTATCATCATTTCTTGCCAGATCATATTTTTTATTCCTTGATCATCTATGAATAATCTTGATTCCTTAGAAAGATCCCATGGAGCATTGTATCGACATGTGAGAATAGTGCCCTTTTTGTGTAAACAAGAATCTACACTACACTTTGTGTGCCTTTGGACACGGTTCAACAATTATTCATAATCATTATGAGGATTGCAAGAGAAAATATGATCAATATTCAATTGGAAAGGGTCATCATTGAGACTTCTTGGAACCATTATGTTGCGATGATGTATTTCACATGGATTCCATGCAGTTACATAATTGTCAAAGAATTTATTTGCAAGTTGAAAATCATAAGCATTTGACCAATCAAGTATTTCCATGTCAGGAGCTCCTTGCAACCATAGGAAACCATGGATATGCGCTGAAATTATATGTTTCCACTCATATATGAAGAAAATGAATATAGAGTTACTACAAAAAATATAAATAGAACCATAATAAGAAATTGAAAATGAATAGAAAATAAATTCAAAAACACAGACCTGTACTAGAAGTATTTCGCTATAAGATATTTTTGGATAGATTCCTCTCGAAATATATTGAATCTATGGCGCACAAATGTGGAAAAAATATGAGGGTACTGGATAACATTCTCAATTTTCATACGATTTTCATTTAATTAATGAGAATGTGAGGGTACAGGCATGAGGTTATGCAACTCTGGCCACTTTGTATCAGCTACACTCAAAGATAAACAAAGATGGACATCCCAACTGAGTAATCATGTTAGTAAATTCAACTCGACATTTAGTCCAACATGCCCTTGTACCTCTCAGAGAAGAACCAAACCGCATAGGATGCTCAACCAACTTATTATCTGGTAAATCAGAAAGTTGGTGACACAAGTTTTCAATTGTTGTCGGTGAGTTATCATGTAAATGTTTCTTCAAAAAAACTGTAGCAGTTGCTTGGCTCCGATGCTACATTATCATGTTCAATAGGTAATATCAAAAGCGAGGATGGATTCCAAACCTTTGATCATAGTGTCTAAGAAGATGAAATATATACTCATGAACTTCAACACTACAAATACGTGGCTGCAACCAAGCATCATCACCAGTGGGAAATAATGTGGGGAATTCCATATCTAATAACCCCTCATTATTATATTCATTCACCGGAGAGGTTCCAATACTGGGCCAATCCATTTCTTGAACATGTGAAGAATCAACATTATCAAGAAATGCTCTAATTTCTTCCACTTCCCTCCGTTCATTGGGTAGGCGAGCAACAAAAGAAGAAGGATGATAGGGAAAATGCTCAACATGCAAACATTCATTATTAGTTGCATTGATCTTAGATTCTTTAATATCACAATAAAAAAATTTAAGGCTGGAGGAGACATTTGTTGATCTTTCAGGCAGAGCATTCACTAAATCATAGTCAATTACAACATCTCCATAATATTGATCATGTTTAATTTTGAAAAGCAATGCAGCCATAAATTGAGATATTTTGACATAAAATTCATAATATTTAGACTGAGCGGCATGTCTCCTCACAATTAGAAAGTCAATATCTTCAACATGTTGGGGAAGACTTTGTGCAATTGTAGAAATATCTTGGGGAAAGCTAATTTTGTGGCCGCTATACTTATATTTCCCACCTCGAGCATGTGTCACTTGCAAAATAGGATTTACACGTGATATTAAAATTTCTTCAACTTGAGTAAGAACTCTTAAAATATGAGGTTTCTCATCAAGATCCATGTTATTATATCCAGAAAAACGATGGGAACCTCTTTCATTCTTACAACGTCTGCAAACAGGTCCTTCAGAATCTCTCAAAACCTGGATTCTGGGATATGATTCTTGGCAGATGTGGCACATTTGGACAACTGACAAGCTATCTATATTTTCTCGAAATATTTTATGTACTGTAATCATGTTTTAATCAATATCAGTTGGACCATGTGGAGAACGATGTGGAAGAGTATAATTTCTTCTAAAATGTACTTTATTTTCAACACCATGAGATTCCCTTCCCAAATTTGAAACACGTGGAACAGATCTATGACATGGCCTTTCCAAATTTATGGTCTGCATTTCTGGAACCTGAGAGGATGATAAGGTGTCTTTAGCATAATTTTTAAAAAATTTAATGTCCAACTAATTAGAAATGAAAAAATGAAAAAAAAAATCAAATTCATTCAATATTTACATTTGTTTGGCGATGTGGATGAAGGCTATGGGATGGTTGATCTTCACTTTTAACATCAGTGGATAGAAAATTTGGGGAGTTAGTTTCTATGTCTCTATTCAAATGAGTTGTCTCCTGTTTCAAAAAATAAATTCATTATAAAACTAAATGTCCAACCAATAAAGATTAAAAATTGTAAAACAAATCAAATACACTCAAAATTACATTAGTTTGACAATTTGATACTTTGGATTCCATTTCTCCAACCTCATTAGATGAAATCATGTTTTTTTCCATAAAAGCTTATAAATTACAATGTACAACTAACAATAAATGAAAAAATGAGGAAAATATCAAATTCATTAAGCATTTAAATTTGGTTGGAGATATGGATGAATGCTATGAGATGGTTCCTCTTCACTTATAACATCAGTAGATGGAACATCTACAAAGTTAATTTGTATGCCTCTATTGAAATGAGTTTTGTCTTGTTTGAAAAAAATAAAGTATGCAATAAAATTTATGTCCAACCTACTAAAAATTCAAAAAATGAAAAATCAAATCAAATACATTGAACATTTACATTAGTTTTCCAATTTGATTCTCGAGGAGAACGCAATGGAAGGCTATGACATGCTTCATCTTCAATTCTCATATTAGTAGATGGAGGACTTAGGGATTTAATTTCTATACCTCTATTAAATTGAGTTGTATCATATTCCAAGAGAAGAAAATACCTTATAATTTTAGTAAAAAAAATTGTAAATAGAGGAATGTAATAAAACAACCTCTATTGCAGCAACCGTCAAAATATCATTGTGTTACCTCCATTTTTCCACACGAAATGCTATCAGGGATGACTGATTCTATTCATGGGACAACATTATTTTGAGAAGGGGGATTGGAAGATCTGATGTTTCTACCAACTGGCTCCAAATCATCAAACAAATGGCCAATAAAACTATCATCCAAGTCATCACATACAATGTCATCATTACCTCCACCATGGATATTTTGTAACCTTTGGCCTTGCTCAAAAGATGAAATTGCAGAGACAGAAGGGTTAGGGTGAACATTTTCATCCACATTATAAATATGATGTTCTTCCAATATTATGAACATTATGAGGAGAGCATCAAGCAACAAAATTATGTTGACAAGGAGGAGATTCTATCAATGAACTATCAAGGGGAAATGTTCTTTCCATGATATCATCCATAGTACGATACTTACGAAGAATCATAAAATCATTTTGAAGAGTGGGTTCACTCATTCTTCTATGATATGTAGCTCTCCTATGCTCATTTATTGTGAGCTTATTTTGTTGATACCGTAAACAACGACTTTCATTAGACCTGTCACGCGATGTTGGTGACAAATTCCATTTTCTTGTACGCTTGCTTGTGCCTTCAGATGACATGTCTATAATGAATAATAAAATATTATTATGGAACCACAAACATGGAACATTTGATATATCCAATATAAATAAACTTAGAAGCATGCAAAAAGAACACATTTTTTTTTTCCAACCATATAAAAACATTAAAAGCGTATATGGTCTTTTTCCAACCATATAAATTTATGAAAACATAGAAGGATTTTCCCAAATGGCTAAAAATAAAAATGGATTTTTCCAAATGGCTAAAGCAAAAAGGGCTAAAATTTCATGTCTCATATTAAAATTGTAATGGGAAAACCATATAACTGGAACAAAATACTATAAGAATTATATGAATTGGAAATATATCTAAATATTTGGAATTATATACCATCAAAATATAAATGTAAATATTAAAATGTACCTAAATATATAACATTTTTTGAGAACCAATGAGAAAAAACTAATGTAAACATCTTGTATAAAATAAGTCACAGTAATTATATTTATAAAAACAAAGAAAAAGGGATAGAATCCAAACATATTCAAATGCAATTAACATAACTAAAGGGGATACAAAAATAAATATTCAAGCAAATTGCAATGGAATTCAATATCAAACATCCGATAAATACACATAGAATAAATCCCAGCAGGAGCCATATAAATATGCATAGAATTGTAATTTTAAAGTCTTAGCATACATACCCAAAATTATGTAATGTAAAAAAAATGGAAATATTTTCCACAACCACAGAGAGAATATAAAATGACTAATATCCTAAGACTCCATGTCCATATCTAATGGTGGAATCTCATCAATAGAATTCACATGGGGAGAAATTGCAAAAACATTTCCAGACTCGATCAAATCATTGCATTTCGGCAACGTTGGAGACCAAAATCCATGCATCTGTTGATTAGTTGAATTATCAATATTTGTTGGGAAGCAGAGTCCAGTCATCATGTCATATAATAGGAAAGGAACTTCACTGAATTTTCACATAAGAACCACACTTTGGACTGTTCGAAATGGAAGATAACCAGGACATTTGATATTTATATCTGTAGACATTTCTTCCAACAACTTCCATCTGAAGCCCCGATCATCCTCAAAGTAGTCAATTCTTCGTTCAAGACATAGGTGACCAAATTTAGAATTATCTATTTCTTCAGTTGACCATACAGAAGTGGAGCCATCATTGATAAGACATATCAACTGATTCTTGCATATTCCTAATGACATACATCGTATGTCAGTGATGGGAACAAATGAAAAACCCCATTCATTTTTTATTACATCAAACCAGTAGATTTTATACCTATATCGAGGATAATCTTCATACTCTGTGTCCAGATATAGCCAAAACAATTTACTTTTATAAAACACTCCATTCTGAGGGGGTTAAGTGCCACCAAATGGAAGATTAGACCTTCGCCAAACCCTATCAAGACTACTGTAAACATAAAATTTAGACTGCATTCTATCATAGATATGTTTTAGAACAACCCAGTCATATTTTTTGCTCCTTACATTTTCCAGTAATGAAAAGAATCCCCAAACTCTAATTCGTATTCGCCCAATGTTTTTTAAGGCCTTTGTAAATGGATTCATTACAAAATATTTTTGTGAATGGGAGAATGTTGCTGGTAAGGATAAAACTACCATTGGTCCAACAATAGACTCTACTTTCTATCTTGAATCTATGAATCACAAATGAAAACGAGATATGCACCCATTTTGATTAAGGTATTCAACAACAAAATAATTGTCTTCATTATTGAGGAAAGGAACAATAAATCCAAATTCTTTTGTACAAATATTCTTGCAACACAATAAGAAAGAAGGGTTTTGCAAAACATTCTTCCATTGCTTATAAACAATGCTAAGCTTCGTCACAACGATAAAGGGAGCTAGAGGGAGACAATTTCAAGAATTTCAAATGGAATACAACTCCAAATAGCTGGATCCATGATAAAACAAGGAAATCACCTAACATAAAAGAAAACACACATGATATCAACAAAATAATTTTCAATTCATGGTGAATATAATTAAAATTAACATACATAAGCAATTTTCCATCTACAAATATAGTAAAATGCACATATACATAATGTATAAAATCATATGAGCCACAAGAACATTATTACAGTAGTTAAAAGGAACTCACAATTTTATTATTATTCTTAATAAATCTTTTTTTATGTCTCTATTAATGTCTATGTTTAATATTGATGTAAATGTTTGATGTTCAATATAAATATTAACTTAAAACATTTTTTTTTAATATTAAAAAGCTTTATCTTATAAACCTTGGGTTATAAAATAGCATAATGTTACATGGACCAAATGATATGAAAATACCAATTTTTTAAATTCTAATGTCATTGAACCTAAAAAAACATTAAGTTAAATTATAATGTCATAGAATTTATGTAAACCTAAAGTTATCAATCCCATTTTTTAATGAAATATCTATATTGATGTTTAACCTCAATGTTCACATTAATGTATGAATGTGAAATTTATTTTTATATAAATTTATATGTTTAACATTAACATGTGTATTTAATATTAATATTAATATTAATTAACATTAAAAAAGAAATTGATATTTAATTTTAATATTAATAATTTCTTATTTAATTTGAAATATTTATATTTATTATTAATGTTAATATCAATTAATATTAATTTTAATAATGCTAATGTTAATTTCAAATAATTAATATTAATAAAAATAAAAATATTAATAGTAACCAAAATAATAATAATAATAATAATAATATCTTAATTTTAAACATTTATATTTATCAATGTTTATTATTATTAATAAAAAACATAAATATTTAATTTAATAACAAATATGAATATTGAAAAAATTAAAGTTAATAATAAGAAAACTTAGTAATATTCATGATGTGTATTACATGAATGGTCTTCTTTGTATATAGATGAATCTAAGTCATACATCAATATTAATTCTATAAAATTTTATATTATATATTATTTAATAATTGAAAAGATAATTTTAGAATTATAATAAATGTATATTAATTTGATCTAATGTGTAAAAAAGAATATAAATATAAAAATAATAAATAATAAATATTTGAACTATTATATTATATTAATAATGTTAATATTGACAATATTAATAAATACGAAATATTTATAATAAATAATCAATTTTTTTTTTGTGAATACTAATGAAAATATATTTTTTTTAGTATTCAATAATATCTATTATTTGTATTACATGAATAATCCTCTTTATATATAGATGAATCTCACTCATACATAAATATTAATTCTATATATATTTTTATATAATTTATTATTTAATAATTGAAATGACAATTTCTTAATTATGTTAAATACATATTTACTAATATAATATAAACTATATTAATCGTATTATATTAAAGTATCGACATATTTATAATATTAGTATTTTATATTAATAATAATTATATTAATTATATTAAGTATGTTATATTAACACCAACAATATTAATAAATACAAAATATAAATAAATAAATAATCAATATTAAAGTAAACTTTTGATATGTGTCTGAACTAATTTTATTTATTATTAAATTTATTAATTTAATTATATGATATGCACAAATTTACAATTCAACAAAGAAATAGTTTTATTATAAATTATTATAAATTTGACATGTATAAAGTCAATGGTGAAAGTAAAATGAATATTTAAATGAATATGTTTTCAGTTCCAACATGTCATTGGCATTGTGATATGCTTGGGTATGTCAATAAAGTCACCATGTTTTAAGTTTGAAATTTAACAAATGACATATTAACATGATCTATATTTGTTTGGAGAAACTAATGAAATTAGCAATGTAACAACATAAATTTTCATTTTTTGATATTTTATGTAAAAACAAATTATTTTAATAATATTTATTATTTTTTTTTTTAGATTTTAAAAATATTTCCAAAAAAATTCATTAATGTGGTAGATTTTAAAAATATTTCTCAGTCACTAAGAATATCATTAATGTTTTAATATTTAGATTTTTTAATATTTTTAAAATTCTTTATTATAAACATTTTATAATATTCATATATTTTTCATTATAAATAAAAAATAAAAATTTAGTCCTTCTCTTCTCTCTTCTTACTCCATATTTGAAATATAATTGTCTCACATTTTATGGAATTAGTTTTCTCTAACTAACTAATGTAACTTTAACATTTTTCTGCAACATTTAAAAAAATAAATTTATTTTGCATATATTTTAATTATCAATTTACAAATTTATAAAAAAACATTAAAACACAATAAAACAAATAAATATTTTTTACCAATAAACATTACACCAAAATTTTTAATAGATTAGATATTAAAAATATATATTTTTATATTCATTTTTAACATAATATATAATTATATTAAATATATATAAATTTTGATATAATGTGTTTACTATATAAGAATTTCAATATCAATACATGTACATATGTATTAAACCTTTCTTACACATTTCATAATTTTGTCGATGCCATGTGTGAAAGAAAGAAAGGTTATTTAAGTGGGAGGATGAAGGCATGAGTAGTTGAGAGAACTTGTGTCGTTGAGTGTAAAAGGGTTTGGGGTCAAACGTTTGTTTGACCAAATGATATTTAATAAAGGAGAGTTTATATTGTTTTAATTCATATGAGATGAAGCATATGGTGGGTATTTAGGGAATAGGGAATTTATTTTCACCATTTATATGAACATTGTATTAATAATTTTTTAACAAAACAAATTATTACATTTTTTTTCAGAGGAGAGGTGGGCATGTTAATAGGTGAGTATTGAATTTTGTTAATAGATAATACAATGAGTAAAGAAATGATTCAAGAATGAGATGTGAGAAGAGTGAGATGATTATAAATAAAAAATAAAAACTTATTCTATTTCTCCTCTATCTCTCTATCTCCTTTATCTCTTGATATTTGAAATATAATTGTCTGAATTTTTATGAAATTAGTTTTCTCTAACTAACTTTCAATTTAATATTTTTTGCAACAATTGAAGTAATTAATAATCATTATATATTATTGATAATGTATGGTTTACCTATTAATAAACAAACATTAAAACACACTAAAACAAACAAACAATGTTTGAATGTTTGTTTATTAATAGATAAATCATACATTATAAATAATATATAATGATTATTAAAATATATGCACAGAATATGTTTACTTCAAATGTTGTAAGAAAATGCTAAACTTAGAGTAGTCACATTAGTTAGTTAGAGAAAACTAATTCCATAAAAAGTGAGACAATTATATTTCAAATGTAAAGGGACAAAAGGAGACAATGAAGAGATAGAATAAGTTTTTATTTTTTATTTATAATTACCTCACCCCTCTCATTTCTCATCATTGCATCATCTTTTAACTATTGTATTATCTATTAACAAAACTCAATACCCACTAATTAACATGCCCAACTGTCATCTTAAAAAAAGAATGTAATAATTTATTTTGGTAGAGAATTATTAACACAATACTCATATAACTAAACTGAAAACCAAGACAAAACTAAATGCTGGAAATGACTCTCTAAATGGTAGCAATGAATTCCCTTTTTATGGACGAAAATATAATTGTGTCACTTTTTATGGAATTAGTTTTCTCTAGCTAACTAGTGTGACTACTCTAAGTTAAGCATTTTCTTGGAACATTTGAAGTAAACATATTGTCTACATATATTTCATAATCATTATATATTATTTATAATGTATGGTTTATCTATTAATAAACAAATATTCAAATACAATAAAACAAATAATTACTTGTTCACCAAAATCACCAATTTTTTTTTATATTTAAATTCCCTATCAATTGCAGTCTCAAGATGAGACTTGCTCTAAGGATATAAGGTGTGCCTGGGCTATGAATTAATATGAATCAAACTTGCAATGACTTAACACTGTTTTTTTATTTTAAATTTATCTTTAAGATAATTTATTAATTTTAACAAAATAGAAATACAAAATCATAAATAAACAAAATTGTAAACAATGCAATAAGGTTTTTTAGTTTTCTTTTTCAACTTAATCATTTTCGTCATATAGATTTTTATAAAATAAATTTCTAATTAGTGATACATAAATTTATTAGGATAAACATTAAATCAAATATTAATATGTTAAAGCCTAATATTAATTACTAATACAAAATTACCTAAATTATTATACAAAACATTTATGAAAAAGACAAATAAAATTTAACTTATAGATTTTGTAAATTTATTTAATTTCATTCCTTTTAGAGTTGAATTCTCTGAACACGAATTATGATTAAAAGATATACACAACTAATTATAATTAAAAAAAATATATAGCGAACTAAGGAGCATGAATCTCATTACCAGGTATAAGCTGAAGACATGAATTTACATTTTGTGATTAATGAAAACTCTTTAAACTGAAGCTTATTTTTTAAATAAGTGTTTTTCAGCATAATTAATGCAGCTATTCACCCAATCATCCTCTACCAGCAATCTTGCAATCTTTGTAGGAGGGAGTTGGCTTTACTTTCTTCGTGGAAACCATTATGTAATAAAACAAAATATTGTTTTCTTAATCTTCACCTTGGCATACTTCATTTCGGAAAGGTAGTCACCTAATAGTGTTATCTTAATTTTAGGATGTCAATTTGTTCGGAGAGGGACAAATTAAGGTCAAATTGCAACATGAAAAATGATGGGAAATGGGAATAAATCTTGAACTTTAGCAATAAATTTTCACGAGTTGGAATATGTCAGCATCCAACTTATGCTCGTGGAGGAAGTTTCTTGTGTGACTTATATGTTAAATTAAACTTGAAAAACAAATAAATACCCAATTCATAAAGCTATGCAACATAGGTTACTTATATTATTATTTTTAATTAGAAATAAATAAATTTGTTTTTTTAATTTAATTATTGGTTTTAAAGTAACCATGTCTATATTTTAACTTAAAATGTAGTAATCTTTAACTTAATATTTAGCAATAGTTTTCACATTATCAATCTACAGTTTTAAAAATTGTGATTTTCACTATATATTGAAATCCTTCAAATCACATTTTTAACCCAGTGAAAAGATCTACATCATAGTAAAATTTGTTTTGTAACTAATATGACTGTAATCTCCAATCCAAAATTTTCACTATAATTTACATTTGCAATTAAGCTTTTCATCCTTCTATTCTCTAGTTGCACATGTCATTAAGCATGAGTATCAAAACATAGAGGGCCTGAGTTTTAAACACCTCCGAATTTCTATTGAGACTAGAACAATTTAATAGAGGCTGTAAGGCCGAATATATGGCACTGAACCTAGGATGAAGCTCCATGTATCTGCTTAACACAGTCAATCTATTAGATACCATTCAATGTATGAAATTTAGGAAATTTCCCTACAATATTGAAAAAAACCAATTAACAACAAAATTGGACTAACCTTTATATCAGATTGAAACTTGTGAAGAAACAATACACCTACACAACATGTTTATCAAATGAAACTTGCAACATCTCATCGATTATTTTTAAATAAGTTTAGCTTCTTTTTGTATTGAATTTGTTTTGTGGAGTTTGAATGAGATCCGTTTCAATTAAACAAAAGTGTATTAAATAGAGAATATGGAAATGGGGCACACACACCTCCAATGGTAGTGCTCCATGGCACTCCTTTGCATGTCATCATTTTACTTGTAAGTTACATGATTAAATTGTAAGTTACAATATGTAACGTATAATTATTAAAGTATCAAAATCATTATTAAAAAAATAAATAATGATTAAAATATTAAAACAATTATTGTTACATAGAAATTAAACATAATAAATTCATATAATACCAAGAAAACATAACACATTGGCCTGTTATTCTATTCTTAAATCACAATAAAACACAATAAATTCAATATCATTAATTGTGAATGAACTATTTCTAATTTCAGAATGTGAAGAGGCACACGTTTCGGGTTTTGAATGGTTATGAATGAAAATGAACATGTGGCTATATAAGACGTTTCATAGTTTTATTATCTAACTATATGACAAGTTTCATAGTTTTATGGTGGTTCAAATAGTGGCGGCCTATTTTGGGCGTTTCATGAAGCCACAAATTCAATGATGTGAATTTAATTAGCATTAATTTTCATACATGGTCAACATTAAAATTTTAATTAAAATTTGGTAAAAAATTATTTAAACAAGGTTTAATCACTTGATTTAGATATGCAAGGAAGTTATGTTCATCAATATTATCTATTGATGTAGTGACAACCACGAAAATATTCCAGCATCTTATATTTTCAACCATTAAATTGAAATTTATGATTAAGAAAATGATTAAAGTTATGTTTTCCAAAAAACACAGACACCTATCGAGGGTAACTAGATTTGATACCACTTTAAAATGATCATCTATTACTCTGAATTGCAGAAACAATTATATTAGATTTTATACGCTCTCAACATACCATTACTACTAACAACAAGAGAACAAAAAACACACAATGACATATTCTCCATGAACGAACGTCCCCAATTCTAGAAGATGCACCGTTGAGAGTTTTATTTTAATAAAAGTTGTTGATTGTATTCCATGTCCATCAAAACCATTGAGAACGGCTGAGAGTTTTATTTTAAAGATTGGTTTGAGCATAATGGCACTTCTCTTTGATAGGAGCATTAAAAATTATTTAAATTTGTGTTTAATTGGATTGTAAATGTGAATTATTCCGGATTTAATGATTATATATATATATATATATATATATATATATATATATATATATATATATTTGTGTTTAATTGGATTGTAAATGTGAATTATTCCGGATTTAATGATTACATATATATATATATATATATATATGTAGAGGGGTTGTGTAACATAATATTTATATATTTTTAAAGTGATATATTATATATGTTTTTATTTTAAATAACTCTAAGTTATTTTAGGATGGTTTTTGTTATTGTAAATTTATTTTTTTAAAGATTAATCCATTTAAATATATATAATATATATTATTAATTTTCACTGTAAAATTAGAGGTAGAAAATATTCATTACAGTAAAAATGTTTAGTAAAAGTTAGTTTCTAAGGATATCTTACTTATCTGATGTTTATTATTATTATTTAATTTAAATTAAGTTTTATTAGACACCTCAAAGTGAGTAGGTGTGGTTCTCTCTAAACTTTTGACGCTAAATGAGAGTAAGGGAGAGAGATTTTATGAGAGAGAGTAATGGTGGTAAAGAGATGTAAAGGAAGGGAGAGAGAGGTAAAGAGGGAGAGGGAGATAAAGGGGTGAGACAAAAAGTGGGGACAAGGAGAGAGGGGAAGATGGAGAAAGAGAGAGTGAGTGAGGGGGGTGTAGGGGAAAATGGAGGTGGGAAAGGCATGTGGATGGATGGAGGTGGGAAGGGCGTTGAGCAAGGGAGGGAGAGACAAATATTGGAGGAGGGGATTGTTGTGAAGGAGGGACTGAGTGAGGGAGGGAGAGATAGGAAAGGAGAGGGAGAAATGTGGAGAAAGAAGGGGAGAGTGGGGGGAAGAGAGAGAGAGAGAGGAGTGGGTAAGAGTGAAAGAGGGAGGGGGAGAAGAAGGGAGAGAGGAGTGGGTAAGAGTGAAAGAGGGAGGGGGAGAAGAAGAGAGAGAGGGGAGGTAGAGAGATAGACGAATGAGGAGAGAGAGAAAGATTGTGAGAGGGAGAGAGAGTGATAAGGTATAGAGATACATGTATGAAGAGATAGAGTGGTTTGAATTCAATGGTGTTGGAGAGCACAACCCATGAACAAGCCCATGTTTAGGACCAAATGGAAGTCGCATATACAAACTTATTAAGATTGCAATGAGGACCCAGATCCAAATACTTGTATGCCATTTTCTCTGATAAATTCCCTATGTTGAAGGAGATGCACTTCACACTAAGATTTGAGGGTTTTATTTCATGCCCAACCTCCTCCCACATATTATAAGAATATCAGAAGTAGAGTTGTAGATGTATTGAGTGAGACACAACTGGAAAAGTGCAAGGAATTTTGGGTTTTGGTGGATAGGGATGATCAAACAATGCTCCTATATATTTGAAAGCTATGCTTCCATAATTTAACAACTAGGTAAAAATGAGATCATACCATTCTATGAGTATCTTGTTGGGTAAACAATGATTGAGGTCCACATCAATATGATCCAAGGTGACAAGACCTTGTGAAATACAATCCCCATCTATTCTAACAGAGTAACCTAGGGATTTTCCAATAACTTCAAGTAGTCAAATAACACAAGTGAAGAGCAAGATTTGCAAGTATTACACATACTAGATTTGTTGTGATAATGATAGAGGTTAGTCAAATTTTAGGAGCCATGGTTGAAAGGAGAGGCTTACTTTGCCCCAAAACTAAGGTCCTTCAACAAACACTTTTGGAGGATCCTTCATCGTTTTAAAATTTACAATTTAAAAAACCCTAAGGGGGAGCTCATAGTTAGGAGTCTTGATTGATTCAACCACCCACAAAGTGATAACACAAAATTGCAAATCCTAATGAAATGTTAACGACCTAGACTTCACTTCATCCTTGAAGGAATAGGGTTGGGAAATGGAAGGTGCATTGACACCTATGGCTCATCCAAAAGGCTTAAGAGCAAATGCATTATAATATCCTTGTTGATGACATAATATGCTATAAGGAAACCTTCGATGAAGTTAATTCCCACATGTAACAAATTCAATACTTTGTTGAATACACTCCTTAGCCTGCATCAAAGAATTTGATATTCCTTATGTGCATGCATTCAATAATAAGCTCTATTTGTGGTGAGATGAACTTTCCAAATTTTTTATTCCTTCAGTATACTTGACACCTTTAAAAAAAATTGCTAGTATATTTCTCAGTTGTATAAACATAGACCTACTTCAATTACATATTTTATACTCCTCATGTGATGCAAATTCCCATGGAAAATTATATTATACGAGTTCACACAGAAATTAGTGTTAGTTTAAATGACCATGTATATGGAATTTTAAAGTGATAAGTGAAGCATTTAATGTGGTTATACTTTTTCGCTTTCAGAAACTAAAGAGTAAAGTAAAGTTCTATTATCGTTGATGTAATTTATTTATCATTCTCAATACCCTCAAAAATTTATGATCTTTTTATTTTTTACTAATGAGGGAGGGATGAAATTAGAGTGAAGAATGATTATTTTACCTATACCTAGTTAAAGTTTAATTTTGTTGGACATACAAATACAATTATTGAAATAAATTAGTTAGCGTAGGTGATCAGAGTGTAATATTTCTAATTATTAAATTTGACTTTTTAGTACAACAATTGCTTTCCACATATTTATATTTCATAATTATATGGTGAGAGGCACTTCACCTAATATGGGGTAGATTTTGAGCATAAATGTTTAACATTTAACAAATTTAAACTGATGCCAATATCCTTTAGCAACTACTTGTAAGTCTACACACTTACAATTTTAAAATTTAATTCCCTTAGTAACCACTTGTAAGTCTAAAAAATTACAATTTTACTCCTATATAAGTGTTGAAGAAAACATAAATAATGGTGGGAAGTAATTGATGGTAATATGTTATTTACTCGAGTATAATTTGTTGACACCTAATCCTAAGGGATTGGGCGAGATTGTATATTATTGTAATCTAGTAATTAAGGAAGGCCAAGAGACATTGGGAAGTGAATCCCAATAGTCTCACTTCCATGTATAAGTACACACATAATCCTCATCTAATGCATTTTCAGTTTTGCGGAGTTACCTCTTGGCCTGACATGGTATCGGAGCCAGTCCCTTTTTTTGGCATTCCTGCCCTTGGTGTAACTCCCTAGTGTCTATGTTTTGCATTTTCGCAGACTGTTACTGTGCATTTAGATTTTTACTTCTCGTACTGCATTCATAATTTTTGCTGCATTCTAGCTTCTCCTGGCAGACCTGCCTCTCTGCCTCTACTCCTGCAATTCTGGAATAATTCTGCATTTTGTTTTTTAGCAAATTCTGCTATCATTTTTTTCACACAACTGTGCAAAATCTACTCCAATTTTTTTGAAAATTTCTCCCCTAGCAGCTCACTCCTCTCACGCTGCCTCTCACTCCTCACAATCACTCATTCCCTCACCTCACACCCCCACGCTGCCTCTCACTCCTCACAATCACTCATTCACACCTCACTGCTCTCACCACCCCTTCCCTCACACCCACACCCCTATTGGCTCTCTCCATCCCTCCCTCACATTCGCACCCCCGTCCCACTCTCCCCACCCCCTCTCAGCTCTCCCCACCCCTCCCTCACACTTGCACCCCCTCGCAGCCCTCCCCATCCCTCACTCACACCTACACCCGCTCGCCTGCACTCTCCACCCCCTTGCCGCTCTCGCCACCACCTCCCTCACTCCCCAACCCGCTCAACTCACCTCCCTCCCCCTCTTGTCCCACGCATCCCCCGTCCCTCCCCTTATCCGCCCACACAGACCCTCAGCCTCCTCTCCGCACCCCCTCCCTCGTGACTCTCCCTAACCCCACCCTCACACCCCATCCCCGTAGACATCCCCTCCCCTCCCCTCTCCTTGGCCCTTAGCCCTCCCCTCCCTTCCCCTCCCCTCCCCTCCCCTAGGCCTGTCCTCCCCTCCCTCGGCCTGTGCCACCTCCTCCCTGCGTAACCCCAGAAAACTCCTCCCCTATTAAATACCTCCCCAAATAAACCCTCCCTCAGATAATACCTCTGTTTTTTCCCCAATATATATATATATATATATATATATATTTTAAACATTTTTTGTTTGTTTTTGAAGTACAGAATCTAAACCAGAATTGAGTTTTTTTTACCGTGACAGCAAAGTGATTTATTTTTCAAAAGAATGCATTATCTCATATCCATCGTGGGATTTGTTCTCTCCGGCAAGGAGAACTATCCTGAATGGTCTCGGAAAATCAAGCACACTCTCATTTTTAATGAGTTGTGGAGAGAAATTTGTGAAGGAGAAGGAGACCATCGACCAGCAAAGCCCACTTCAGACAAGGAGATCACCATTTGGGAAAATAAGAACTGTAAGGCCTATGCCTTGATTGCAGCTTCCGTAAATGAAGAGGTGAGTCATCATATTACACCGTTTTCAAATTCCTATGAAGCCTTGAGAAAACTAAAAGAACTCTATGAATCACATTTAGAACTTGAAATTGTTCAATTAATGATTAAGTTGTTCATCCTTGAATTGAAAAATGATGACCCTCTTTCTTTAGCTTCAGAAGTAAGATCTATGATGCATGAAATTAAGAGTACTGGTGTAGAAGTTAGCATACCTCTCATAGCATATGTTAAGACATTGTATCCCACTTACTCACATTACCTTGAGTCATTGCAAGCAAGTGGAAACCTCATGAATATCACCTTTGATTCCCTTGAGAAAAAGTTTGCAGAAAGAGAGAAGGCTTTTGGAAAGATGACAACCCCTCTGTCTTCTGAAGAGGCTGTATGTTTTTCACATAGAGAAAAGAGTCATGCTCAAGATTCTTCCAGAAGAAGAGGTGGCCGAAGAGGAAGAGGAAGAAGAAATTTCAGAGGAAGGGGGGGCAGACAAACTCAAACTGAAAAATCTAATCTTCATTGCATACACTGCAATAAATACTAGCATGATGCATCTACATGTAAGCTACCTTGGGATAAAATTGAGCAACAAATAAATCAAGAAAAAGGTAAAACTCATGAAATAGATAAAGGTAAAGCACCTGAATCCGCTCATTATGTTGTAGCACATTGTAACAATGGAGTAATTGAAGACTTGTTTGATGTTTCATTTACTTCTTGGAGAAATAATTGGTTGCTATATTTAGGAGCAACATGTCACATGACATTTAGAAAATATTTTTTTGAAGAATTTACTAACAAAGTTGATGGAGCATTGTACTTCGCAGATAAATACAAACTCAAGCCATCAGGGCTTGGCACAATCAGGCTTAAGTTGCATGGTTTTCCAGATCATCTTCTACATGAGGTTCTATACCTCCCTGACTTGAGGAGAAACTTGTTGTCCTTGGTCCACATCCACCAGGGAGGACACTCCATTCACATGTTTGATGGAAAAGTTGAGGTCAGAAAAGCATCAAATCACTCACTTGTCATGGAGGGAATAGAAGAAGGAAGACTCATGAAGCTGCAAGGTTCCTCTGCTCATGCAAAAAACTTTACATTCAGTTCACATCATGATGAAGGTACATTTCCATCAAGTCTTTTATGGCATGCTAGATTTGGACACTCAAAATATGCCAACCTTCGATTGTTGAAGAAAAATGGTGTTACTGGATTGCCTACAATTCCTAGGAAACTTAAGCAATGTGATGTTTGTATTCTAGGAAAGCATAGCAAACAACCATTTTATGATTCACATTCCAAAGCACATAGAAAACTTGAGCTTATTCATTCAGATTTATGTGGCCCCATGCCTGTTGCTTCTACAAATGGAAATAAATATATGATGACATTTATTGATGATTACACCAAAATATGTTGGGTTACTTATTGAAAAACAAATTTGATGCTTTTCAAACATTCAAGAATTTTCATGCATGGATTGAAAATGATGCACAAACTCATATTGGCTCTTTGTGCACTAATAATGGAAAATAATACACTTTAAACAAATTTGAAAACTATCTTCGTCAACATGGGATTAAACATCAAACAACTGTGTCCTATAATCCCCAACAGAACGATGTAGCTGAAAGAATGAGCAGGACAATTTTAAATATGGTTCACTCCATGATGTTTTTTAAGAATGTAAAATTGATGTTTTGGGCTAATGTAGTTCTATGTGCTGTATACATAAAGAATAGGTGTCCTTCAAATTCAATCAGAAACAAAACTCCTTATGAAATGTGGCATGGCCACATTCCTTTGGTAAAGCATTTTAGGGTCTTTGGTTCCATCTGTTATGCTTTGATACCTAAGGTACAAAGGAATAAATTGGTGCTAGAAGTCAAAAAGGTATCTTCTTGGGGTATTCCAATACCTCCAAAGGATATCGTCTCTATGATGAAGTCAATAAGAAGTTTGTAGTAGCAAGAGACGTAATATTCCTTTAATATTCCAAGAGTGACAATGTTGTTGAGCGGCAACCTGATCGCTTGGATAGATTCACTCATGCAAAGTCTTTTCAAGAATTTGATAATTAGATTCCACATCTTGAAGGGGGGATTCCTATACTGAATCAATCTGTGGAATCATTTTCCGAAGCACTCTCTCCCCCACATGAAGAAACAACCACAGATGACACCTTGAATGATGCGATTGACAGAATTGAGAGATTGAATCTCGATTTAATTCCAACTCAGTCAAATGAGCAGCCTGGGCCATCTCAGAAAGGTCCCCCAAAATGGCTGACAAAGACACTAGAAAACGTTCGTCCGGATGAGGTTGGAAAGCCAGGAACAATAAGTTCCACCGGAAAAAACAGAGGTGACATAGATAATTCAGATTCACCTATTGATAGGGATGTTGCTTATAACTGTGAATTGAATTTATCTACAGATCATGAACCAAATTCCTTCAAATAATCTGCTTCTCATGTTGAATGGAATGAAGTGATGCAAAAATGAGTATGATGCCTTGATAAAGAATGACACTTGGAAGCTGGTTTATCCTCCTTTAGGAACCAAACCAATTGGCTGCAAGTGGGTCTACAAGAACAAGTACAAAGAAGATGGCTCACTTGACAAGCACAAAGCTAGGCTTGTGGCAAAAGGTTTTGCACAGAAAGAAGGGGTCGATTATGAATAAACTTTCCCCCCCACAACAAAATGGGCCACCATCCAAACACTCTTTTCCCTAGCAACTTAGAAGGGATGGAAATTCCATCAAATGGATGTAAAAACTGCCTTTTTGAATGGAGATCTAAAGGAGAAAGTTTTTATGTCCCAACCAAAAGGATTTGTTGTGAAGGGCCAAGAAGACAAAGTATGCAAACTTATAATATCCTTGTATGGCCTCAAGCAAGCACCGTGAGCCTGGTATGAGAAATTAATTGAGCATCTTCTGAAACTTGACTTCAAACATTTTGATCTTGATGATGCAACTTTTTTTGTTAAGAAATTTGGAAAAATAGTTTTATATCTTGTGGTGTATGTAGATAATATTTTGATGACATAGAACAATGAGAGTTATATTGCATCCATAAAGAAAAAAATGAAGAAAGGTTTTAAAATGACTGATTTGGGCTATGTTCATTACTATCTGGATATTCAAGTAACTCAACATCCTAAATTTATATTCCTTTCTCAAAAGAAGTACATTGGAGATCTTTTGAACACGTTTGGTATGGATGAATGCAATCTCTTAACCACTCCAATGGAACAAAACTTGAAGCTCACATCCATTGAAGGGAAGGAATTTGAGGATGCAACGAAGTATATACAACTTGTAGGAAGTCTTATCTACCTGACTACCACCAGACCAGACATCTCATTTGCTATTGGAATCCTCTCCATGTTTATGAAAAACCCTTGTGAAGGACATTGGTCTGCTGTAAAAAGAGTTCTAAAGTACCTAAAGGGGACTCAAGTCTTTGGACTCAAATATACACAGGTAGGCGACTTCAGCTTGATCAGATACTCCGATTCAGACTTTTATGGGGACAAAGAAACTGGGGTTTCTACTTCAGGTTATACCATGAGTCTTGGATCAGGATTTGTCTCATGGAGATCATGTGAAAAATCAGTTCTAGCAGATTCCACAACCGAGGAAGAATATATGGTAGCAACTGAAGCAACAAAGGAAATTCTATGGATCAGGAAAATCCTAGAAGATTTGCAGATGAAACAAATGCTTTCAACACCACTCGTGATCAACAACACTTCTGCAATAAAGTTGACCAAGAACCCAAAGTTCCATGATCGAATAGAGCACATCAATACAAAATACCATCTGATTCGACATCATGTTGAGGCAAAAACTATCCATCTACGTCATTGTTCCACAAATGATCAGGCTCCAGATATCTTCACCAAAACGCTTAGAAGAGAAAAGTTTGAAAAGTTAAGAATGATGCTTGGACTCACCAACTGTTAAGTCCCTATATTAATAGTGTAGTCCCTTATTATGTTAGTGTAGCCCCCCCTTATTGTTATTGTTGTACCCCTGTAACCCCCATATTGTTATTATTGTGCCCTTACATTATTATTGTTAGGTCAGCTAGGATTATAGTGTGGCCCCATGGACTCCTATATATAGAAGGAGGTTTTGGTCATTTGTATCATCCAAGAATTGTTCATTCATGTAATGTATTGGAGGTTGGACCCTTGAAGTGGCTTATTTATAAGGCGTTCATATCTTTTTTCTTCTCTTTTTGGAGCTGGTTTCACAACATTTGGTATCAGAGCTTTGAGATTCTAGGGTTTTGCTGTGCCAAACAGGTCATTGTAGAATTTTCGCTATAAATTTTGTTATACGAAGGTTTAGAATCTGAAATTTTTAGAGTTTGAAGCCAAGATCCTGAGGAACATCATTGCAAAATTTCAGAGCTTGGTTCGAAATATTTTCGGAGATGTGATTTGTGAAATTTAGGTCATTTTGCAGGCTCCTGAATTTAACCTAAACAGGTCATCATGGTATTTTCGTAATAAATTTTTTTATACAAAGGTTCAGAAGCTGAAATTTTTAGAGTGCGAAGCCACAATCCCGAGGAACATCATCGAAAAATTTCAGATATTGGTTCGCAATATTTTTGGAGATATGATCTATGGAAGTTAAGGCTTTTTGAGGCTTCTGAATGTCATCTCAAAGAGGTGATCGTGGGAAAATATTCATAGCTCTCTCTTTGAGCATCGGATTGGAATGATGTAAAAAATGGTCACAAGTACACAGACTTTAGTTTTAATTCTATCAATTTCAGAGCCAAAGGAGGAAACAGTGACACGTGGCAATTCATACAAGTTTTCTCTACTGAACCAGTCCAAAATTAGGCCAATGTGGGAGATTGGACATAAATTTGTTTTGAAGAATCCAAATCAGATCAGACCTGTAGAATTTTAAAGAAGCTTTAGAGGAATACTACAAGGCTTAATTTCAGATATTGAGGATCTGCAAGCATATAGATAATTCAGTTTCAATATCGAGCTCCTCAAAATCAAGAAAAAAGTGTGTATTTGGTTTTTAAAATTGCATAAAATTTGTTTGAAAAAACATTTTGAAGTGATTCCAAGGGCATATTTTAGAATTTTTATCATATCGGGTTCTATAATGCCTCCAAAAAATAATTCCATACCCATTAAGCCCTAAAAAATCTATACTATGACACATGAATATGAAGAATTGCAGTATGAGATATCAAAATTACGGTACCAAGTGCAACAAATTTCAATATTACGAAGAGCAACTGAAGATGACATAGATGGTTTAAAATCAGAAATGAAGGATAAGTTGGATGGTTTGAAGGATCAAATAATAGCTAATATGGATGATAAATTAGTGGAAGATCACGTCGAGCATCAACAACAAGTTCTCCAACTCTTAAAGGATAACCTAACTTTGGTATAGAATCTAATGAAACAAAAGGAATATCAACATCACATCGAAAGAATTTCTGAAGCAGTCATAGAAACAAGAACTCGACAAGTACAATCAATTTCAGAGTATCTCAGCAAGTGGAATAATTTTCCTGTAGAAGATTCCACATGGGAGGATGAGAATTTTATACAGAAGCATCAAGAAATAATCAAGTGTTGAGGACAACACTTGTTTGAAGGAGAGGGGCATGTTAAGTCCCTATATTAATAGTGTAGTCCCTTATTATGTTATTTTAGCCCCCCTTATTGTTATTGTTGTACCCCTGTAACCCCCATATTGTTATTATTGTGCCCTTACATTATTTTTGTTAGGTCGGCTAGGATTACAGTGTGGCCCCACTAGGATTATATTGTGGCCCCATGGACTCCTATATATAGAAGGAGGTTTTGGTCATTTGTATCATTCAAGAATTGTTCATTCATGTAATGTATTGGAGGTTTCCCCCTCAAAGTGGCTTATTTCTAAGGCGTTGATATCTCTTTTAATCTCTTTTTGGAGCTGGTTTCACAACACCAACATCCCTTCAGATTAAAGGGGGGAATGTTGACACCTAATACTAAAGGATTGGGTGAGATTGTATATAATTGTAATTTAGTAAATAAGGAAGGCCAAGACACATTGGGAAGTGAATCCCAGTAGTCTCATCTCCATGTATAAGTACACACACAATCTCCATATAATGCATCTTCAGTTTTGTTGAGTTACCTCCTAGCCTGACATAATTTATTTTCAAGTATTTTATTTTTGGATTGTTTTCCTGTAAAGCTTAAGAATAAAAAATGACTACACAGTTATCTAATAATGATTTCATAATCATATTTAAATTTAATTAATACACACATAAAAAATTAAACAATATAACAAGTTTCTTAACCATGGATATCCACCCCCACTTTACCATGGATATTATTAACTTGTAAATAAGTTTTGTTACAATACCAATGGCCAATACCATGGCTTACCAATACTACATGTGAGAAAAACCATAACTCGTTAAAATGTAAAATATTTTAGACATCATATATAGCATTGATTGCATAGAATGAAAAATCTCCATCATATGGATGAATGAGAGAGAGAGAGAGAGAGAGAGAGAGAGAGAGAGAGACGTGTAAAAGAGAGGGAGATAGAAGAAAAAAGAGAGAGAGGGGGGGAGGGAGAGGAGAGAGGGAGGGAGAGAAGGATTTGGAGGGGGGGGGGGATAGAGGGAAGGAAGAAAAAATACATAAGGAGATATATAGAGATATGGACTGATGAGGGAGATATGGAGAGATAGGGAGATATGAGAAGAGGGAAGATAAAGATAAGGAGAGGAGAGAGAAAGGGAAGAGAGAGGGAGACATAGATATGGAGTGGGAGAGGGGGTGAGAGAGAGAAGGAAAGAGGGAGGGAGATAGTGATAGAATTGGAGGGTATAGAGAGAGATGGGGGGAGAAACATAGGGAGCTGGGAAAGAAAGGGAGAGAGATGAAGGAAGAGAGAGGAGTTGAGGGAGAGAAGGTGAGAGGGAGGGAGAGAGTAGAGTAGGGGGGAAGAGAGAGAGCGAGAGAGGAGAGAGAGAGATGGAGACATGGATCCAACCTAAATATGGTATTATGTATATAAAAACCAGCCTAGATTCATCTTAATGCCAGATCTATCAAGCGCTGAGAGAGATCAAATCTCTTTTCACTTTAAGAGCTGTTTGTATCTCAAGGTATTTGATCCCAAAAGAGACTTGATCCCTCTCGACGCTTGATAGATACAAGGTTAAAATGGATCTAAGCTAGTTATAATCCTATAAAATTTTATAGGATGCATATAAGTTTTATAATGATAATTTTCTATTTATTATCATCATCATAATTAGAACACTCTATATACTTGTAAATTGAATTTATTATAAAAAGTTTTGATATAAATAATGTGTATGTAAATATAAGTGACTTTAATTTTTTTATATATTGGAAAAGATTCAATGATTATATATATATATATATAAGTTTTATTATGCAATATATTATCCAACTCATGTTTTATTAAATACACATCTCTCATAATGTTTATATTATAGGAATAATTGAGAAAGATATATAATAGGATCATACTGAGTTCTTAAATTATAAATAATTAAGGTAAGTAAATGATGATTTCTTTGGAAAATTTATTTAAAATAAGGTTGTCACCTCTTAAGAGGAGAAAAATGGTAAGGGAAATTTACTTATGTTTATTTTTATGTTAAAATAATGTGAATAAGTTATTGTTATAAAGATATTTATTGCATTATGGATCCCTATTTTCAGTGGCATGATGATTAATAAACATGAATGAATATATAAATACTCGACTATGAAAATTAAGAAGATACCATCGGATATGAAGTAACACTCTAGATTGATAATATGCTAAAATTTCTAAGGTAACATGTTCAAACAAGGAGTGGAAAATCACAATTAAGAAATTGAGAGAAGAGTAGCACATTTCCCTAAAAGTATACATCAAATTTAGTTGAAGCTAGAAGTCATATACTTTAAGATAGTAAGAAAGCACCCTAAAATGGAGGTAAACCTATTATTAGAATGCAGTGCTGTGAAATCATTATAAAGATATAACAATTGTAACAAAGGAACACATGTTTATAATTTTGATTTCCAATATTTTCAATATATGTTTGATAAAAATACCTTACGAAGGAAGAGAAAAGGAAGAACTTTCATATTTTGATGATAATGAATGCTAGTCCTCGCAACCATAACCCAATTGGAAGGATGCATATGCTATATTTCATGACTTTCCTTATCTATTTGATTAAATTTTATGGTGAACCAAATAGGATTACATAACTTAGCTCAGACAGTTACTTTTTTGGAACGTCTAAATCATGTATTATTGTTTAAATTTCATTGATACATCTAAATTATACTATGTGATTTTAATTATGGTTTCAGTTAATTTTTATGACAACATAGGAACGTTGAAGTATAATGTTGTGATCAGGTTTCATGATATGATGGTATGTGGTAATTGGACCTAACATAGGACTATTGAAGTATAATGTTGTGATGATGTTTCATGATATTATGGTATGTGGTAATTGGACCTAGTTATGGTGAGAGGTTAATGATGCACATATGGTTATTATTTATTCATTTTTTTATGATAACAATGTTGTATGCTCACGATAGATATGATATGCATGATGTTGCATATGGATTATGATGTTATGATATGAGGTTATATTGGCATGTGGATCCATTTATTATGAGATGCAATGATATATCCTTGATATAGATACATTGATGTTATACCTAATGCATTGGTTGCATGTTGAGATATGGTAATTAATAAGAAATCCATAAATGGGCCGAGAGGCTAAGTTTATCTGATGATCTTGTGGGAGCCCATATATGTGCAAGAGAATATATAACACCATATGGGTTGGGGAAAAACTCAATCAATACTACATATGCTAATGGTTCCTTTGTCTTGTATATATATTTATGGATAACCCTTGAAGGGATATGGGACCATCTTGATGAGGTTTAACGTCTGATATTGGATTGAGATGCCGAATTCCTGAGGGTGCGTGAGGACTTTGATTCCTGGGGTTATGCACCTTAGTGATTGTGGAGGGAGTGGGTTAGCCTTGTGAGATGCCAAGAGTCATTGAGTACTGAGACTGGATGCTTGCCTTGGGTCAAATGAGGTCTAAGCCTTGACGCGAGCCTTGGGGCCAACCTTGGGCTATGGTATAGACCAATGAGGTTGTATGCTTGGTTCCAAAAGTTGGGAAAAATGACAGAGATTCCTTGGGATTTCCCTAGTGTTGTGTAACTTTCGATGCCTGTTGGTATACTAGTTCAATAAAGGGTGTAGGGAAAACATGAAGTAATAAATAACTAAATAAATAAAATAAAAATTTAAATGATTGAACTTAACTTCGGGACAAATTTCCTTGAAGATAGGGAGTATGTAATGCCACATAATAATAAATCAATAAATAATAATAATAATAAAATATAAATAAATAAAGAAAATAAAATAATAGCAAATAAGTAATAAATAAAGAAGAAAATATATTAATAGTAAATAATAATAATAAAAAATAATAACCTGAGTTGATATATATATATATATATATATATATATATATATATATATATATATATATATATATATATATATATATATATATATATATATATATAGTAGTAATAAGTAAAGTTAACAAAAGTAAAAAATAAATAAAATAAGCAAAATTTAAATTAAGAAAAATATTGAGTTAAGTAAAACTTGAAACAAAGAAAAAAGTTGGCATGCTGACACATGGATTGTGTGCATGCAGATCCCTTTCCAATCCCCGTCCATTTTTGGAACCATATGTTTTATTTAATGGACAAAGAGGGGGATGAGATTCATTTATTCATTCTTTTGGAAGAAGAGTGTTGTGAGACAAAGGATTCTATGGTAGAAGTAGTTTAATGAGGGCTCGAGAGTGGCCAACTGTAGAATTATTATGTGCATCTAAGCCTATGATTGGGTAGAGAGTTTCCCCAAAAAATTTGTTGCAGTAAACATGATCTGAGTAGTGTTACAACTCCAGAATCACAAGATATATCGTCGCTACAGGTAAGTTTTCTTTGCTTGCAATTTTAAAATTTTTTGTCATTTAGTTCAACAATTGTGTGTTGATTAGTAATCACACAAATTGAAAAATTAGTTGTATATTTAATTTTTGGGTTGTTACAGGGCTAATAAATCCACTGGAGACTATGTTGGTTGACAACTTCTAGGAGGTGGAGGCACACTAGTCTGGTGGGTTGATAACACCTGATGGTAGTTCCGTGGAGTTGGGATGAGAACACAAGAAGAAGTTCCATTAAGATACTGGAGAATGCAATCTTATTCCTTTAGGAGTAACGCAAATGAAAAAACCTCTTCACTATTAAATATATCTCCCTCCCCAAGGTTCAACCGAGACTCTCTGTGCTATGCATGAACCCTTGTGCTGCTTTGTAGTCACTGTGGTGTAACAATGAGGAGCTATTGAGAAAATCTGATAAATGGGATTTGTTAATGACATATGTGTGGATGGTTGAGCATCCATTCAAAGGACAAGAAGAGGTATAATTTAAATCATTACAGTTTCTTTATGATGAATATCATGAGATATTGTATGCCATGTTATACAGAAGCATTAGAATTTCCTATTATGGATGAATGGAGCTAGATGTAGGAAAGACAAAAAAAAGCTTAAAAATATCAGAGTGTGCAAACAAAGCATCAAGAAAACTGCAAAATTGGAACACGACTGATTTTATGGCTATATATCCATTGAGTTGCTGGGAAATCGACTCTATATGTGATTGTAATTGTAATCGAGTTGTAATATAAATATCCAAGCAAGTTTTTCTTAGTTTAACAATGTTTTTACTTTGTGTTTGGGAACCAAAGCACCAAGGATGGTGTTCCTCTAAGAGGGTGGGGATTATGACATCCTTTGCGGGTTAATTCCCCTTATAAAACATTTTTCTTGTATTTATGTAACTATAAATTAAAATGGATGATCGAGAGACACAAATTCCATTACTTGAGGAAGTTGGCTGTTTTAAATATCAATCATAGGATGACTGATTGTTTTATTAATTTATCTGAAAAACAAGGACAAACCCATGTTTATGTTGAGAAAACACTACAAGCAATAAAATCACAAGATTTTAGTGAGAGTATGGGTTGCATCATAGAGTGGTTGGTCCACATAAACCACTCAGAATGGATAGAAACATCATGGATGAGTGGGAAGGAGAGAATTATCTAATCACATTCTTATGCGCTAAGGAGGGAGGACCTTATGCACACAGAGAAAGAAAAAATGGAAGAGGAGTCTAGAGGCTCCTGATGATCAAGTTGTATTACTTAGAAGAGGTTGAGAGGTTCCTGTTGAAAAGAGAAGAGGAGTTCAAGAGGCTCCTATTGAAATGAGCAGAGGAGGCTGAGAGGCTCCTATGAAAAAATTATCATCCAAGATGGATAGACACATATAGAGAAGGGGAACGAGAAAAGAGAGGTAGACCAAGAGAGTCCTAATGATCTAGCTGATTTGTTGAGAAGAAATATAATAATAGGAGGATTGAGATAATTAAACGAGAGAGAAGCTCAAATGGTAGTCCGGTTGAGAAACCCAAAGAGCTTGCTAGATTATAATCACTGAGTAGTCGTTGTGCCTTACAGGGCTGATAAATCCATTGGAGACTATGTTGGTTGACAAATTCTGGGAGGTGGAGGCACCTAGGGCTAGTGGGATGATAACACATGATGGTAGTTCCATGGAGTTGGGCTGAGAGCACAGTTGGAAGTTCCACTAAGCTGCTGGGGAGTTCACTCTTATTCCTTAGAGTTAACATGGTTGATAAAACCTCCTTATCATTAACTACATCTCTCTCTCTCTCTCTGTCTCCACATCTGAATTGAGAATATTTGTGTCCAAATACTTGGATATGTTGGGATGTTTTATTACAATTCCCTCCATATAAATAAAGTGTTCCTTTCCTGATGTGAAATTGTTGAATAGCTAGTGGGTGAAGGAAATGTAGCCTTGAGACACCCTGTTTTAGCTGATGATATTGGGTTGATGTGAAATTTTTGTATAGCTGGTGGGTGAAGGCAGGGTAGCCTTGACATAACCTATTTCAGCCGTTGATATTTATTTCATCTCCTGAGTAGATGATGGTTGTATGAGAGTGAAGTGGTTCACTGCCATTAATTAATTAATTTGATAGCTAGTGGGTGAAGGTGAGGCAACCTCGAGACACCCTGTATAGTTCTTATTGAAGTAGCTAAAGGGTGGAGGTGGTGGACCTCTGGATTCCCTATGAGAAGCTGACTGCACTAAGTAGTTGGAGGGTGGAGGTGGATGGTCCTCCAGAGTCCTTGTTTCAACAGATAATATCAGTTTTAAATTCCTCCAAAAGCACCCAACCTCAAGTTCTGGAATCTAGCTCAGAGTGACTATTGCAAGAAAGAATTAGTTGTAATGTGTTTAAGGTTGGGTGGAGAGTTGAAATCCAAATCTCATTTGCTGAGAAAATTTCAACAAGATAAGTATACTCAAGCCTTTGTACATTAATTTTTATTCATATGTTTACTGTGTGGGCTTAAGGAATGTTTTGGTGTTGTTTCAATGTGTTGGTCCAATGCTTATATCTGTTATGGAATGTGATTTCCTACATGCTTAAGGAATGTTGATTTTCCTATAATGTTCCTAGGCAAATGAATTGATTCTTGTATGCATTCTTAAGCTTATTCTTTTTTTATTATCAATCCAACAATCCAAGAGACTTGTATAACTTTGGACAATTTTGGGCCTAAAATTAGCCCATTGAGCTTAAGTATGAATGGAGGAATATATTTTCCTTGCAATTTTTTTGTAATTAAAGGATTGGCCATAAAGACTTGTTTTATCAATATTAAGCTCAAGAAGGATGGCCTCTCTCTCTCTCTCTCTCTATATATATATATATAATGAGTCGAAGCCTTTAAAATCTCAAGAGAGAGAGCTGAAAGACTTATATTATATATGTTATAATAATATACATATATATTTGCATCAAATGGGTTGGGTTAGGCCCTATCAAAGTTTAGGAAGGATAACATGATATATATATAAGGTTGGACTAGGCCAAAGCTCAAATAAACTTAATAAATGTGACATATCACACATATGAATGGTGTTGTAACCAAGTACACACATATGCATGTGCCAAGGGCTATAATTCCAGTGCTCAAAGGAGTAAGAAGGTTGGTGTCTTACGCGCCATGTGAACATGCACTATGACCAAGCAATAAGAGTGGGGGTTGAAATTCAATTATTGTGGGTTAAAAGAGTGTGTTCCTTGCTGAAAAATACGACTAGGTGACATGAAAAATGAGGTGCGAGAAGGGGAGCCCAAAGCCATTGAATATCGAGGGGGTGTTAGCACCATCGACGTTTGGAAGAATTACCCTACATATTTTTAAGGGAGTATAGGATAGTCCTGTCCGGATTTAATCGTCAGTACATCATGGCATAATGGGGTGCATTGGTAGGGAAACCTTCCATTGAATCTATGTCGTTGATTCATAAGTGAATTCCTTGACGGTTGATGGACCTTGAGTTTATTTATAACATGAAAACGTGTTTTTACCATGCAACGGAAGGCATGTGGGACCCATGTCTAGTATGGATAGTGACGTGGTTGTAGGGTGACGTGATGACTTCGGAGGAAGAAAACATGTCACCTAGATTTTGGATTTGGTGGGTCCAAGTTTCTTATAAACAAGTGACATGTGGCATTTCCAGAGGAAGCCACATGGAGGGTGTGATGTCACCTCGATGATAAAAGTTGTTGGCGTCACCTCAACGCCTCATCCCTTGTGATTTCTTGTGGTGTACTTGAATTTTATTTCGAAGGTGATGTGGTCACAGTGGAGCCCATTTTCATGGTTGTAAATGAGAGTGGGGTAAGGTGTTGGAGGAGGGGTCCATGGTGGAGGCCTGACCCCATGCCATTGGTTGAAGTGCTTGTTCGAAAATTTGACGTGGTAGGCCTAAGTGTCAGTCCATGTAACCAATTTTTTTTTGACATGGGACTGCAAAGGAGATCCTCGAGTGTTATGCAACTAACTCACAAATTATAATAAAAGTTATATCATGACTTAGAAATTAGCCTCTTTGAGGGGGAAGCCTCCTTTACATTACATAAATGAACAATTTTTGGATGATTCAAATGAAAAAACCTCCTTTCTATATAGGAGTCCAATGGGTCACAGTATAATCCTGGCCAACATAACAATAATAATGTAAGGTCACAACAATAACAATAGTGGGCTTCTATGGGGCACAATAATAGCAATCTGGGGACTAAATGTGCACAACAATAACAATAAGGGGGCTATAATAACAATAACAATGAGGAGATACACTAGTATTATAGGGAGATATCATGCCCCTATTCTTCAAACAAGTGTTGTCCTTAACGCTTGAGTAGTTATGGATGCTTCTGTATAAAATTCTCATCCTGCCATGTCGATTTCGTAGTTGTCGAGTTCTTGTTTTTGTGACTGCTTCATCTTCCAATATGATTTTTCCTTCTTCATCAAGTTCTGGAAATATTGTTTGAATTGGAAGATTTTCACCTATAACCTTCTTTAAGCATGAAACATGGAAAATTGGATGCACTCGTGAAGAAGCAGGAAGCTCCAATTTGTATGCCATAGTACCAATCTTTTGCAACACCTTGTAAGGACCATAGTACTTTGGCGATAATTTATTATCCTTCTTAGCTTGCTTGAGGGACATTTGTTTGTATGGTTGTAGCCGTAAAAATACCCAATCTCCTACATCAAAACTTCTCTCACTGCGATGTTGATCTGCCTGTTGTTTCATTCGATTTTGTGCCAAAGTTAGGTTATCCTCTAAGAGTTGGAGAACTTCTTGCTGATGCTCGATGTGATCTTCCACTGCTTGAACCTTCGAATTTTCTCTTAAATATAATGTGATGGATGGTGGATGATATCCATAAAGTGCCATAAAATTGGTCAATTTTGTTGCGCATGTAGGAAGGAAGTGTGTTATACCAATTTGGTGGTCATCTAACTCCGTTACTATTAGATGGACCAAAGTACACCATGTAAGACCAATTTTACCCTAAGTAAAATTGCTTTCACTATGAAAAATAACTTAGTAATCCATAATTTATTAAGTTGTTTATGGTCTAAACAAGAAACCCCATGAGGAATAATTGAATATAAATTCTTATTTGTTTGATTTTCCTCAAGGAATAATTAGTTAAACATTAGTTTAATTAATATTCCTGGGCATATTTAACCCAAAACAAGAAAATTATTAGATAAATCATTATTTCTCTTATTATTTTCTAGGAATAATTATTTAAACATTATTTAAATAATATTCCTTGTTAAATTTGACTAAATCATTTATAAATAACTGAATAAATCATTATTTATTTAATTATTACTCAACCACATTCTTAAAATAATAAATAAATCATTTATTTATTTATTATTTACAAATAAAGGGATTTGACCAAATTCAAATTCTTTTTCTCTCCAACAAAAATAATAAAATATTCCATAAAAGTTGGATCTAGATTTGGTTAATAATATTTTAATTATGCACCAATATCTAGACTAACTCAATATTTTGTTATAAATAGAAGGGTTTTCCATTCATTCACTACCTTTTGTTGCCTAAAGATAACTCTAGATCTATACTTTTGGGCTGACTTTGATCCTCCATCATTGTCATATTTTGCTACCATTTTTCTTGTGAGCTCCCTTAGAGTTCCATTTTTGTCTGGGTTTTCTACACCATCAAGAGAGAGAGATATTCGATCTGAAGCGTTGAGGACATACAAGAACCCATCCCATTGAGGGGGACTGGTAACATCTTTGATGTTAGGGCTGTTTGTTATGCACAACTAAAGTGAGATTTTTTCATATGCTTGCGATGAATTCACACTAACAACTGACGACTCCACACGGGTTTATGATTACAACTGTTATTGTTTTTTAGATCCCTACATGAAAAGCTACTTCAAACACTAGGGTTTTTCTTCAGCTTCTTGTTTTTTCTTTTCTTGATGTTGTTTTTAACCTTTAAAACCCTAAAACAGTAAAAATTCTAACTTCCGTATGTTTCCGGGCCTATTGTGCAAGTGATAGTTATCAGCCAAAGCTCAGACGACACTTTTTTTCTGAAACCTGCTCCCGAGAGTGCCAGAAGTGCAGGTCACACTTTTTGGGCCAAAACCTGCGACCTCAAACTTTAGAAACAGAAAACAGCCTCAAACCTGCGACCTCTGCTGAAAACAGGTCAGAAAATGCGACCTGCACTTTTTCCGGGATTTTTTCTGAGTTTTTTCTTGATTTGTCTGGGTCGCTGATTAGGTTTGTCTGATCTCCGTCTCCACTCGTCTTGGACCTGTACTTGCTTTCTTTTACTCTTCGAAGTAGGAACCTAGCCCCCTAGGGTTTTAGTACGCTTCCAACTTTCTAGGAGGTGTTTAGCTAAAACACGTCGTCTGAGATTTCAGTGTGTTCAGCCCTTTTTTTTTCCAGATCTAATCCTGTACCTTCAGATCCATTTCAGATTGGTTATTCATCCATCCAAAACACCTATTTTCAGTTTTGTTTGGTCCTCCTCTAGGGTCCCCTCCGTTTCCGTTCAGGTTGTAACCTTTTGCCACCTCATTTGCAGCACTTTTCCCTCTGGTTTTTCGCTGTTTTCTGCACCTATTTCGAGTAGATTTGAACTTTAGATCATTTTCCCTCCCGAATTTAGATCCATTGGCTATTTTTGTGTGTTTTGAATAGATTTTTTCCCACCCATAGACTAGTTGTTGGGAAGCCCGCCTCCTTGGGTTTAGATTGATACATCTTTAGATGTTTATTTTATGTGATATTCAGTTTAATTCTATTATTTGCAGATTTGTTTACAGTTATACAACACAATTTTTTTTCTCTACACACATCTGGGTTTAAAAATTAAAATTGACACACTTAACACACACACCCTAAGTGAAGAGCGCATGGTTTACACCGCCAGTCCAATACTATAACATTGTAATCAATTGATACTGCACCTCCCTGCCCTTGTTTCAACATTGTAATCATTTGACCCTGCACTTCCTTGCCCTTGTTGGTCTCTCTTCATTTTGTGATCCATGTTTTTTCTTCCATCATTGTGCTCCAAAGGCGTTTATCCCGGAGACTTCTTGGCCTTCATCCTCAATTTCTGTTAGGAAGACTTAATCCTTCGCGTAGGATTCGAGTTAGTCCTCCATTGATTCCCCATTCCGAATCCGCTTCTGGTTCATTGGGTTCCCCTTCTGGTTCTATCCCGAGTTCTCCTCCTGTCACCTTCACCATGTATGTTTCATGACCTAATGCTGGTGGTAGCTCCAACCCTAATGCTGGGAATACTACTAGTGGGACCGCAACGGGAACTATCCCATATGCTCCCTTGCTCCCTTATATGGCAGGCCTCAATCTTACCAATTTTAACCAGTTGATCGATGACCCCATACACCATGATCCTGGTTGGCCTGGTATGCCAACCAAGCTCCCTTCTGACATCCCCAAGTTTGAAGGTCTTGCTGGAGAAGACCCTAAAAACCATGTTCGATCTTTCCAGTTGTGGTGTTCGTCTAAATCCATCACCGATGACTATGTCTGTCTTTGGTTGTTCCAATGTACTCTTACTGGAGAAGCTTCTAAGTGGTATGTTGACCAGGCCTCCGCCTCACATACTAATTTTGCAACTCTTGCCTGGGATTTTTTGTCTTACTTCCATCTTCCCCTTTTTTATGACACTGGTACCAAACTTTTGACCACTTTCCATCAATCGTCTGCGACCTGCCTATCCGATCATGTCTAGGAATGACAGAGAAGAAAGAGCCTATGTCGAGCCCCTACCTTTGAAGACTGTGTCTACATGGACTGGTTTCTCAGATCCCTTTTTCTTGCTATCGACAAATATGTCTCATCTCATTTCCCTCAGACCGAAGAAGCCGCTCTCCAGATTGCGTTGAAATATGACCTAATCTACACATAGTCTGGTTATGTTTATACCGTCTTACCTGATCTCCCTAGACCCGGTGGTGCCAATGCACTGGGGGCATCCGATGCTGCTGATAGTATCTTTGGAGCCCTTTCTCATCTGTACACTCATCCTCCCATGAGTTATGGTTTCCCTCAGGAAGGGGCCAACTCCTCCAGCACTTTCCCCCCTCCCAGTAGCATGTATCCAAGATATGACATGCCTCCTCCTTTTTCCCAAACTGTTTACCACAATTTTTCCCAACCTCCTTATTATCTGTATCCACAGCCTGGTGCTCCAGCTCCTCGAGCATTAGCACCCTTGCCTCCCTTGCCTTCTCAACCCCTGCAACAGTAGCCACCACCCCCTCAGGGGCAGGTGTACGCATAACAGGGCACAAATAATACTCCTACTTCCAAAAAGAAGAGGAAATGCACCTAAAATAAATCTGCCCCAGGTAATCTAGGACCTAATCCCCAAGGGAATGTACCTAACACTGCTAACCAACAACATGGAACTCAGCCCAAGCAGGACAAGCTTGTTCGTATGAATAAGCCTTTTTCTTGTTGCGGTGTCTATGGTCACTACACCCATGATTTTCCTCTTTTACCTCAGATGTGTCAGGTGTGGGAGACTCAAGCAGCATCATGAGGTCAGCAAGCCTCCCCTTCGGTTCCTCCCAATGTTGCACCTATCCCGCCGACCGTGTTTGCCAATCCTTCCCCCCAGCAAGGATTTGTGGCTACCAAACCCCTTGAAGGTTAGGAAACCAATCAAACTCTTCCATCTGGTACCTCTGATTAGCAGATTCTCATGATAAACTCTGACAAACCCATTACCATTGACCTCAACCTTCAGACTTGGTCCCGTTAGTACAACAAGCCTCCCGCTATGTCTGCCCTTGAGCCCCCTTATTCAGGTTCAATAGATCCTGTTTCGACAACCAATGGTCCTTACAGATCCATCAGCATAAGGCAGAGGTTCATACCAAGATCCCTAAGGGACTATTACGCCGAAACGCTGCTTATGGAAAAGCTTCCCATTCGTATAGTATAGTAGATGATTTGTTGCAATCTCCTGTTGCCATCTCAATGCTGGAACTCCTCTAGTCATGCCTTTAAAAATGAAAATATCTAATAACTACCATGGGCACTATGGATCCATCGGATGATTTTTTTATCGTCTTCGATGTTGACTGGTCAGAACATCCCCCCCTTCCTGCTTCCGTCACCTTCCAAATCCCTGTCAAGATCCAGAATGACAATGTCTTCCATTGTATCATTGATGAGGGGGCATCCACCTGTGTGATGTCTGATTTGGTTTGGAAGCAACTCAGATCTCCTGAGTTGGCCCCTTCCACTATCACCCTCCGAGCATGGGATGGCCACTCTTCCCAGCCCATTGGCCTGTTTCGCAATTGTCCTATCACTCTTGCGGGCAAGACTATTTGTGTTGACGTAGAATTCATTGATGCCCCCTTAGATTACAACATTATATTGGGTCGTAGATACACTTATGCGATGTCTACTGTCCCATCTGCAATTCACCGTAAGATGTGATTTCCTCACAATGAAAAGATTTTCACCATCAACCAGTTGACATATTACGAAACAATGTCTCAGACCTCCCATGAATCCATCATCTCTTCGTTGGCCAATAAAAAAACAATCGAACCTTTGACCAATGTTTCACCCAGAGTCTACAAAGAGTCCTCTTTGCTTGGTTCATTCCCTAGTACTTCTCCTCCTATCTCTGATCCCAGCTCCTCGAACGTTTTCATGATGCAATCGTCTCGGTATGCTCTCAAGCGGCCCACTTCGACTAATCAGCAGCCTCACCCTCTGCAACCTGCTCCTAGCACCTCAAATCAGCCTTCATGATCCCCTCCTCTACAGCTAGTACCCATGAGCCTCTGTACCCTCCTCGCACAGTTACCCCTGGCCTTAACCATCTTGGAGTTGTCCTGCCTGACCATTACCCCTCCGGTCAAATACCATTCCTAGCTCCCCCTCCTGGAGTATTTTCGGTACCTGTTATGGCTACCTTATCCCTTCCTAACCTGACCCTGGGGATCCCAATCCGGTACATTGATCCCCCAGCCATTATCCCACCTAGTTAGCCCAAACCTTATCTTTCTTTGACCCTGGTTCAACCGGTCCCCATGACCCCCCCCTCTACTATCGTGCCTTAGGCACCTCAATAGGAACCTACTCCTGTTGCGACAGCTTCGGGTGAAGGGGGAAAATCTCGCAAGAAGACACCTAAATACAAGGCTTCCTCGAAAAAACATGCTCCTCCTTAGACTCCAAAGCATACCCCCCCTGTGTGCTTTGTGTGATGTTGTCAGTCATGCCACCCATCATTGTCCTGAATTTCCTCGTATCAAGCCCATGGTTAATGTTGCGTTCCTTGAGTCTACGATCCCTGAAACCTCTATAGCCAAGAACCATAAGACCATTCACACCAACCAACCTTGTGATTTGTGTTATCTCCATGGCCATTATAATCACCATTGTCCTCGCCTCACGCATTACCGCGCCTCTTTGGAGGTAGTTCGAGAGTACGAGATTGAACAGAACTAGTCCGCCTCTCCTGTCCTTGTGCAATATGATGCGGTCCAACCTAAGGATTTACCTGCTCCCATTGACATTCCCCCTCCTGATGTCGAGATGACGGAGCCTGCGGCCACAATCCTCTACCTATCATCATTCATGAGATCCACGGTGGAAATTCCCTCTAATACTTCCCCTTCTATTTCACTCGACCTCCCTTCAGCGATCACCTTAAGCTCAACATTAGTGGATCCCTTATTTGCTTGTCCTTCCATCACCCCCATGATGATGCGCATGTGAACCTGTATTCTCATGATGATGAGTTAGGTAGCTTCACCGCGTCATGTGGTCTCTCTTCCTCTAGTCACCCCATATTATATTGTGATGATGACATCATGGAATCCGTTTCCACCCCTGACTTCTTCTTCCCCGCCTATAAGCGGGATAGAACCATCCGTGTCTATGGTGACTTTCGCAACCTGATCACAAGCTACCCCCAAGGTAGCTCCCACACACCCCCTACCCGTTGGTGTGCGAGTGGTAGACATCTTACCCAATGCACTCCCTCTTGTAGTGTTTGTTTGATCTCTACCTTGCGTTCGGGTTGCCAAAACTATTCATCATCCCCCCATTTTTTGTCTTGTGGCACCTTTCAGATGGACCCCCTGTCCACACCTTATATCAATTATGCTGATGGTGCAAGTCGCTACTCTCGGAATCTAGCCTTGGCAAGATGGGCCATTTTCACCCCCTTACATTTTCTAGTTCTCTCGAACAGCATATGCATTCTGCCACCAATAACCAGGCCGAATATGATGCAGTGCAAGGTTTATTAGCCGATTCCCTTTCCCATCGCATCCTCCACCTTCATGTTCGTTTAGATTCCCCGCTTCTTGTCATGCAATTGAATGGTGTCTATTATGTGCATAATTCTATCCTTTTTAGAAGATATTTAGGAGTGAAGCTTTTGATGTGTGAATTTGAAATCATTACATTTAGTCGTGTACTTAGAGCACAAAATCACTATGTAGATAGCATTGCAAACAATATTCTAGATTAACACTTAACACACACATTTAACATAAGACAATAACACAAATCATAAAAACAATGCATATCCATTATATGTGTCGTACTTAATGTTTTAGAGCCCATCAACTCTCATACATATGACATGCCGATAGCATGTTACAAAAAACTCAAAACTGGGGGCACCACATGCCCCTACACCTAATCACTATCTAGAGGATCCTGAGCTAATGGCTTTGCTCCTGCAACTTGTAGATCGTGCACCCCTTGTTCGGCCATCGCCATGTGTCGCATGACCCCTCGCCACTCCAAGGGTAGACCAATACATGGCTCTATGTATTGGTAATCCAAGTATTGCCAACTATGCTCTGAAACACTGGTCAAAAGCCTCTCACATCTATGACGGATTTCCTCTAGGAGAGCTACTGCATGCTCATTTTGCGGTGCTATCGATCCACTAGGTCCTGTAGCTCTTGATACTGCAGGCCGTCTCATGTACCCGGTCGATTTTACCGGTGCTGTATCTGCATACCAAAAGTGAATGAATCACTACCATATACAATATTTTGAAACTTTAAAATGCACATAAAATATTAGCAACTTGACTTACCATCAGACCCCCATACTCGACTAGGCGGTAGTGGCAAGTCCGGGTCCCCACGATAACTCATCCCACTATAGGGATAGTCATCTATGTATAGTGACATATGATCCCAATGAGCAAAAAACTCGGGTCAAAACACCCGTCTGATTGCCCCACCTCCCCCTCTGCATAGTAACCACCCCCAACAGTGCATCCTGGGCTCTCTCGAGCCCCCATCCTGGATCTATATGCGAGGTTGAAGTATCGGGATATTCTCAAAGAAGAGCGAGCACAACATTGTGCCATATGCACAATCATGATTCACTTTTCGCTTGCATAGCGACAGCTGTCGTTTCAATGACGAAAACATCATTTGGGCCCAACCATAGTAGGTCAAACTCAACACACTCTCAACAAGCATCATCTGACCCCGAGTGATGTGGTTGAGTGCCTGGTTTCCCAGGATCCACATCATCGCTGCGGCCATAACACGGGTCTCTAGCCTTTTTAGATCCCTGATCAGTATCCGTGTCCCCTTTACCTAGAGACCTAGTCGGTAATGGCGCTCTACAAAATCCATGATGTTCTGCCCTCTTGGTAGCACTAGTTGCGTATTCCCCACCATCCCAAGTGATGGGAGACCAATCAGGAAATATATATCCTGGACCGTCAACTCAATCTAGTGCCCCTGCACTATAAAGACCTCATGGTCCGGATCCTAATAATGGAAAATATGGGCCAACAAGGGCTCTCCAGCTCTCATCAAATGGTTGTCCACAAACTTTAGGACCCCAAACCTGGCCAATGCAGTACATACACCATGATCCTCTCGGAACTCTGACCATAATGTGTCCAGGTCTCTCTCTCTCTCTCCAGTTGATCCTCAATTCTACAATATCTGCACAAAACCATCATATTTGTCAGTGTACAGAAAGGAAAGACTGAATTCAACCATAAAATCATAGCTCTCAACCAAGAAACAACACTGAAATAACCCTCTCTTTCAGGTCGCACTTTTTCAGGAAAAATCCTGGGACATGTCGTAGTTTTCTGCCCAAAACCTGCTACCCAGATCGCAGATATTACCCCAAAAAGTGTGACCCGGCCGTGAAGCAGAGCAGGGGTCTGTTCCTAAGCTCTAGGCACCTAAACTGAACTTTCAATCCACTGAAATGAAAGAGTAGGGCTAGGCCTCTTACTTGCAGCTGACAGATCTCGATTCCAACGGTCGGTTTGTCCGCTACGATTGCCTCAAGATTTGGGGCCTTCTCTCCTCTCTATATTCACCACAGCTACACTTGCAAATGAGTGAATTTGGAGGGAAAATGCCTTATTAAAAGAGAAACCCCAAATTCTTCTTTCGCCCGCTGCGGCCAAACCGTAGCTCAGTTTGAAAAACCGTCTATACCGTTGGAAAGCTCTCACCGAGCTCTCAAATGGGTATCTGTTAGTTTTTTGTGATTTGATACTTCATCGGGACACTTTTTTTCCAAGAAGGGTCACTTCACCACTCCTCCAAATCAAATTTCTTCACTTCAAACACTTGTACTTAGGGCACCACTTTGCCTTCATACTTGTCCAAGCTCATGTCAAATTTCGTCGTGAGTACCCATCTTGTACTCATGTTTTTATGGCCCCCACTGGGCCTAGTCTGTGTGGCAGCCTCATCGAGTCGCCCTTGTTTAGAGCATTTTTTATGAAAATAGATCATAGAAAATATAATAAATATAGTTATTAATATTTAAATAAGGTTTATGTAAGTAGTCATTAAGTTATTGAAGGGGCATGTCTAAAAGACATGCCCAGTCATGAAAGGCCACCTGCCTAGGTATCTAAGCAGGGCCTCATTGTAACATTTTATCATCTCATATACATTTTATATATAATATATTATTATTACGAATACCTCTTGTGTATTTTACAATTAAGTCAACAAGCCTACAACTTTGTTGCTCCATTTGGTATCAAAGCGGCGATCTTCTCGCCTGGAATAAAACACCTACGCCACTTCTACTAGTTTCCTTCAACTATTATATGCTGTGCCTCGAAATCGCTGCTGCTCGATGTATTCATCAATGTCGATGGCCGATTTCAACAAAAATTTGATCGATCTTGAGAGTAAGATCAATAATAATTCTGATGAATTCACTAAAAGACTAATCGATCTTGAGGATAAGGTTACAGGAAATGCTGATGACATCAAAAAAATTCAAGACACGACAAATCGGATAGAAAGACAAATTTGGCAAAACCATAACGAGTCCACAGACAATCATAACAAACCAATGCAGAAGATAAATGCCATTTGGGACAAGATTAATCTGACACAACAACCAATAATTCCGAATATTGGACATAGTCAACAAAACAATTCAGTCGATTATGAGAATTCAGAAGATAGTAATGAAGAATCACTTCATTCTGCAGAAGATCAAGTTATGAAAATTTTAGATTCAGATGAAGATGATGTGAAGGAAGAAAACCATGATCAAAATGGTGAGAATAATGCACAAAACATTACATTTAATAATGGAGGAGATAAACCTTATAATAATGAAGAAGATCCACCTGAAGATGAGGATGATTTCAAACAAATCAATCCCCAACAACTTCAAAGGGTTGATGTACACTCGATGGGTGTTACTATGTATGAGCTTGTAAGAGGATTCACTCCACAAAATACATATACCAATTATTTTCAACAAATTACTGCAGTTGTGAAGCATGATATTCCTTCCAAAAGACCCATTGTTAAAGCACTACTAGTGGATCATTATATTTCACTGCCAAAGGCAATGTGGGTTCTTGGAAATCTATTTAACGAACTCAATTATAAAAAAATAAATTCAGAACAAAAGCATTCCTTATTTGGTGATCGCTACAATATAAATACTCTATCACATCTCAAACTCACAGTCTCTCAACAAAGCATCTTAAAACTCTCGATCCCACTGTACAATTTGTTGAATCTCTGATCCCAGTGTATATATATACTCTTTCTTCCCCCGATGGAGATGGAGTTAAGTTGGAACAGAAAATTAATGGCATTCTTGAGAAATCGTGGAAGGGATCAACCAGTAGGCCTAGTCAATGCTAGAATTTCGTGCTATATTGATATCGTGTTACAATGTCTCACCTACATTCCTCCATTGGAAAATTAGCGTCTGCACAGAAAACATTTATCTGTATGCTCTAAATCTGATAATAAATCAGAATGCCCCATTTGTCTGCTGGAAGACAGGATCGTGAGGTCACTTACCACAGTTAACGTAGAGAGTGAAGCGCCAGAGTCAGTAATCTCAAATATCAAAATCTTTGTGGATTACTTGAGCCCGCATGAACAAACAGATGCCCAAGAGTTTCTTGATTGTGTTATAAATGTATGCAAGGAGTCTGAGAAATCCAACAATTCAACCAATAGCAAAATTTTGAACAAGATTTTTGAATCAGTGTAGAAAACGATTAACGGGTGCAGTCAGTGCGGAAATTCGTCACAGGCCGATGAACTGTGTGAACTATTTCCCTCTCCCTCTTTCCCAACCTGACGACTCATTTACAGCACCTGATGTCATGATCAATCTCAACGAAAACTTAAGAAGGTACTTCACTACAGAACAGCTAGAGGGCTCCACCCCATGCGACAATTGTAATCATATCTCATCAATCAATATTGAGCGCTCCATTTCTAAGCCTCCCAATGTTCTTCTACTCACACTACAGAGATTTTGGGTCAACATGACTAATTTTTGGAATTATAAGAAGATTGTGGGAGTCTCGCAGGAGAATTTGACATTACATTCAAGTGTGACAGAACACAATCATGTGGCTTTGTTCAATTACTTGCTCCCCCTCAGGCGTGATGCCTCCCTCGCTTGCCCTGCGTGGCATGAGGTTGTGCCTCATACCACTGCGTTCGTGCCGTGCAGCTTCCCTGATAGCTGCCGCTTCCAGGTCCGCTTCAACCCTATGCCACGCAACCTCAGCATTAAGTCTTGCAACGACTATCCCTGGAAGTATGAGTCCCAGAACGAGCATGGTCTGGTAGAAAATGTCAGGGTGAGGTTGGTAGAAAACGTCCTTGACGCCACAGTTCTGGGTCGGGTTTCCATCCAACCTCATATTATTCCTTTTGACTCCTCTTCTTCTCCTTGAAATCCAAGTTATTGACTCATTTTGGGCGTGCCTGGAACAAAGCCTGCCCTCGATATATTAAGTTAAAAAATTGCAAAGATATCAACAAAAGATCATCTAGCATGGACACGTGTATAGACATGACCATACGGATGTGTACGATGGCCATCCATAACCAAAAAAATAAAATTATAGATACATCTGACGTAACAAAATAATTTAATTAATTTAAATCTAAATAACTTTATAAATCTAATATAAGTAACTTTATTAAAATATACAGTTATTTTATAATAAATTTTATGAAGTTACATATAAATAAAATATAACAAATAAATAAATAAAAGTTGATATATTGAAGGTTGGGCAAGACATATTATATATTAATTTAATTAATTAAATAATTTAATTAATTAGATTAATAAAATTATAATTAATTAAATTATTAAAAAAAAGGGGGTTTCCAAAGGAGTATGACAACAAATTATACATGTTGAGGGGACAAACATGAATAAAATAAAATTGTGACCCGTTACACTTATAAAAAAATGACGATAGCAAGTGAAGAAAACGATGTGTGATTGAACTGAACAAAAGTGTCAACTATAAGCTTTGAGGACAAAGCTTTTGAAGGAAGGGGCAATGTTATGAATATAATTCATAGAAAATATAATAAATATAGTTATTAATAGTTAAATAAGGATTATGTAAGTAGTCATTAAGTTAGTGAAGGGGCATGTCTAAAAGACATGCCCAGTCATGAAAGGCCACCTGCCTAGGTATATAAGCAGAGCCTCATTGTAACATTTTATCATCTCATATACATTTTATATATAATATATTATTATTACAAATACCTCATGTGTATTTTACAATTAAATCAACAAGCCTACAACTTTTTTGCTCCAACATCTGAGTTGAGTCATCATCGCATTCATGGAGTCTATCCCGAGTCCCTTTGTATCCCGCCATAGTCCTCCATCTTTCATTGCTTTGTCCCTCTCTCATGTCACACATTTTGGCCTTTAGACATATTATTCCCTATCCCCTTTGATATTGTGTCAGTTGTTGCTAGGTCATCCATGTCCTTCATGCTCTAACGAGGGAAGTCGTCAGCCCAATACTCAATACCCCCATTCCACCATCATCCCTAGTGTCAATCTATCAGTCGCTTTACCATTTTCTCTCATGCCTTAGTTGAGGATCCCTTATTGCCTCACCTATGGCGGACCTTCTTCTGTCGACATCAACTCATTCTTTCCAGAAGACATGTTTAGAGGGCGGTGTACCTTGGTTCTAGCTTCTACTCTTTTTCGGTGCCTCAGATCAGGCAAAGGTACTCTTTCTTGCCCTTTGAATTGATTGTTTCTCAGCTCCAGCTCCTTACATCATGATCGAGATCCGTATACTCGATGGTTCCGTGATGCAGTAGATTGTACCAGTGATTCCAGGTTATGTGTGAGATGTTTCAGACCTCATGAGGTGGTGGCCCTTCAGGTAGCCCCCCACATGCCCATATGACCTTTTTATTACAACCTTCAATGCATCTCCATAGTTTTGATGGTTCGGCCTCGGCCGCTTGCAACACCTTTTAGTTTGCATGTATCATTCAGATTTTCAAAGCCCTCTCCTATTTTACAGGGCCTCTTTGGTTGTAATTATATAGCATGTACTCAGATATTATTGTATAAGTCCTAGCTATTACCCCAGGCATATTATGTATGTGGGATTCATTATCATGTTTTTATCTGGCCCATGTTTATGCCAGCATGTACTATATAGTTCAGTCCCTTGTTTATTGGACGCATTATTCTTTGTACTTTGTCTCGGCGGGCATAGGTATGCCTCCCCCACCTCTTGTAGAACAGGTACTCACTCATAAAAGATACTTGTCACACCTGTAAGTCTCACCTCTTAAGGGTCTTGTCCTCTAGCGCTTTAGTCTACCTTATATTTCTCTCTCTGACATCCCCTTCGGTGTCTAGTGATTGAGTTCTTACAACGTACTTCGGTCATACGATTAGCTCCTAACGCTCGCACGCTGGGGGGCAATCTGTTACACCAATTTTTGGTCATCTAACCTATTAATATTAGATTGACCAAAGTACACCATGTAAAATCAATTTTACCCTAAGTAAAATTGCTTTCACTATGAAAAACAACTTAGTAATCCTTAATTTATTAAGTTTTTTATGGTCTAAACTGGAAACCCCCCGAGGAAATATTGAATAAATCCTTATTTGTTTGATTTTCCTCATGGAATAATTAGTTAAACAACAATTTAATTAATATTCCTGGTCATATTTAACCCAAAACAGGAAAATTATTAGATAAATCATTATTTATCTTATTATTTTCTAGGAATAATGATTTAAAACATTATTTAAATAATATTCCTTATTAAATTTGACTAAATCATTTATAAATAATTGAATAAATCACTATTTATTTAATTATTACTCAACCACATTCTTAAAATAGTAAATAAATCATTTATTTTATTATTATTTACAAATAAAGAGATTTGAACAAATTCAAATTCTTTTTCCCTCCAACAAAAAAATAAAATATTCCATAAAAGTTGGATCTAGATTTGGTTAATAATATTTTAACTATGCACCAATATCTTGACTAACTCAATATTTCGTTATAAATAGAAGGGTTTTTCCATTCATTCACTACCTTTTGTTGCCTAAAGATCACTCTAGATCTATACTTTTGGTCTAACTTTGATCCTCCATCATTGTCATATTTTGCTACCATTTTTCTTGTGAGCTCCCTTACAGTTCCATTTTTGTCTAGGTTTTCTACATCATCAATAGAGAGAGATATTAGATCTGAAGCGTTGAGGACATACAAGAACCCATCCCATTGAGGGGAACTGGTAACATCTTTCTATGTTCCCTTCCCGGATGTCATAAATACAAAAAATCTTTAAAAATATTCTTGTCTTGTTCATTGGATGCATGGTGAAACTCTTATTATTTGCTGTTTAATGTATTTTAACTGCATAGATCTGGATTTTGTAGAATTTTTCTTGATCAACTAACTGCAGATCTAAAGAAATTGGCAGCCATATTTGATGTTAGGGTTGTTTGTTATGCACAGCTAAAGTGAACTTTTTTCGTACGCTTGCGATTAGAATTCACACTAACAAAGTGTTATACCACCATTTAGCCAGAGGTAACCACTTGACCCAGTGTTTTTGTTTATCAGATACAAAGAAACGAAGATATATTTACAAACATTTGTTCACTATCTCAGTTTTCCCATCATATTGAGGATGATATGATGGGTTCTGAGCTAATTGAGTACCAAAACAAGAAAGTAATTTCGTCCAACAATTTCTTGTTAAAATGGGATCTCTCTCGCTTACAATGATCTTTGGGTTTCCATGTAGCTTTTGAATTATTTCCATAAATGCAGTAGAAAATGTATTGGCTTTAAATGGATGAGATAATGCACAAAAGTGTGCATACTTGGTAAGTCTATCAATTACCACCATGATGACAGTATTTCCTTCAGACTTGGGTAAAATTGTGATAAAATCCATTGAAACCTCTTCCCAAAGTTGACTTGGAATGAATAAAGGTTGTAACATTCCTAGGGTCTTAATTGTCTCAACTTTATTTTGTTGGCAAACCAAACATTCTGCCACAAACTTTTGAATATCAGATTTAAGGCCATCCCAAAAAATTCCTTCTTGACCTTGCAGTAAGCTTTTAAAAGTCCCGAGTGCATTCCTAAGGGGGAGGTGTGCAATTCCAAAAGAATATTTTGTTTTAATTGGGAATTCTTACAAAGATATAATCGATCTTTGTACCATAATGAATCATTTTTCCGACTAAATGTTTTAGATGTACTGGGATCTTGCTGAAAATTTTGAATGAGTGTCCACGCCTCTTCATCATTCTTCCATTCACCCCTTTTTTTGGTTATCCACTCAGGTTGGATAATAGAAATGGAACAAAGCAATGCTTCCACATCCTCATCCTTTCTTGAGAGTGCATCTGCAACAACATTTTTCTTCCCTTTTTTGTAGATGATTTCAAAGTCATAACCCAACATCTTTGTGACCCATTTTTGCTACTCTTCTAAAGATAATATTTATTCCAAAAATATTTAAGACTATCATGATCTATTTTTACCTTGTAGTGTCTTCCCCTCAGGTAAAGTCACCATAGCTTTAGTGCATGTAGTATTGCCAACATTTCCTTATCATAAATATGTTTCTGTAAATACTTTCCTTTGATTGGACAACTTTAAAAAACAATGGGTCTTCCTTCTTGCATTAAAACTGCACCAATTCCATTTCTTGAGGCATCACAGTACACAATAATATTTTTTGTGAAGTCTGGCATAGCTAAGACTAGTGTTTGGCACATTTCCTCTTTAATATGCTCAAAGGCCTTAGTTTCTTCTAGAGTCCAAGAAAATGAATCTTTCTTCAGCAATGATGTTAGAGGTGCCTATATTCTCCCATAATTCTTAAAAAACTTGTGATAATACCCCATTAACCCCAAAAATCCTCGAAGATGCTTTATAGTTGTGGGGATTTTCCATTCCTTAATGGATTTAATTTTGTTAGGGTCTACCTTAACACCCTCATGAGATACACTATGACCCAAATATTTCATCTCTTGTAATCCAAAGAAACATTTGGAGGTTTTTTCATATAGTTGTTTCTCCTCCAATAGTTTGAGCACCCTGTCAACTTGTTGAACATGATCCTTCCAAGATTAGTTGTATATTAGTATATCATCAAAAAATACTAACAAAAATTTTCTAAGGAAGGGTTTGAAAATGGAATTCATCAAACCTTTAAATGTGGAAGGTGCATAAGTAAGGCCAAAAGGCAGAACCAAAAACTCATAATGACTCTCATGAGTTCTAAATGTTGTTTTCGAAATGTCTTCAGCCTTCATTATAATTTGATGATATCCAGAATGAACATCCAACTTGGTGAAATAAATTGCTCCATGTAATTCATCCAATAGGTCATCAATGAAGGGGATGGTAAATTTATCTTTAATAGTGAGATTGTTGAGCTCCATATAATCTAGACACATATGCCATTATCCATCCTTCTTGTGCACCAATACTACTGGAGCAGAGAAAGAACTTTGACTAGGTTGAATTATACCAACCTCTAGAATTTTTGCAACCATATGTTCAATCTCACTCTTTTGAGCATAAGGATATCCGTAAGGCCTGATGTTTGGAGGAACACTTATTGGAATCAAATGGATAACATTATCATGATCAAAAATAGGCATGAGTCCTTTGGGAGTCTCCAACACCCTGGAATGATTGTCCAATACTTTTTGGAGATCTAGAGAAATAGACGATTTTGATGTTTGAGCCTCTATTGAGCATAATTGTGCAATTACGCATTGTTTTTATTTCTTTAGAAGATTTGTCACGACATTAGAGTTGATTATCTTTCCTAGCTTCCCTGTAATGCCTCGTAATTCAACTTCCTTTCCTTCTGAAATTTTTTTCAAGAAAAGTTCTTGAAAATTAAAAGCTATCGTCCCCAAAGATTGCAACCATTGTACTCCTAGTACAACGTCAACACCACCCATTGGAATTGAGAGAATTTAACTATTAAATATATATTATACCATGGTTAGCTTGATATTATGGCACTTTCTAGAGAAATTTATAGTTCCTCCATTTGCAACCATCACTTGAAACTTTGGTACTAGGTATAGGAAGAAATTCAATTCCTTGGCTAACTTACAATGAATAAAATTATGGGTACTACCTGAATCAATCATCACTATTACATTTTTATTCTTGATATTTCCTTCTATTTTGAGAGTTTGAGGAGCGGTAATTCCTACCAATGAATTACATGATATGGTCAGATTCATTTCTTCTTCCTCTAGGGTTGGTTCCTGGTGTATATCCTCTTCTTTTGAAGTTTCTTGTTCCTTTTCTTCCCCCTCTTCACAATCTATGTAAAAAAAATTTCTTCTCAACACACTTATAACCTTTAGTGTATTTACTATCACAACTATAACAAAGCCATTTTGCTCTTTTTTCTTCCAATTATTGTGGTGTCAACCTTGTTGGTTGTGGAAGTCTTGGAGTATTAGCACTTCCATCTTTATAGTTGTGAGTGGTAGGCTTCCTTGTCGCCATAATTTTTCTTTCAATTTTTCTTGCCAACCTGAATGCCTTCTCCAATAAATCAGGTTCCCAGAGGCAAACCTCATGTTGGATGTTATCCTTTAAATTCCTTAAGAAGACATCAATCTATGCTCCTCTGGAATATCGTTTACCCTTATATTCAATTTTTGGAAGTTCTCAATGTGCTCCACCATTGAACCCTTTTGTTTGAGATTTGTCAATTGGCTAAAGAAGGTGTTTCTCGTTGTATCCTCATTATGTGTTATCATTTCTTCCATAAAAATTGACCAAGTGACAATTTGTTTGTGAGATCAAAGCCATTGATACCATACAAATGTATTGGGTTATAAATATAAAGTTTAAATGCATACCTTTTGCGTGTTTTTCACATTATGGAGATCAAAGTACATTGCTCCATCTGTAGTATCCATATTATGGGATCCTTGTCATCAAAATTCCTCATATGGATCTTCGGAATATGGTGGGTCTTCAATCCAACATTAAAGTCTATAAAATCATGATTAAAATTTATTTTTTTCTCATCATGATTTTCCTCTACTACCTTTTCGCCATTAGGAAGCTTTTCTTGTAGCAAATTTGCCAAGCCTTCCACGTCTTTCTTCAAATATTCCATGATGCCTTCTATACCATAGATCTTAGATTCCATGCCATCCATATTAGCTTCCATGCCATTATTCAAACCGTCCATCTTAGCTTCCATGCATTTCTTCAAACCATCCATCTTAGCTTCCATTTAATTTCTGGTTACTTTGTGCGAGAGAAAAATTTGTTGCACTTGGTCTCGTAATTTTGATATATCATGTTGCAGTTATTCCTCCTCATGCGTCATATTAGAGATTTATTAGGGCTTAATGGGTGTGGAACTATTCTTGGGAGGCATTTTAGAACTCAGTACTGATATATATGCTTCAATATGCCCTTCGAATCACTTCAAACTGATTTTAAAAAAAAAAGTTATGCAATTTGTTTGTTCAAAATACACACCTTTTTATTGCTTTTAGGAGCTCAACCTTGAAATGGTTGTATCTCTATAATTTTAGATCTCCAAGATCTAAACTTCAATCCTGTGGTAACCCTCTGAGTCTTCTTTCCAATTCCAGAGGTCAGACCTAATTTGGATTCTTCAAGAAAAAGTTATGTGCAATCTCCCACAATGACCTAATTATGGGAATGTTCAGCATAATGAACTTGTATGGCATGCCATGTGTCTGTTTCAAACTTAGGCTCTAAAATCGATACAAAAAAACTACATTATGTGCCCTTTCAACCAATTTTTACAGAATTTCAATCCGACATCTGAAACGAAAGTTATGATGATTTTCCCTCAGCCACTTGTTTGAGATGAAATTTTGGAGCCTGAAAGAAACCTAACTTCCCCAGGTCATATCTCCAAAACTATAGTGAACCAAGATCTAAAATTTTTACACGCACTTCCTCAGGATTTCAGCTCAAATGGGTTTTTTTTTTAGCTTCTTAACCTTCATAGAAAAAACATTAAAAATAAAATTCCAGGATGACATGTTTGCAGCAACGAAACCATAGAATCCAAGGCTCTGATACCAAATGTTATGCAACAAGCTCACAAAATATGAAAAGATACATCATGACTTCTAAATCAGCCTCTTCGAGGGGGAAGCCTGCTTTATATTACATAAATGAACAATTCTTGGATGATACAAATGAAAAAACATCCTTTCTATATATAGGAGTCCAATGGGTCACAATATAATCCTCGCCGACATAACAATAACAATGTAAGGGCACAACAATAACAATAGTGGGCTTCTATGGGGAAATATATTAAACATATGGGGACTACATGGGCACAAAAATAACAATAAGGGGGCTATACTAACAATAAAAATGAGGGGATACACTAGTATGATAGGTACTTAGCACCGAGATTTTATTTTCAAGGTGAGGTGGTGAATAAGGAGGCCTGCATGACATATATGTTTGAAGGGGGGTTTCACCCTTGTGTGTGACATATATAGGTATGTTTGTAAGCCATGAATGAGCTAGAAACTGACACAATTTTACATCAGTCATGAGTGGGTTGGAAACTTCCATGTGGGAAATGACATGGATTCTCATGTGGGGACCATGTAGGTCCCACATGGTAGGCCAAAGTGACGTGGTACTGTCTATTAGGCCAAGATTTGAATGGCTATAAATTTTGATCTGGGAGTCATATTGAAGAAATTTGTATTGTTGGAAAGGTCATGATTAGACAAACACAATGATGTTATCCATTTTAAGTTCTAAAGAAGTTGAAAAAAATAAAAAAAATTAGACCCTATTTCCATAACTGGACTTTGGAGGTCAGATCATTAGAGTAACTACTTCTTTCTACCCTTAGTAGGGGCTAGGGGTAGTAGCGGGTGTGTTACAAACAATATGGAACTTAATTTAAAATATTTGGAGCAACCAATCCTCCTCATCTATAGAGACACTTACCAATAATAGAAATGGGTGTCACACTAGCCAAAAGTAAGAAAGTGGTCAATCTAGGTAGATTCAGGTTTGATAAAAAATCAAACATGATAATGGAACATATGAAAAAAACATTATCTACCGAAAATCTTACTCCAGTGTAGGTCATTATTGAAACACCTATTGTTCCCGACACAAGTAAATTCCCACTTTATATGGCCTAAGTGGGCACAACATTCGCGAAAGCCATTTAGATAATTATGGAAGATCTTTTGGAGCAAATAAAAATGAAAGATGCAAGTATAACTGAGCAAGAGAAGCATGTTAATTTGTTGAAGTATGAGACCAAGACCATCAACCAAGAAAACACTAGGATGGAATATTACTAGGCATGTGTTTTTGAGGTACATGAATCTTACAAGTGTTTGGTCAAACAAGTGTACCCATGCCTCTATATATCTCATAATATTTCATTTGAGCTATTTCCACTTTGGGAATTGGCCAAGGAATGAGGTACTCAACTTTAAGGAGTACCGAATTTTGTAAACCAACTGGAGAAATGGACTAAGAAATACCATCATGCGCCACTAGGATTCCCTAGAATCAACGTGTAAGAAATACTAGGTGAATCCACCATTGTCAATTAGGCCCTAAAGATTCAAGAGAAACTTGATAAATATATCTCCATCTTTGTGGCATAGTACCAACAAAATTACTCCTTGGTTGAGAGAATAATCAAGATGAACAATTTACCATCCATTGGGGCCCAAGGAGAGGCTAGGCCAAATGAAGAAGTGAACAAAGAAGTGAACGTGATCCTAAATTCTAAAGAAATTTCCGTAAGTGTCTTCACTAGCAAACCTACTAAAGACAAGCAACAAGCAATACTAAATTCTTTCTTAGTCTCCTTGAAGACAAAAGTATCAAATCTCACTCACAAAATTTTAGAGTATCATGTAATCATGGAAAACCTATTACCAATAGAATTAAAATTCTTGCATCATAATATAAATTCTAGCTAGTCTATATTCAAGAAGTCCTTGGGGTCTCACTTTGGGATCCAATCCCATTGCAGTGGTTGTCGACTTGTTTTCCAAGAGTATTACAAATTATTTTTCCTTTTCGTAAGTGAAAATCAGGAGAATATATTTAAGGAGTTGTAACTACTCCAAATAATCCCAATAGTATCAAGAGGCGGTTACTAATCCAACCTATAAATATTGTAAAACTCTAAGATAGGACTTTTAATTTTTTTGGAAATTCTTGCATACTAGAGCTAGGAAGTTGGTGTATCTTGCATTCAATGGTATATAATATTGATAATCCTAGAAGGCCATTGATGAAATCATAACTTTGTATGCCTCATGTTTTGTTTTAGACTATTCTTCAACAAATTCATTTATGTATGCACTCTGTGAGATCCATTCTTGCTATTTAATGGATTATTCTATGACCTAGATAATTCTTTCACACATGGTTATTATTCCATGTTTCTTTAATGAGCACTAGTAATACCATAGATTGATTATTTTGCATTTGTTCTAATAAGTTAAACAATAATTATTGTCCTGGATATTAGCTAAGTGTTTCCTTGACTTTGCATTTGTGGCGTTTATTTTCTCATTGCTTCCTTTTCTCACCTATCATACAACTCTCAATTTATCTAGATTGGTTTCATTTTTTCAATTATATAGATTTAGTTTATTTTGCACACCCCACCCCCTTAGCTATTACGATCATTAGATACATCACAACATTTAGAAAAACCAAGCATGATGGTCGGGCCATAATCTGGATGAGTCTCTTACCAAATACGGTGTGAGGTCTAATTGGGACCTTATACCAGAGAGAACCCTTGTGACTATTGTTGGGTCATCCATCCTTGTCAACTCTTGGATAATATTGCGATGGAGAACTTTGAGAAGAATAAAATGATTATATCTACTTTTTATTATTTGTAAGAATTATACAATTCAAATACAAAAATAAACACTAGTAATAATAAAATATGTCATTAAATACAATAAACATAATGATTTACCTTGGATAATCTTGTGAGGGAAATCCCTGAGCAGAATAAAATGATTGTATATTTTTGTTAATATTCCTAATTACTAACTTACAAATACAAAATAAAAATTGCGACTTGATATGGAATTATATATGCTCAATTTCTCTTATTCTCTACTTTGTTATGTTTCTCTTTGTTATTGTACATTTATAGAAGAAAAAACTACTACACTAGGAACAAAATCCCTTTCTCCCTTAAAGGGAGTTATAACCTACTCTCAGTAATTAGGGTTAAGGTTTTTGATAACCTCATTTTGATTCAGGTTATGATAATCCATTTCTCCCTTCATAGAGGAGTCATAACCTACTCTTATTCATTAAGGTTAATATTTTAGATAGCCTCCTTTTGATCTAGGTTAAGGTTTATGGAAGGAGTTATAACCTGCTCATAAGCGTCAGGGATTAATTTCAGGGTTTTGGACCCTCTTAAAAAGATATACATGGATAAATTCACATGTGTCATGTGTAAATGTAGATGATGTGGACTTAAAGACATACGACATAACTTCACGAACATGAGGAACATAAAATTATGTGGACTTTTCATGGTAATGTGTGGGATAAAGCACTAACCAAATTGTTTAGAGTGTAAATTTTTGAAAATTAATCTATTTTATATTCACAAAACATCTTTGGAAATTTTTGGATTAAATCTACCCCATTTCATATCGTGTAGTCTAATGAGGCTTCAAATTTGTCTTGAAAACAATGGAAATTCCGACAAGATTTGACAAAATTCGGAAAAATTTGGGAAATCCAGGTTACAACTGTCAAGTTTCAATATTTGGGTGCCCCAGGGGTTTTTGATGGTGTTGAATCCATTTCCACCATAAAAATATATTTAAGCACTCTTGCTATGAAATTTTTTCATAAAAAAAATGACGAGATTTCGACTATTTTTTGTTATCCAAGCAAATTTGTTGCCTTGGTAGACAATGCCATTTCATATGCACAACACATATAGATAAAGCACCACCTAACTTGTTGAGAGTGTAAAATTATGACACTTACTCCATTTCATATGTACAACACACATATTTGGAAAGTTATGGATGAAATCTACTCCATTTTAGATGCACAACACAAGTGGATAAAGCATTGGCCAACTTGTTTAGAGCTTAAAATTTTTATACTAACCTCATTTCATATGTACAATTTTTTTTGGAAAGTTATGAATAAAATCTACTCAATTTTAGATGCACAACACATATTGGGAAATCTAAAAATGAAATCTACTCCATTTCAGATGGATAACACATCTTTCGAAAGCTACAATTGAAATCTATATCTAAAAAAACTAGCTTGTCCACCTTTTCACTATTTTTAACTCAAATATATGATTTAAGGATTAATATAGACACTAGAAATTCAAGACTCTAAATTTACTGAAATTGAGAATATATCTTAAGAAGACCACATCAATTATCGATTTGACTCCATACAGAACTAGGAAAGAAATAAATATATAATGATCCATTTTGGATCGCACATTCTCTAGATATAATGACTAAATGAAATATTAATATCTTACATATGAATGATTAGGGTTGACCTCCAAAAAAACATGTTTTGGTCAAGATCATTGATTTAGGTTTTAAAAACTATTGTTTCTTGCATAAAAACCATTTTTACCCAATATTTTCTCTCACCTTCATCATCATATAATCCAATATTTCCCTCCATACCCACCCTCATTTATGAGGGTGGGTGTGAGAGTATGTTTTACCCAATAACTGAGACTAAGGGTGAGGGTGGCGACGTGGGGAAATATTGAGCAAAATATACTCCAACCCATAGCCTCAAATGGCGGATTAAGTAAAAAAAAAACATAGTTTTAAACCTCAAAATCATGATTTAGTCCACACAAAACATTTATGTAATCCTTCATCAATAAAATTTGTCTCAAAATCCCACTTAAAAAAGGTTTTAATCCATTTAAAATGTATCCATTTGTAAAAAATCTAAACAAAATGAATAAGTACGTGAAACAAAATCCCACTTAAAAAAAGGGTTTTAATCCATTTAAAATGTATCTATTTGTAAAAATTATAAACAAAATGAATAAGTATGAGAAACAAAACTTTAACTTACTTATAATTAAACCACTTAAATACCCTTGATACAACACAATCTAAATCTAAATCCAGACTCTAATCCATCAAAATAAGTTAATCGAATTTAGCACTTCACATTAATACTCTGTGAATTAACCTAAAGTTTTTCATACCTTTTCATGAAATATTATCGGTCGTCTCGTCATTCAACCAATGAAATAGATCAAACCATTCTAAAAAACCAATAAGATTTTTTATTATCTTATTGGCTTCTTCCCTAGGCAAACAATGTATATTATTCATGCATTTCTTGGTTATATTTCATTCGTATTTTTTTTTAAGGAAACTAATGCCAACATTAATTCATTGACATTAATTGTTTGCGAATGTTTGCTTTGCCAATGTTGTATATTTCTCTTATTTGCCAATGTTGTATATTTCTCTTATGCAATAATATTTGTCTTATACAATATAGGTGGGTGGTAAATACATGTGTATTGTAAGCACACGACGCAGTTGTCACAACCCACACCAAAACTATGTGGCAAACCACACCAAAAACGGTGTGGCTTAGTGGCTTCTATTTAGGGACCATGCTCTGTTATAAGGTATAAATTTAAAAGAGTTCTTTCAAATATTTTTTATCTCCAAGGAGACTTAACCAGACTTCCAAAGAGTATATTGCAGTTGGGCTTCATGAGATTTTCACTTAAATACCCTTGATACAACACAATCTATCTCTAAATCCGGACTCTAATCCATCAAAATAAGTTAATCAAATTTAGCACTTCACATTAATACTCTGTGAATTAACCTAAAGTTTTTCGTACCTTTTCATGAAATATGGTTAGTCGTCTCGTCACTCAACCAATGAAATAGATGAACCATTCTAAAAAACCAATAAGATTTTTGATTATCTTATTGGCCTCTTCCCGAGGCAGATAATGGATATTGTTCATGCATTTCTTGGTTATATTTCATTCGTATCATTAGTATTTTTTTGAAGGAAACTAATTCAAACATTAATTCATTGGCATTAATTGTTTGCGAATGTTTGCTTTGCCAATGTTGTGTATTTCTCTTCTGCAATAATATTTCTCTTATACAATACATGTGGGTGGTAAATACATGTGTCTTGTAAGCACACAGCGCAGCTGTCGAAACCCACACCAAACCACACCAAATTGTGATATTTAGGGACCCTGCTCTGTTATAAGGTATAACTTTCAGAGAGTTCTTTAAAATAGTTTGTTATCTCCAGGGAGACTTAACCAGACTTCCAAAGAGTATATTGCAGTCGGGCTTCATGATGTTTTCACTTTGGATGTATAGCCATGCCGACAGATTCATTTGAATCTCGTAAATTCTTTCCCGATGATTCAAATCCTCATTCACCCATGCCCTCGCCAGTTCTGCCATGTCGAAAGCCATATTTTTGCCATATCCAATGGATACTCATTCTTCAATGCTGGATCCATGAAACCCTTGAGCTTCTCCTAGGGATTCAAACCCTCGACCAAAGCCTCGATTGTAGTTCACACCATAAATTCCTTGTTCACATCTCCATTCTTTTGAAAATTGCGGGTTCCCCAGAGAGAAGCTCTAGCATGACGACACCAAAGGCAAAGATGTTGAGCTTCGCCATGGTGAGACCCTGGCTGAGATTTCCCAGAGAGAAGCTCTAGCATGACGACACTAAAGGAAAAGGCAAAGATGTTGAGCTTCATCGTGGTGAGACCTTGGCTGAGATATTCCAGCGCCATGTATCCTCAACCCTAGCCTGCAGATTTCGCCAGACCAAAATTGGCAATCTTGGCGCATAAATTCTTGTCCAGCAAAACATTGCTTCTCTTTATGTCCTTGTGGATGTACTAAGCCGAAATGGAAAAATTGTGAATATAAGCAAGCCTATTTGCCACATCCAAAGTGATTTCCAGTCTTTGCCACCAACTCAGAATAGGCACCAAATTGCTCTGTAAATAGTAGGCGGGCAAGCCATTGTCGGCATACTGGAATACCAGATATGAACTCTTTCCGTCACATAGATGCATTCCATGCATGCCTGTACTTAGTTCAAACACTTGATTATTACTCGTTGGGGTATACGTTTAGGTCGTGTCCTGAGTACGTACATATCCTATATTTAGTTGGGGTTTTCCTTATACATCAAAGATATTAGTGAAAGCACATGTCCTGTATTTAGTTGGGGTTTTACTGGTAACATATCTATAGAGGGCTCATCATCTTAGTTGATTGATAAAAATACTGACTGTCAAAGGATCCAACTTCGACACAATGTAACCATAAAAATTCATTTTTTAGTGCTTTCTTATTTGGTATAACTAATTTTTCTCCTGCCTCACCTGAACTCTGAGGTTTAGAGTTTCTGGAATTGATTGCAAGTCATTCTCTCTTCAGGTCTTTTCCATGGAGATCAGCAGCCATTCCTCTTCGCTTGGAACTTTACCTTTCCTTCCTCTCCTCTATCACGACGTAGGTATTTACATAGCCTAGTAGAAAATCAAATGCTTTCCTAAAAACAACTTATATTTTTTATGGCTGCCGCGCGAGAGTGTGGGAATGTTATTTGTTTAGAGAAATGCCATAATTCATCGAGTTCCCTAAATAAAAATTTAAGTTCCATTAATATACACTGTTTTAAAGCAATGATCACTTTGAAACTCGACAATAATCCTTTCACGCACAATTATAACTTGTGAATGTCAGCAAAACTGTTCAAAGCCATATTATTTTCTAAATTGTTGTTTTAAAGTTTTTTAATTCCTTCCCTTACCAAGAAAAAATATTTATAGTCATTTTAATTGTTGAGTTACCCTTTTATGTACAAAATATTTGATGACAGTCCAATGGGTAGAACTTTCTTTGGATGGAAAAGTGTTAAAAGCCTCACTAATTTGCAGATTGTCATTGGCAACCCTTAACAACTAATGTTGTTGAGAAAAACGCTGTTCAAGAAGTAAATTATTTGAACCTGTTCAAGAAGTAAAGAGTGAATTCGACTTGGTTGTATTACCAAATCGCAATGGCATCCACTGCTTATATAAATCAAACGCACACACATGGAAATGTGTTTCCAAGTGGACCGCATGCTTTGTAGAATTAAAATTCATTGAGTCGTATTTTCTACCAGGACTACTACGTTCTGGATGTTGCAAAATAAATAGTTGACTGGATGTTGCAAAGTAAATTCATGCTTTGGAGAGTGTAAAATTAAAATTCATTGAGTCATTATTATAACTTTGTTTTCACAGTCGACTGGATTTTTTACCAGAACTAATACTAGATGTTGCAAGGTAAGTTCTCCCTATTTACATCATGCACTTCTCGAACTGTGGAGAATGACTCATTTGGTTCACAACTACTCTATTGTTTTCTCCAAAACTTTCTTTTGCGGACACCCAAGATAGGCTTCAGACCACCCAAGACAGGCTTCAACTAACTATCAATTGTTTCAGAAAAGTGACACAAACACCTTTATCAATATCCAATTCTGTAACAAACTTTGCTCCTGCCATCATGCTCTTGCAAAACAGACTTTGCTCCTGCCATCATGCTCTTGGGCAGGGACTAGTTGCTCCGCAACCCTGCTTGTTTCTTATGCAATAGCTTAAATGTGAATGATAAAAGTTGTTTTATGATTTAGACATTTGTCCTCTGGGGCCAGAATTCAAAATATATGCAAGATATTTAATTTTTTTGGTAAATTTTTTGGGTATTTTTTTTTGGGTAAGTTATAGACCTTCAGATAATGTTTGGTTTAATTTGATTTTAGACTACGTTTTATGACAATTACTTAAGCCAATGCTGGTGATATTCCACCTCCAAAACATTGGGAGAGAATATTTTGAATAAAAAACCAAAGTTTTTCCAATTTTTGGCCCATTTCTATTTTTGATATTTTTTAAACACAGTTTAAAACACATATATTTCTTTTTCTTAAAAATTCCTTTATGATTGCCTAGTAACCAAAATATTCAAATATTAAAATCACAATTTCAGTAATCTACAAAGAAAACCTAATTTTAATTTCCCAAAAAATAAAAATATAACCTACCAACCCTAATAAAAATATAGAGAATGAAAGTCTTAGATATATTTCCAACTTCAATCTTTATACAAACCCTCTTCACCAAATTATAACTCTAAACTTAAAAGGCCTTAAGCTTATTCAAAACACAGACCATTATCACCTTTTCAATGTAATTGGAAACAATAGAATAATTACACAATTCCACACTAATAGCCAGCAAGCTAATGTAAATAAATATGAAATCACAAATATGCAACATTGTCTTACAAGTTACAAAGATCTTGAACCAATAGTTGTTATTGAATTAAGTAACTATAATACATTATTATAGTTGTTATTGAATTAAGTAATTATGTATGATATTTTGTTTTGTAAAATTAGTACATAATATATTTTTTAACTTAAATTTAAATTAAAAATATTATCAAACTTCAAAAATTTATATATGAATTAGTTTTGTTTTATATTTATAATTATTAAACTTCAAAAATCTATAACCGTATGAATTAGTTTTGTTTTATATTTATAATTTCTGAATTATTATAATTTTAATATTTTAATAAGTTATATTAAATTAGGCTGAATCACCTTTTTAATAAATGATAGAAATTGATGTTTTTTTTTATATATTATTTGATGAGGAGGAATACTAGTCTGAGTAACATAGTACGGGTCTTTAAAAGTGAAAACTTTATAAAAGATCTCAAAATTAAGCAAATTCACCCTATTTAAAGATAAAATCTTTCATTACAACATGTTTTCCCAAATAAACAAGGTCATTCAAATCTAGGGATTTGTTTGTTGTTTAACCACCTGAATTAGCTGAGTCTTTCAAGCTCAGGACTACACTCTTAACAAAGATTGGAACTTCTCAACTTGTTTATGTAAGTGACACATTTCATCTTCTTGCTTCTCCACTTTGCCGCTAATTCCCAACCACAATTTCATCGCATTGGAAGCAGAGACAAACTATGCATTATGATGAAGTTTTCAATTTCATAATTTCAATTTACATGTAATCTAGCTTATTGTTGAGTTGGACAATGGAAGAATTCAAACTCCAAACCATTGTTGACCAAGGAAAATATAGAGATTGACTAACCCAAATACCAACACAAGACGACCTTATAACCATAGGGACCAAATGCATATATACACCCACAACACCATGTGTCACTACAGGGGGTAGTGCACATAAAGAATAGAGCAACCCAACTGACAAATAAAGATAAAAAATGGAATCCTTTCTAGGAGGAAGGATTAACACTGAACTCAAAGGGGCACTAAAATTCCAAAAATTAGATTGCTTTTCCCATTGCGAGATCTCTTCTCATAGGAAGTGCCAACAATAACACACATGACCAATACCACAGAGAAAAGCCAGTAGGAGGAGAAAAACCGAAATACCAAATTAGGAAGGTTCACTAATTTCTAAAATGAAAGATCAAATGGGAGTAATCATCATCAAATAGAGAAGATATTGGTGACTAGATCATCTTTCGAACTTGCATTTATATCCAAAACACCTTATTCATCGTTTCAAATCAAGGATTTATTAATTCATCGTGTTGTGGGATGTTGCAATAGGGGATAGTCTTACATTGGCTCGTACTAAGATTTCTTGTAGAGTGTGTGTTTGTGTGAAATTTAGATACTACATATGAGAGATTTACCTGCATAATTGAACTTTGAAATTAATACCACATACATAGTCCCTCCCCCTCCCTTTTTAATATTTTGAAACATAAATTAATCTTAGGGAATAAATCAAGGCCTTAGTTGGCCACCCACCATTAACTCACTAAACTTCAAGGTACAATCTTCATTTGCACTTTGATATGCTTCTTTATTTTTATCTCATAAGACGTTATAAGAGTTAATTGAGGGGATTTATTTTGAAACCTTTTTGATGTGGTTTAATAGATTCTCTAGAAGCTTATTCCTTGGGAAAGACCCTTTAACCATGTGTTTCATGATTAGAAGAGAATCCCCTATCACAACAAGAGAGGGAAAATTAATTTAATTAGCTAGAAGAAGGCATTGTAAAAGACCGTAAGATTTTGTCTGATTATTTGTCATCTTTCCTAAACCCCATGAGTATTTCATTACTTTAGTTCCATTGGGGTCATAGAATACCCTTCCCCCTCTTGCCAACCCTTTATTAATAAAAACACAAACAATTTTTTCAAGAAAATATTCATAATATGCATATCACATTAAAAAAATTAAATATTTCAAGTTATAAAATATGTCAAAGAAAAATGTCACTTTTCTATGTAATTATACGTATCAGCGGGGTTTTAATAAAATAAAATATAATAATATTTCTATATATAGATATGTAAGTTTCATATAAATATAAATAATATTATGAAGAACCAACATAGATCTGTCTTAACTTTGTATCTACCAAGTGCCAAGAGCACTATAATCTCTAGATGTGCAAACTTTTCCTCAATTTTCGCATTCAAAAAAAAGTTTGCATTTTGAGAGATTTGATCCCTCTGGGTGCTTGATAGATCTTGAATTAAGATGGATCTATGTTGGTTGTGTAATTTTATAACAAGAAACAGGTTGATGCAAATTAAATACACAAGGATTTACTTTGAATAAACTTATGGGGGGGGGGGGGGACTCTAATAAGAATAAATGATTGTCCCTTGCTCTTAATATTGCTAAATATTTCCATCCCAGGGGGAAACTAAATTGGTGATCGAAGTAATGAGACTCATGAGAAAAATGAGAGATATCTGGTTCAAATCCACCTGGTTGTGACCAGGTTTATGGAGAGGAGGGCATGTCGTATACTCTCAGATTTTTACTAGTAGCTACGTGTCAGGTGGGTTGCTGGGTTCCTCTAGGTTACAAAAAAAAAGAAAAAAAAATATTACTAAATATTTCCAATCCCCAAGGATTTTCTCAATTGGTCGAGTCCTCGTCATTAAAGAACCTTTATTATTGATAGGTCATGGGTTCAATTATCTTGACACTCTTGGGTTAGGCTCCATGGTTGAGTCTACTGGAAGTGATACCTTTGAGTGGATCTATTGATACAAATATTACGTGGATGTAACTCGCACCGATCTCTAAGATCTGTGTGAACCACATTAAAAAAATAAAATAAAAATCCTAAATATACCTAAGAATCATATCTTATAATTAATATTCCTATGAATTTTCTATCATGCAAATATCTTGTAATAAGTATTCGAGTTATACATCGTGCAAATAAGAAGAAAACTAAATAGTAAATAAACATTGTGGCTTAGTACAAATTTGCATACAATCACTTTTCATGTACTCTAATTTATTATGTTTTCTCATTTATAAAATAAAAATCTATTATAACATAAACAAAATCTCTTTCTCCAAATCTATTATAACATAAAAAAAATCCCTTTCTCTCCTCATAGTTAGAGTTATAACCTATCCTTAATAATCAGGGTAAAGGTTTTGGATCCCTTCCTTTTGTTTAAGGCTAGAGTTTTGGATCCTCCAGAACCTTCTTAAAAGACATACATGGATAGTTTCACACGTGTGAATAATGAAAAATGATGTAGCATTTGCATGATAATGTTATGGATAAAGTAATGAAAAAATGGTTGAGAGCATAAGTTTCTCTTACCTTATTTAAGATGCACTAAGCATCTTTGAAAAAATGTGTATGAAAGAAACTGGCTTGTCTACTTTTTCACTATGTTGAATCCAAAAACATTATTTAAAATTTGAAATAAAACCTAAAAGTTCAAAGCCCTAAATTTCCAATTTGAAAATATAACTTAGGATGACCCTTCCAAACTCATAAATTTTATTTCCACACTCAAATTGTAATTTCCACTTTATATAAACCAACAAATAAATAAATGCATATTGATCACCCAAGAGCTAAATAAAAGCTTTATATTGTAAATATGAAAAAAGGGTTAATCTTTGAGATCACTATAAATTATTTAGAACCTAATACTGAAAATGAAAAATTATCTTCTTATGAAATCATAAATTATTTATTTAGGTCGCAAAACCGTGGTTTATTCCACATAAAACATCTATATCATTTTCAATCTATAAAATTGGTCCCAAACTCCCTCTCATGATTCATGCATTTATTTGAATTTGAATAATGAAAATCATTCAATAACCCTCATCATAAATATAATCTAACATCATGAATATAGACCACTTATGGTCAACATCCTCTCAAATCTATTGGCTTGACCTTAAATATTTTCACAACATGTTAAATTAAATGCACAATGTCATCGATTATTCAACAAGGTATCGATGTGGCATTACTAGCATATTTACATTTAAGCTATAAGACAAAATGTGTTTGTTCTATGACAAAAATAGTTCTTAGTGTTATGCATGTTAATGAAAAATATACATAACACTATTAGGAATCAAACAAATATTGAAGCTTTTGACACTATTAGGAGTCTAGAAAATGAAGAAGCTTTAAATGCAAAGGTGTGTGAGAGGCTTGTTGTATCAGGTAGGAATAAGTTATTAGGTTTGGTGGATAAAAATGATTAAATTTGAAGTTCGCTGAATTTTATTGCTGGGAAAAATTATTTTATGAGGTTTACAAACCTCAAGCCAAACATGAACATGAATAATTTTACGAATTTTTTCTAAGAATAATTTCACGAAATTCATCTAAAATTCTATTGAAATTCGTTTCAAATTCGTGATAAAATCATAGGAAATTCCAAAAGGTTCGCAAATAAAAAAAATAAAAATAACAAAGAACCCTGAAGGCTAAAACGTACTCGCTTCAAAAAAAAAATCTAGGTTACCTATACTAACAGAATGTTGTTGAATGTCCAACTTGACAACTAGGGAGAGACCAAAACATGTTAATTTAGCTTTGAGAGGATGTTAGATTCATGTTTTTTAACAACTAGAAAGAGACCAAAATGGGTTAAGCTAGCTTTGTGAGAATGCAACAAAGTTACCAACTTAACAAGAAATAATCTAGGTGATTATTGGTGGCCACCTGCCTATTCCACCTAAACCCCTAGTTGGTTTCATATATTTCCTTGATTATAGTAGAATTTAATATTTTAGCAATTTTTCGGGTCATGAATTTCCAGAGCTGTTTTGACCCTCTAAACATCGTTTTTTTGAGGTCCGAAATAGGTCCATAACCATAGGAATATGCTTGCCACAAATCCTGTAGTACTCTGAGATATCTTTACAATGAGCTATCCTACGTGCCAAACAAAGAACATATGACCAAGTTATGACCTCAAGAAGTTGGCTTCCCAACTAACCCCAATGGGGCGCACAAACTCTTGGCATTCCATCTCCCGAGGTTAGGGTTTTGGTTGGTTAGGGTTTTCCCTTGTTTTTTAATAATAAAAAGGCCCTTGAGCCTCATTGTAACATAATTCATAGGCATGTATCCACCACATATCTTCTCAAAGATAAGCTACCATTACATGTGCTAGTTTATTTCCACTATGCTTGTAAGCATTTTTCAGTTCTTTGATATTAATAAAATGAAGACTATTTCTGTTGCATCTCTATGTTTATGTTTGTATCCATATTATGTTGTGTTCCTGCATAAATCCATATCAGTGGTATCAGATTGGTCTGCTCTTTCTCTATTTTTATTTACATGTCCCCAACAAGGTCAGGGTATAAGGAGTTAGGGATCAAACTGGTTGAATCTTTGCAAGACCAGTCTCACAAAATTTGATGACCTCCCATGGCGGAAGAAAATAAAGACGAGGGAGAATGATATCCTTTCAAACTATTTCTCGAGGAAGCCCTCAAGTGACAAAGGAACACAATGATTGATAAATTTTCCCAAATCCTTCGGCAACTACCCACAGGCGATGCATCTTCATCCCATAGCCACTTTGAAGGCACCACTCCCTTTAAGGTACAAGTCAAATTTAAAATTCCCATATTTTAAGGCTATATATATGCATATGCCATAGATAGATGATTAAATCTGTTGGAAGGATATTTTTAGTTCATGCTTTTTCCAATCGGGAAAATATTACTTTTGCACTCCTCAAAGTTGCTCCCCATGTCAAGGACTAGTGGGAAACCTACTGTGAACATAGGTATGAGAGAGAACCCTCACTATTTTCAGTCGCACACACTTGAATTATTTTTGAGACGCCATCAAGGAACAATATTACCCCATGGGGAGCTATGAGGACAAGTATATACAATGGATGAAGCTGCGACAACAAAGGGATCAATATGTGCATGAGTTGACGAATATTTTCCATACCCTGCACAAAAATTTGCATAACAAATATTTGGAAAAACATCTAGTGCTTAAGTACTGCAATTTCTTGCACAAATACATTCATTAGGAAATGGAGTTCCTTGACATCTCCTCGCTTGGTGCAACATAAAACTACGTTATCAAGATTGAGCAGAAATTCAAGTAGAAGAAGTGAGAATTTGGATTTGCGAACCCAAAGCAGAGCAAAGGCACCCCCAAGCCATAGAGAAAAGGGAAGAGTTAGGGTGTAAATCCCCAAGACAACTCCTAGAAGTCGTAATCCGAGAATAACGGGAAGGCAAAGAAGGACACTGAAAAGTGGTGCAAGTTCCATAAAACTCCCACTCACAACACAAACGAGTGTCATGTAAAGCAAGCGCCGGTGTCCGAGCTGAAAGACTCAGAGATAGATGCATGCTCTGATTCTGAGCCTGAACTCGACAAGGGAACCGAAAAAGAAAAGTAGATCATTGTCGCAAAACCCACTTCAACGGTAGCCACCACCAAGCTCCAGAAGGTGGAACCTAAGGATCTAGAGGAGGGGGAACACCTCTTCCACTCACAGATATGGGTAAAGGGTTTTCCGGTGTAGTTCATCATTGACAGTGGGAGCCAGAAGAACCTAACCTTAGCCAAGGTTGTTAAGAGATTGAATTTTCCAACAACGTCGCACCCAGAGGCATACACCATCAGGTGGCTCCACTAGAGGCGAGATCTTTGTGTTAGCCAAAAATATTTCTTTCCTTATAACATCAAGCCCTTTGTAGATGAGGTATTGTGCGAATTTTCCCCTCTTGAAGTCTATGATGTTTTATTAGTTCAACCATACCTATGGAAACTTCATGTTGTATATGAATCCATACCTCATTATGTTATTATTACTTTAGGTCAGAAGTTGTACATGACACCAGAGGTAGAGCCTCCTACCACCGTTTCTTTGATCTTTGCTAACAATGCAGTAAGATCATTTCCCTAACCGAGAAATTTGTCTTCCTTATGATTCGCCCTCAGAACAGGAGGAAGATTTTGGTCACATCCGTAGCCTCCAGGAACGTTTCCTCCACACGACAACAAAAAATGGACAAGGTCATGGAGGAGTACAGGGTCATCTTCACCTCGCCCATAGGGGTAGCTCTACACTTTCAGGTTAAGCACTCCATCGATCTGAACCATTGTGCGCTGCTACCCAATGGACCGATCTACTGACACTCTATTCTGAATAAAGACGAAATAAAGATGTAGATTTAGGAGCTACTACAGAAAGGGAACATTAGGCCAAGATCCTCACCCCGTGGGAGCTCGATCGTGTTGGTACAAAAGAAGGATGAAACATGGAGGGTCTATATCAAGTATCAGGGACTAAATAAGATTATTGTCTAGAATAAGTATCCAATCCCACAGATCGATGACCTTCTGGACCAGCTCAAGGTGACCAAATATTTCATCAAGACTGACTTGAAGTATGGTTATCACCAGGTACTAATCAAACCCTATGATGTGTTGAATATTTCCTTCAAAGCCAATGAGGGCCTTTTCGAATGGTTGGTCATGCCTTTCAGGTTGACAAATTCGCCCATAACCTTCATGAGGCTGATGGTTGATGCTTTTGTCCCTTCACCAACTTGTTCCTGGTAGTATATTTGGACGACATCCCGATCTTTAGTTAGAGTGGAGAAGAGCACCTACACTATATTCAACACGTCCTCCAATCCTTGCTACCACATAAGTTGTGTCTCAATTTGGAGAAATGAAATTTTGGCATGACCCATGTTCAATATTTGGGTTACATCATTGATGAGCAAGGTGTGCATGTCGACCCAGCCAAGATACAAGTTATTTGAGGTTGGTCCACCCTAACCACTCTAATAGAGCTCCAAAAATTTCCGGGTCTTTCCCATTTCTATCACAGTTTTGTGTTGGGTTTCTCTCATATCACTTGGCCTTTGAGTCAAGTCACCAAGGGTGGAGTGAAAGAAAAATTATTTTGGTCTGAATCCAAAAAAAAGGAATTTGTCGAGTTGAAGCATCGCCTCTGATCTGCACCAGTGCTCACATTACCAGACCTGCAACAACCATTTGAGATTGAGACAAATACCTTCGACTATGCTATTAGCACAATTCTTACTTAGGAGGGGCATCTAGTGGCATATCAAAGTGAGACACTTTTAGACACAGTCTGGAAGTATCCCACCTATGAAAAATATATGTATTCCATTATGCAGTCCTACCGACAATGGAAGGATTACATTATGGGGAAGGAAATAGTCATCCACACAGACCACCGAGTCCTGCAGTTCATACAGACACAAGGAAAGTTGCAAAATGATCACCATCAGAAATGGTCCACATATCTGTAACAGTTCCATTTGAAAATTACGTACAAGAATGGCAACACCAATAATGTTGTACATTGTCTCAGCTGACCGTCAGTCATGGCGCTGACCACTGTGCTCAACTCTTGTGAACATGAGACTTCAAAATGGCTTCATATTTACAAGAGCGATCCAGAATTTGACAACACATACCATATGCTCTTGGAAGGCAAACAAGTTCCTGATTTTCACCTCCAAGGTGCATTATTGTGCCACCTGGGACCTATGTGTTCCTTCAAGCGAGCGTGCCAAGATGATTTTGGAGGCACGCTGCAGTCTTGTCGCTGGAAATTTCAGAGTAGAGAAAACATTGGCAGTGCTGCAAAAGTATTTTTATTAATCGAACCTTCAATGGATGTTGGGAAGTACATCCATTCCTGCACTACCTGCGCCATTTCCAAACTGACCATCAAGAAGCCAGGCCTATATAATCCTCTGCCTACTACAAGTTGGCCTTACAAATCCATCTCCATGGATTACATGTTGGGCATACCTTCTACTAAACATGAAAATGACTGCACTTTCTTATTCGTTGACAAATTATCTAATATGGTCATTCTAGCGACCTGTAAGAAAAGTATCACAAAAAAATTCAATGTTAAGATCTTCTTTGAATGAGTGTGGGTACACTTTGGGATCCCACAGTCCATTATCTCATATCAGGACAATAGGTTCCTGAGTACATTTTGGTCAAGCCTCTAGTCGATGCTGGATACCAAGCTCACTAAGTCCATGACCTTCCACCCCCAAAGTGATGGCCAAATAGAGATTGTCAACAAGATGATCGTGCACATTCTCCATATGTACAACTCGAAGCATCCACACACATGCGATAAAATCCTCCCCTATGTCCAGCGCAGTTACAATAGAGCTCTCCATAGCTCAACTGGCCACAACCCCTTTCAGGTGGGTTTGGGATTCCAACCACTATGTCCGATTGATGTGGCCATACCATTTGCAGCTACTAAAAAAGATTTGACTCATGTCCAGGCTGAAGCTAACAATGCTAACACTTCATTTAGCGCATTCAACACATCTGACAACAAGTCCATGACATACTGGATAGAGCTAATTCTAATTACAAATAACGTCATGGTTAACATCGGGTGCCACACAAGTTCCAAATGAGCAAAAAAATTTAGTTAACTTTGTAGAAGGAGGGCCTCATTGGGCCCCATCAAAAACTTCGCCCGCTATGATATGGATTGTACACCATCACTAAGGTTGTATGGGACAATTCCTTCGAGCTTAACATTCCACCATTCCTTGGCCTACACCTACTATTCGATGTGGACTGGTTGCGACCATACTTTCCCCCATTGTTGGACAGATTCGACATTGTTGAACAACTGAAAATAAAAGAGCTCAATCCAAGCTGCATCGAACTTGCCACACATGACAGGATCATGGATACATAGATCAAGAATACTTGCTGGTAGAGGATCCATCTATACTGAGTTGTCAAAGTAGGCCAACTCCTTCACCGAAGCAAGTAGTTCACCGAGGACCAGGACTGATCCAGGTCGACCCCGCTATTCCACTTAGACCCCCAAGTCGGTTTCATACGTTTCCTTGATTATAACATCATTTACTATTTTTAGCAACTTTTCGAGTCCTAAACTCCTGGAGTTTTTTTGACCCCTAAACAACGTTTTTTCGAGGTTTGTAGTAGGCCCATAGCCATAAGCAAGGGCCTGCAGCAAATCTTGTAGTACTCAAAGATATATTTTCAATGAGGTATCGTACACGCCAAACGAAGATCATATGACCAAGTTACAACCTCGAGAAGTTGGCTTCCCATAAAAACCATCTCCTGTGGTTAGGGTTTTGGTTATTTATGGTTTTCCATTGTTGTTCAATAATAAAAAGGTTTTTGAGCCTCATTTTAACATAATTCAGAGGCATATATTCGCCACTTTTCTTCTTAGAGATAAGCTATCATCGCCTGAGCTACTTTATTTCCATTATGCTTGTAAGCATTTTTCAGTTCTTTATATTAATGAAATAAATAATTATTTCTACTGCATCTCTATGTTTATGTGTATATCTGTATTTTGTTGCGTTCCTGCATAAATTTGGATCAATAACCGTACCGAGTTCTTATTTTTTTAGAAGTCACAATTTTCATGTTGATTTGAAAAGTGTTGATGCAACATTAACCTTTTTTTTAAACATATATTTAACACTTTAAATTTTCTTAAGTATTAGGTATGAACATTATTTTTAAAATGTTATTGATTTCATGTCAATTTTGAAAAGTGTTTATGTAGCATCAACCCCTTTTTTTTCCGGTTTTTTATTTACACTTTATTTTTTCTTATGTATTAAGTATGGATGATTTTTATTAAAATGTTAGTGATTTCCATGCGGATTTTGAAAAGCATTGATGCAACATCAACATTTTTTTTCAAAGACATATTTCTGAAACTTTAAATATTCTTTTGTCCTAAGTATGCACATCTTTTTTAAATGTTGGTTATTTAATCTTTTTTCAAGCCTCCGTATTCCTCTACTTCTTTTTCTTCTTGAAATGTTTGGTTTTTAAGGGTTTTTCAAACTTGTGTTTTTTTGTTTTTCCTTGCAATGTTTTTTTATAATAAAAATTTCAATATTTTGGCAAAGTTTAAAGAAATTAATATTTTGAATTTAGGATTTTTTATATATTCATGTATCGATAATTAATACTTCAATGCACATAAAACAATTATCACTAATAATAATAATAATAAAAATAATAATAATAATTTTACGCAATTACAAAAAAACACACATTTTGCAAATAGATATAATTTTAAAAAAACATCGCTAAAAATGACATGTTTAATAAAATATTTTTATAAAAACAGATGATTTTGTTTTTTTTTTAAATAGCAAATTTTATGAAAATTTCATCAATTTTATGTTGAAATATGATAACATTTGGACTACTTTTCCACAAAGATAATGATTTATTTGAAATTTTAAGTGAAAAAAATATTATTAAAAAAATTAAAAACAACTTCAAAAAAAAAATCAAAAAATCAAAATAAAAATAAATTCTTAAAAAAAATCTAAAAATAAAAAATAAAATAAAAATAAATAACATTAAAACAAAACTGGAAAAAAAAATATATATATTTAGCAAAAAGAGAAAAACAAAAACACAAAATATTATAAATTAATTAAATTCAAATTAAAAAAAAAAAATTATAACAAAACAAAAAATAAAACAAATTGTTAAAAAAATAAAAATAAAAACTAAAATGTTGCTTAAAAAAATTAAAAAGCAAAAAGATATAATTTACAAAATAAATAAAAAATAATATGATGGTTTAGAAAGGAAAATTTAAAATATATATTAAAAGACTAAAAAAAAATACATTAAGGAAACGTAATCTATTTATAATAAAATTATTTAAATTATTATATTTTTTTTTGCCTGAGCTGCTGCTCGCGCTGTTGTGCTCCTCTGCGGCGCCTTTGTAGATGATCACTACTCCTGCTCAAGCATGGCCCCTCCGGAGTCCTCCCTGAAGGTGGCCGCTTCTCTGATCCAGGCCCAAGCCTTCTCTTCTCTCGTCAACTCCTTGGCCCCTCCTCGCCCTAGGCCGACGATCTCCAAATTTGTGAAAAAACTTGATGGACTGCAGGAGGTTGTTCTTCCACCTTCTCTCCCTCGTATGGCTACCCTTTGTCTTGCTGAGAAGGGCCTCATCGGTTAATTCACCAGACTCTTGCCTTTGCCAAAGACTTTGTAAATATGGGTTGAGCGAAACTGGTCTGACAAGATCAATGGAAAAATTTCCATTCGATTCTGTGAAAGGGGATATTTCACCTTTCACTTTAAAACAAAAGAAGATAAAGACCAGATCTTTCAAAACGGTCCCTATTTTATGGACACCAGAGGCTTGTACCTCAATAAATGGACGTCGGATTTTGATCCTGAACTCGATGTACCAAATGTTGTACTTGTCAGGGTGCGCCTGCCACATCTCCCTTTAAACTGTTGGGGGGATGATTCTGTCTGAGCCATTGGGAACGCAGTTGGAAATTTCATTGATCGAAGTGAACCAAAGGACAACATGCAAGCCTGCACCAGGATTTGTGTCGAGGTGGATCTGGGCAAAGGCCTCCCCGAGGCTATCAAGCTAAAAGTAGACGAATGGACGCATGTTAAGAAACTCGACTACGAGCAGATCCCATTTAAATGCAAGGTATATCACGAGTATGGTCACTTTGCTAATCGTTGTTAAAAAATTATTGATGTTGAAGACCCAGAGACTAATCAGTAATGGGAAACTGTGAATCGAAAGAAGACCTCCTCTAACCCTAAGAATAACACCCCTGCTGAGCCTCCCCCTAAGCGAAACCCTTTACCCTCATCTTCTCCCAAGACCCCAGATACTAGCCATCAACCTTCTGCACCTTCCTCTCCCCCCCCCCAAATCTACGCTGGACCAATCCAATCCATTTTCCTCCATCTCTCCCCCCGATGAGGATCCCCCCCTTCTTATCCCTCTCTCCCAACTTCACTCTCCTCGTCTCTCTCCCTCCATCCCTGACCCTCCTTCCTCCTCCCAAGACCCCTCTTCTATCCGAATAACAAGAAACTATGTGAAGTAGCATGGAGCAAATCTAGAAAACCCAAAAAAACAGGGCCCTAGAAGGAAATCTTCAAAGCAGCAACGTGATGAAAACGCTCAAAAGGATATAGAATTGGGAACTCAGAACCCCATTGAAAACTATATATTGGGACAAAATAGTAAGGATACAGGACAAAAGGAACAAGGAGGGAAATCAGCTCTCCGAACAACCTTTTGTAATGATGAAAGTCCTCTCATGGAACAACAGGGGTCTTGGGCATCCCTCCAAAACAACAGCCCTAAGAGATTTAATAAAAAAAGAAAAACCAGAAATTATTCTTCTACAGGAAACAAAGCAAGGAGAGCTAGAAATGAAGGCAATAATAGAAAAAATGAAGCAATATGGGTGCACCCTATCTGAAACAAGGGGAGCCTCTGGTGGATTAGCCACCCTTTGGAATCACATCATATGGAAAAATAAAGACACTACAGTAAACCAAAATTGAATCAAAACGACTCTAGAAAATTGCAGAGATCAGAAAGAAATCAAAGTTTATAATGTTTATGGCCCTAATCACTACAGGGAAAAAGATCTTTGCTGGAGCTCCATTAAAGAAGACATAGGCAATGAGGACAACAACAATATAATAATGGGAGGAGATTCTAATTTAGTTCTTCATGCAAATGAGAAAAGAGGAGGTTGTTTAAATCTAGACCCTTCTCGAGATCAGCTTGAAGCCATAATGCAAGACCACGAGCTAGTTGATATTGTTCCAAAAAATCGCAGATACACTTGGAGCAACAAAAGAATTAGGAGGTCCACATGGTGTAGAGTAGTCAGTGATGGGGTGCACTGTTAAAGCACTCCGTCTGCAAGATCACCGGTTTGAAACCCGTGGCTGATTAGGATTAATCTAAACTACTACAAAAAAAAACAAAAGAATTGGGAGAGGAAATATAATGGAAAGGCTTGACAGAATCCTGGTTGCTGTCACTCTCCTCTCTTATTACTCCATTGCCACTGCTAGCGTCCTCCCCTTCCCAGCCTCAGATCACTATCCCATCACTCTCACCTTTGGAGATCTCCACTCTCTTGGCCCCATTCCCTTCAAATACAATCCGCTATGGAATGACATCCTGGAAGCAAATCAACTGGTGCACAATACTTGGATGCAACAAGTTGAAGGCTCTCCCTCTTTTATATGGGAAACCAAATTAAAAAAAAACTAAGTTGGCGTTGAAGGACTAGGAAAAAAATCATTACAAAGAGCCGGAACATATCAAGATTGAAAATAAATCCAACTTGGATGATGTTCACAACAGCATCGAAACTTATGGTCTCAATCAAGATCGACTTAGCCAGGAAAAATATCTCTATTGGAAACTTTACAGAGCCAACAGAAAAGAGGAGGAGAAATGGCGAATCAAGTCAAGGAACCTTTGGCTTCAATCATGCGATAAAAATACTGATTTTTTTCATAAACAAGCCACAGTCTGGAAAGCCAAGAACAATATCACCTCCATCATCTATGCAGCTGACCACATACAAACAAACCAAGAAGAAATAAAAAGTGATGCCACCATGCATTTCAAAGAACTCCTAACAAAGACAAGAATGCCTGAAGATTACTATGATCTATTCTCCTAACAGAGACAAGAATGCCTGAAGATTACTATGATCTATTGCAGCACCTACCGCCCATGATCATTAAGGAGATGAACAACGCTCTCAACAAAGAAATTGACAAAGAAGAGGTCAAAATTGTGATCTGGGCCTTGCATCTGGACAAAGCTCCTGGGCCAGATGGTTTTTTCTATTAAATTTTACAGAACTTATTGGGATCTTATAAAAAAGGATCTTGTGAAAATGATACAATGGAATCAAAGGAAGAAGAAAATAGGGGGATACACCAATTCTACCTTCCTTTCCCTAGTACCTAACGAAAATTTCCCCTCTTCCTTCTCTAGATTTAGGCTCATCTCTCTTTGCAATTCCTCCTATAATCTCATCGCAAAAATTCTTGCCATGCATCTCAAGCCTCACCTTCACAGCCTCATTTCGGAAAATAAAGGAGGCTTCATATCCCAAAGGAAAATTACTGATTCCATCCTCCTTGTTCAAGAAGCCATTCACTCAAGCATCTAACGCAAAGAAAAGGATTTATTTTAAAGCTCGATCTTGGCAATGCCTTCGACAGGGTCAGGCATTCTTTCCTCCTTGCTATGCTCCAAAATTTGGGTTTTGATCTAAACTTCCTTGCTTTCATTAACTCCTGCATCTCTGGGCCCTGGATATCTCCTCTCATCAATGGCCTACCTTCTCCCTCCTTTCAATCCTCTCAAGGTTTAAGGAAGGGCTTCCCTTTTTCCCCCTACCTCTTCATCCTCATGGCAGAATCCTTTAGCAAGGCCCTGGACCATATGAGGTGAGTTGGTCTCATTATGGGCATCAAATTCAGAAACGGTGTAAAAAATATGACTCACTCTCAATTTACAGATGATACTTTTCTGATGGGAGGATCATCCAGCATAATTGCTCAGCACTTTAAAACTATCTTGGAAAAATTCATGCTTTATTCCGAAGGTTTGATCAATCACGAAAAAGGTTTCATTTATGGATGGAATGCTACTAACCAAACCATACATAGTATTGCAAACATTTTTGGTGTCCCTTGAAAGCTGAATTGGGACCACTTCACTTACCTGGGAATGCACGTGAGTGCTGGGCCTTTGAAGGCAGATGTTTGGAATGTCACAATTGAAAAAATGAAGAGAAAAGTTCAACAATGGGGCTCATCATGGCTTAATCTAGCAGGCCGCCTTGTCCTCCTTAAATCTGGTCTTTATTCTCTGCCCTTGTATCACTTCACCCTCCTTCAAGCCCCTACTATCATCCACCTTAAATTTGAAGCTATCATTAGGCACTTTCTATGGCAAGGTGGGAAGAATGAAAAAAGAAAATATAATCTTGTCAAATGGAGAGAAGTAATTCAAGGTCAGAAGCATGGAGGAATTGGAGTTCGCTCACCCAAGCTCCTGAATAAAGCCTTTGGAGGAAAAATTGTTTGGAGGCTAATCAGGGGGAATCAGGCTTTGTGGAAAAAGGTCATGGAAGTCAAGTACCTTAACTCTACCAGACAACGCCTCTCTGACCATGAAATCCCTAATAGACCTTGCTCCAAAATCTGGGCTCTCTGCAAAAAATCCATTCCTTACTTAGCCCAAAATCTCTCCAAAGTCCCCATGGGAGGTAACACCATCAATGTTTGGAAAGTCCAAATTATGGGGCAAATTCCCATCATAGACAGACCTGGCACCCAACACATCCTCTCACGCTTCAGCAATATGGGTCTCAGCCTCTTAAGTCAATTCTCCAAATGGGATGACCAATCTCAAATCTGGACTGGTTGGCACTTTCCCAAAGTCCCAGCCCATCTTGAAGCTGAACTTGGAAATATTCAATCTTACCTATATGGCTCAGCCCCTTTAAAAAAAGACAGTATTGATGGCTTTCTATGGGATCCCTCTGGATCAGCATTCAACATCAAAGCTGCTTACCAGCATCTCTACAATGACTATTATCCTACACCCACTTGGCCTAATTGGAAGGCAGTATGGAAATCGGAAGCAATCCCCAAGAATTAGGATTTTCATATGGAATATTTTGAAAGAAAAAATTTTAACTTCAGAAAATCTCAAGAAAAGAGGTGTGCTCGGACCATCAATGTGCCCAAACTGTCAAAGTGCCGAAGAGATAACTCTCCATCTCTTAATTGGGTGCCCCTTTGCTAACCACTACTGGACTGAGCTCACTCCTTTCTTTAAGCCTTGCTGGGCACACCATGGCTCCATAGATGAGGTTCTCCATTCTTGGAAAAGCAGCTACCCTTGGGGGAAAAGAAGAACAAAGTTTCGAAGAGGGTTTGGGACACCCTGCCATATGTGGTGTTGTGGAAAATTTGGCTTACTAGGAACAAGAAGATATTCAGGAATAAAGATCCATCTTTCAGGAAAGTTTGCAGTAAGTCTTGGATTCTCACCCTTGAAATAATCTTTGCTAAGTGCAACAATGGAATTGACTACAGTGAACTCTATGCTGAGGAAAGGATTTTTCTTGGCGACCTCTGGGATAGAACTAACAACATTAATACTCCCTCAAATCAACCCTCCAGAATAGACACCAGATGGAAGATTAAGATCAAAGAAGCGGAATTCACAGATTGGATAAAGAACAACGCCAGACCCTCTCTTTTCTTTGATGGGGCCTCAAAATTGAATTCGGGCATTGCAGGGGTGGGAGGCATTATAAGGAGCGAAAATGGAAGCACTCTTACAACCTTTGAATGGGGTCTTGGCACCCTCTCCAATAATAGAGCGGAGGCCTTTGCTCTTCTTCAAGGCTTGTATTAGTTAAAGAAGCTCAACATAAAAAATCCTATGGTTTTTGGTGACTCCTCCATCATCATCAACATGATGAATCATGATCGTTCGACAAAAAACATAGCCCTTCATCAAACTATCAACAGATGCCACAACCTCCTGGATGGTATGAAAGACACATCCTTCTTTCACATCCTCTGAAAATTTAACAAAGACGCTGATCTCCTTGCCAACAGGGCTTGCGCTCAAATCTCAGGGCAATTACTTTGCAATGATGTTATAAATTTCACACCTCTGGTATGATCCTGCTTCTCACGGTCTTCAAATCCTTTCTGATCTTTCACAGTGGCCTCACTACGCTCCTCTGCTATCTTCGTACTCGCACCATTACCCTTCCCGCGAGCTTATCGCTTTGGATCTCCCCCTAAGCTAGCCCCCTCTTCTCTCGCTATCCTATTTATTCGTCGGTCCCCTGCTCCTTCTGTCATTCCCCTTCTCTCTATCTGCATGACTATTGCCTCCCTCTGCTGTTTAATTCCTTGAACTCCCGCATTTTGATCCCTATCTCCAGCGTGCCTCTATTGCATTCAACGCTCTCCCCTCTTGCTCCTCAGCCATCCTCCCCTGATTTAGCTGCGCTTCCCTTCTCCCATTTGAAGCTGCGATGTTGTAGATCTTGCACTTCTCTGCCACTTGCGATTTTTTCACCCTCCCTCTTCTCTGCAATCGCCTTCATCATGGCTCGCAGTGAAGATTGCCTCCACTGTGCGGATCTTTAAGCTGAGCTTGAGAAAATCAGAGCTCACCAAAAAATTCTTGATTCTAAGCTGCAAACTGAAGTCAAAATACTAGATGAAAAACATGAAGCAGATGTTAATGTCTTTCTCCACAGATTCACCTCTCTTCAAAATCAGTTTAACACTCTCTCCAATCGATGTACACATGCTGAAGAATCTGTGCAAATACTCAAATACATGTTGGAGAAGCACACCGCTCCAAGTTCTAGCTCCAACAACATGAGGAATGCTGACAATGAAGACAATCCTGATGTTTCAACAACACACCATATTAGCCATATCAACATTGATTAATCTGCTTTCTTCTATTAAGCATGTCCTTTAAATTTTTCCTTCTTCTATCTCAGTTTGTCCGGATATATGCATTGTCTGTATTTAAGCTCTTCTCAAAAACCAGAAACAAAGGAAATGTAGCATTTTGCTGTAGCTACTTCCTCCACTGCATTGCAAGCAATGTAGCATGTAATCATGGAGCTTTTTCTCCTCTTTTTTGGAATACAAAATAGCAACCGATTATGTTAAAAAAAAAAAAAAAACATTAAGGAAACATTAAAAATTAAAAAACACATTGAAAAAAATTAAAAATACAAATAAAAACATTAATAAAATAAAATAAAATGTATTAAATTGACAAAAAAAAATGGAAAAAAAATGGCTTGGGGTGTTGCCTCGCTCGACGCAAAAGAGCCATGGGCAAGGGTAGTTGGGCCCAACCACCATTGCTCGCAACCCTTTGGTGTCATGCAAGGCAAGCCCCGCTTAATTTGTATTTTATTTTTTTTTCACTTTTTTAAATGTTTTTATTTTTATTTTTTAAAGTTAATTTTTCGATATTTTTTATTTTTTTTTAATGTTTTTTTAATATATTATATTATATTTATTTATTCATTTTTCTTATTTGTTTTGTGAAATATTTATTAGGTTTTAAATACAATATATTAATTTAATTTAATATATTTTTTAATCTCTTTAGTTTTTTTTTTTCAATTAATTATTTAATTATTTATTTTGGCTAACTTTTTTTTTTTTTTAATTACGTTTTTCAGTGAGATTTTTGTTTTTCCTTTTTTTTGAACTTTTTCTCTTTTATGTGTTATTCGGTGTTTTTTGTACGTTTTTTTTAATTGATTTGTTTTTAAAATTATTTTATGTTTGATTTATTTTTTTATTTTTATGTTTTTATTTTTTATTTTTTTACTGGTCCTTTTTTTTCATATTTATTTATATTTGCAAGCATGGTGTTACTCCCTGACTAGCAACCAAACCCCACTATGTGTCAATTTCATAGTTAATTTTAAAGATCAAGTCTGGACCCACTCCGTGTCAATTTCATGGTTGACTTTTAAGTTTCTTAGGATGAGATTTTAAAAGATTTATATTTTTAGCATTTAAAAAAGAAATTACTCTTGGTATAATGACTCTTTGATTTAGGTATTCATTTTTAATGGTTTTTTAGTTATGATATTTCTATGGATGAAAAATGTGGAAATTTTAAGGTTTTTGGGAGTCGTGATATTTTATCTTTAACGCCATGGTTGAAAATTGTTAAAATGTTGAAGTTTTTCTGAGTTATGATATTTATCTTTAACAACATGGTTGAAAATTGTTGGAATTTATAGGTTTTTTGCAGTCATGATATTTTATATTTAATGCTGTCATCGAAAACTATTTGAATTTTAAGGTTTTTCAAAGTATTTTTTTTAATGTCATTGATAAAAAATCTTGGAATTTTAACCAAAAAAATGTTGATGCAACATCAACACTTTTTTATTTCACAACATTTTTCCATGTTTATTGCATGAAAATTTTAGTTTTTAATGTTAATGTTATAAAAAAATGGAATTGTAACCCCAAAAAAATGGTGTTGATACGCCATCAACACTTTTCATTTTCGGTGTGTTTTTTCATGTTTATTGCACACAAATTTTGGGTTTTATGGCATTGCTAAACAAATTTGAAATTTTAACCTGAAATAAATAAATAAATAAAAAGGTTGATGCAACATCAAAAATTTTCGTTGCCAGAGTGTTTTTTGTGCAAAAATAGGAGTTTTTGTGCCATAGTTCTCAATTTGAGGTTACAGTTCTCATTAAGTTGGTACCTTTGTTATGCTAGAGTAATGTTCTTAATTTACATAGAATGTGTAATGCTCCCTCGTCCAAAACTCTTATTCATAGAACAAAATTTTAAATCTACATGATATAAAAGTAAACAAGCATGGTTAAGTTTTGTATGCAATAACTAGTGGATTGTATATCATTGTAAATACTTTGGTTTTCATATGTTAATTTTCCTTATTTATTTATATGGTTTCGTATTTGTTGGCGCACCTATGTGCATGTATGGTTTATGTTTGGTTAATTGCATATTGAAACTTATTTAATGGGATTTCAATGCCCAGTCCGTTCGAACTATCTAGACCCTCATTACTCTCTCTACGTGGCAGATTGTGCATTGAGATTTGAGTTAGATTGATGGTGGATTCGCCCCTCGAGACTCTCACCTCATTGATGGTTCTCAGGAAAAATATCAACGATTTCGGTTGATTGATGGGCGTTAGTGTGTAACCAATCCCTCCACTCTCACAACTCGGTTTGCTCATTATTTTTGGTGTTTGTGCCTATGTTCCCCTCTGCGCACGAGCTAGGGTTTCGTTTGTGTTTCTATGTCACGGCTTTCCAGAGATATACTCAATTTTTCTAGCTATACACCATCTGAGAAATGTTGTAGCTTCTACTGAATTCGCTTCCAGCCATGGTATGTAAGGTAACCTCCAATATTTTCTGATTCTTTGTGGTTTTGAGTGCGCAATTTGAGTTGTTTTGCTCTTTCAGTTTCTGAGCTAATTGTTTGGGTGTTATTGACTATGCATGGAAAAGATATTCCAGCAAGCTCCTGCAATGCCCAGGGTTCTCCCCATTCTCGGCCACTAGAAAATTGGATAAGTAATTATTGTCAAGGTTTTTCGAGATACATATGTGGGTTCTTTATATTTTAATTTAGGATTCACCACGTTGCGAGTTTAGATCTCTTCCCACCTCATGTGTCTGTTTCTTGTAGGTGAGCGGATTGGCAGAACATTCGTACTCATCGGGTGATTGGAAAAGCTGCGCACTTCCAGGTGTGGTCATAACATTGTATTCCTTTCAAAATATTGTCTGTCTCGACACTAGTTTTAAGAACCAAGGGTTGATATGCTTTGCGTCTGTATGTAGTTGTTTTGGGGCTGAGGACACTACTATTTATTCACTGGAATATAATGTGTTAATTGGCCTTTCGAGCTATTATGAACTCGGTTGAATATTTATTTTGAGACAATACATTTTGGGTTGGAAAATTTATTAATTTGTGTTCAAACCTTGGTTTTGGAAAATAAAACCTGAATTGGGTCATCCTCTTTACTTAGTTCGTATTATATTTAAGTTAATGAATTATGGGTTGCAATGTGTTATATTTTCTGGAGTTTCAAAATGCTTATGTTCAGATGCTTGTTGTTACATATGATTTTCCGCCTTTTCATGAATCTTTATCATTCAATGAGATTGTTATTAGATATGGTTTTATATGCATTTTATTTCATATGCATACTCGACATTCACAAAACCTCTTCTTTTCTTGCTATGAGGTTCGGTCCTTGTAATGTGTCTGCGTGTGGGACTATCCAGGAGGCAGATCCTTCGGCCTTTCCACAAGATTAAACCATACACCTGTTATGCATACTCAAATCTTGTGATAGTTAAGTTTTCCTTATTGACGTAGAGGCCCCCCTCTAGTTCCGATACATATAAACATTACTCTGTTTGATATTACTCTGTCTTATATTAATCTGTAGAAATTACAAATTGAACTTCGTGTTATCAAGTAAAACTCTGAGATTGTATTTATTGAAAACATTCACATGATTTCCTTACACAACCTTATGCTTTCAGGTAGCACTATACTTAGGAATTATAATTTTTAACACAAAGTGGATGCTTAGATTAAGCTCTAAACCAGTATTATTTATACTCCTTTCGATATTTATAAAAGCACAATGCTCTATTAATAAAACATACTTCATAAGTTTAAAATCTTTTCAACATGTAATCTTTACACAGTGTGTATTTCTCAGTCCATGATTCCATATTAATTTCCATAACATAAATATTCCAATGTGTGGGTACTTATCTGTAATCCTAGTAAACCAGTTAGAGTCCATAGGAAAATAAGAATGCACCTCCCAACCTATGAGTACCAGATTCACTTCTGGAGCTCCCCCTGAGCCAATATCACACTCAGTAACATGAAAGGAAAATTTTTCATTCCTTACAGACTACTTAGCCACAACCAACTCTAGTCATAGTCATTCAAGAGTCTCCCCGGAAAAACATTTTGAGATCTTGTCATAAAGATATACCCATCACCTCTTTCAATAGGCTTGTTTGGGCTTATTTTCTCCTTCTCTATGCCTCAGAATACCCAACCCATTTTTCTTCCTTCTCTATAAGAAGGTTGGTTTCCAACTGTCAGCCATAACTATTTTATCTTAACTATTTCCAAGTGTGATATATTTTCTTGCATCTTATTTTTCCTGTATCCTATAGCTGATCTTTTCTTAAACAAAATTTCCAGTAATTTTCCACATATACAATGTGTCCATAATTATTTAATTAATTATTCATTCTATATTTATTACAGTAAAAAAAATTGAATTCTAAGAGTTACCCTAGTGGCTGAGGGATGTTATGTCTCCTCCCCCTCAAGATAAACTCTGTCCTTAGTGTTTCTTTTCATTCGAAACAAACTTGGATAAGTTTCCTGCATGACTCGTTCATCCTCCCAGGTAGCATCCTTTGGATTAAAGTGATGCCATTGCACTTTGATCTGGGGGATAACTCGTTTCTGCAACACTGTTTCTCTCCTATCGAAAATACGTAAGGGCTTGACCAAGAATTCCCTATCCAGTTCGACCTTCCATTGCAATCATTTTGGGTTGATATTCTATGTAATGATCCTCCAATGTTGCGTTGATTCTTGGTATGCTTCTGGCCACCTCGTACATGGTTGAGGCTTGATGAGCATTATTTACTAGTTCTAGTCTCCCACGACGAGGAAAATTCTTGATGTAATGTGGTCCTCCATTGATCTGAATATGGGAAAAAGTGTTATTGCTATGCAAGCTCCCTCATCAGTATTAACAATGTGTTTAAGGATCATCTCATTTAACCATTTGTGAAGGGGTTTATGTGTGTAGTTTTCATGTGTTTTTTAGGATTTATGAGTTAATTAACAATTAAAAACTCATATACAACAAATTAAATGCAAAAACATAACTCATAGCAATCAGATAACACAATGGATGATGATTGAGTTCACCCCTCCTGGGCTACATCTCCATGGACCTGATTTAACTAGCTAGGCCCTCTTGGTATTATGAGTAAAATGTCTGAATTAAAGCACTAGTATTTCTCCAATGGATTTTATGACTTTTCCATTGGCTTCAAAACACTCAAATACCCAAAAAATGACTATTCAATCACTGAATTTGGTTCACAACTCCTCTAAGATTGACCTTCAACCCTGGTGGCCATGTGCTTCTTTAATCTCCAAAGTGACAAAAGCACCTTCATATGTGCTCCAACGCGTCTATAAACTATACCATTTTTTTCAAAGCATCAAATACATCAAAAATTAAATATTCATTCACTGAAAACGACCTTCAGTTGATCTGGGCATGGCCTTCCCTCCTGGTGGCCCTAGGCATCAAAAATCTTCAAGTGACCAAAAACACCTGTAGATGAGCTCCTCCAACTCTGCAAGTTGTTCCAATGGATTCACAACATACCAATCTACTAAGAATGACTATTCTTGAGAAAAAAATGGTCAAAAATTGACCAAGGTAGGCCTCAATAAAGTTTTCCCTAGATTTTGCCTCTAAATCTGGAAAACTCCCAGATAACCTCGACAAATTTGGAAGTGGCGCCGGATATGGAGATATTGCCAAAAATCCTGCCAGCTTAAAACTAAAGTTAATTAATGGATTAAATTTTATTAACGTGCACTAGGCACGATTAACGGAGGCACTTAAGGATGGGACAAATGTCACGTTTTCATTGCGAGGAGGGTTGGCCCGCTCCTTCCTTTACCCTCGAAATCCGCATACGGTTTAAGTATAAAATATGCTGCAATAATTTCAAGTACGAAGGTTGTGGTGTGTTGGTATATGGGTAGAATGGAGTTGGGGAGGTTAAGGGGTCAAACCACGACCTCGCCCCATGATACATTGTTTTTTGGGCCCACATATTAAAACCAATGTTCATTTTTGGGTTGATATATAATGTGTGGAATTTTTATTTATTTTTCTAAATAAGATTAATCTATTAAAAAGGGAATAATATTACATCGTGACCGGAGTCAAAACTACTACCTTGGAGGTAAATTATCATGAAAAAAACCTATGGAGACTGCCCAAAGACAGGGAAACCAGTCTGAAAAAGATTTTCAAAACCCACGCAGGGGAGCAGGTTGTGATCTTCTTGAGTTTGCATGGAACCAAAAGTGTACAAAAAGAAGCCAAAAAGCCACATAACTGTTTGCACAGAAACATGCCCAATAGTTTGGGCCTCAAGGAAAGAAAAAAGCCTCACAGTAAGCAGACTAGTCATCTGAAGGTTCTTCAACAATACGACACCAACCTGAGGCAAGCAAATCTCTGGCAAGAGCATCTTCGGATTCTGAGGGACCAGGATCAGCTGGAGCCATATCCACATCTAGAACTCTGCGAGCTGGAGCCTCCGGAACCTGCATCGACGCGCTGCCAACCCCCATTGGCATGTTCGAAGTCTGGGCAAAGTCCGCCCCAAGTCCTGCTGAATGTGTGCTAGTCTCCTCCAATTGGGCTTCCTCATGGAAGACCACTGTCAAGATAGCAGTAATCCTTGGGCGAATCAGGGCGCTGTTGAAGGTGAAGCGCGCGGAACCAATAGTGGGAGGAGGTGAGGTGGTCGGAGGTCGGGGAGCAGGGGAACTCCAGCAATGGCGAAAATCAGGAAAACACCCTCTCCCACTACGGGTTCGAGGGTAGTGGCTAGCCAACATACCGCTGGAGAGAGATGGCGAAATCGAAGAAGGGCTAGACTGCGCGCTCGAAGGATGAACCCTGGTGCCGCCTCTGTGGCTCCGCATTCTGTGGCATAGGCGAGGCATAGGGGGGACCAATTGAGACCAAATAGCAGCAGTGGCAGGGGAATAACAATTCAAAAGGAAACCTGAGACCCGAGTAGAATGCCAAGGGTCCAGTGGAGGCAGCGCCACTATAGGACCAGCGCACAGCTCCAAAAGAGAATCCCCCTCCAAGCCGCGCGAGACACCAGGTATGGTAAAACCAACACATCACAGATTGAAAGCATAATTGAGACCAAAGATTAGATAGAAACGGATGCGGTGCGACTGAGACAACTCCACAGAAGGCCCATCGCCACCCCACCATTTAACCTTCCCTCTCACGCATCGGAAATCCCCCATCATAACTGAAGCATTGAAGTGAGCCGAGTTCTCCAGCATGCAGGAGCATGCGGGAAGAAACCAGTGCGGTGGGCATGAAGTGAGGTCCTGAACCCCTTGAAACAATGTTGTTGATATCTGCAAAACGTAAATGCAACAATCCGTCGCACAAAGACCAAATAACGACCATGTCCTGGGTAGGCAGGTGTCGGCCCACCTCGCCGCACCTCTGTCCCATCGAGTTAAACATCTGGCTGTACACCCGCATCCAGGAATAATGTGTGGAATTATAATAATTAAGATTTAAAATTAATAATTTATATTAATAAATACATAATAACATAATATAATATACGATAATTAAATCATATAATATAATATATCATAAATATATATATATAATAACATATATATTAATCCAATCTTAATATTTAAAAATTAGTTTCCAGCAGATAAATATCATGAATCCACATTCAAACTTGGAGGATATTGGGCAACTTTTACCTTCACAAACCAAACTGGCGAATCCAATAGTGACACTTTTCACAGTCCCATTGGAAAAAAATAGAAGAAGATTCTTTGCATGCTGACTGGACTGCCATGTCATCAACTGTACCTGTTCTGCAATATTTTTTTTTTTAAATTTGCATGTTCTGAACAACGATAAAAAAACCATAACTGCTTCATCCGAACTCGGTTTTCAACAAAACAAGTTGCGTCGAATTACTTGCGACGGGCCGATCGTTGTCATTCTGGTTTGGTGCAATTATAAGCACTTTGAATTTTGAGCTAATTTTTGTCCTTGATCCAGATTCCGATCACACCTTCCCACTGACATGCTTTTGGACCTCCAAAATCTGGTTATCTCATGAGTGATGAACACTCTTATATTTCCCAAGTTCTATCATCTTGATTCTACTTGTAAAAATCTTCATGAAAACCACTTGGTCACTGACATGCCTTGCCTTGCCTTGCAAATTGCTTGGCTCTTCAACCACTATTATCCTTTTATTGTTGACCCAATCCAACACTTGTTGGATGCTTGTTGATATAACACTTTTGTTATACCAAATCAAGAAACATATTAAAGCCAACAAGTATATATATTAAAACCAATGCATATAATCATGCACCATAAACTATGGTGTAAAAATACTCCAACATTCCACTATATACAACACATATAATCATGCGCCATAAACTATGGTGTAAACATACTCCAACGTTCCACCATTATAAAATTCCCACCATAATGTATTTAACCCCATAATTTAATAGCCCAACGTAATAAACATTTCATTTTTGGGTTGATATATAATGTGTGGAATTATAATAATTAATATTGATGTACCAAATCGTGAAGCATATTAAAACCAACATGTATATATATATTAAAACCAATGCATATAATCATGCGCCATAAACTATGGTGTAAACATACTCCAACATTCCACTATATACAACACATATAATCAATGCACCATAAACTATGGTGTAAACATACTCCAACGTTCCACCATTATAAAATGCCCACCATAATGTATTTAACCCCATGGTTTAATAGTCCAACGTAATAAACATTTCATTTTTGGGTTGATATATAATGTGTGGAATTATAATAATTAATATTTAAAATTAATAATATATATATATATATATATATATATATATATATATATATATAAAATAATTAAGTCATATAATATAATATAATATATATATATTAATCCAATTTTAATATTTAAAAGTAAATTTTCAACACATAAATATTATGAACCCACATTCAACCTTGGAGGACATTGGGCAATTTTTACCTTCACAAACCAAACTGGAAAATCCAATAATAACACTTGTCATAGTCCCATTGGACAAAAACTGAAGAAGATTCTTTGCATACTGACTGGACTGCCATGTCATCATCTGTACTTGTTTTGCAATATATATATATATATATATATATATATATATATATAATTTGCATGTTCTAAACGATGATAAGTAGACCATAACTCCTACATCTGAACTCGATTTTCAACGAAACGAGTTACGTTGGATTCCTTGTGATGGATTGATCGCTATAATTCTACTTTGGTGAAATTTTGAGCACTTTGAATTTTGAGCTAATTTTTGCCCCTAATCCAGATTCCAATCACACCTTTCCACTGACATGATTTTGGACCTCCAAAAGTTGGTTATCTCATGAGAGCTGAAAACTCTTCTATTTCCCAAGTTCTATCATCTTGATTCTACTTCGAAAAATCGTTATGACAACCACTTGGTCGCTGACATGCCTTGCCTTGCCTTGCAAATGACTTGGCTCTTCAACCAATGTTATCCTTTTGTTGCTGACCCAATCCAACACTTGTTGGCTGCTTGTTGATACAACACTTTTGCTGTACCAAATCGAGAATCATGTGCCTTCCCACTGAGAATCATGTTCCTCCTTTGCAAAATGAGTGAACTACAACAAATTTCTTCCAACATGAGTAAAAACAAGAAAATAAATGACCATTCTTTTACCTCCACGGTTCCAAATTCCACATATAGAATAATGCATTCACCATCTCCTTCTCTTCTTGGCGTCAACAAATAACATGGTCTATAATGGCTGCAAAGTTTTTTCTTTGACATCTTGTCACCAACACACATGCAAAAAACAACTTGACGACATATCCTCTTGCTCCTTCAAAACAACTAATTTCACATCATGTGAACATCGCCATGTACTCCTACATCTTGGTGTCAAAATTCATCGACCAAACACAAGTCGACAAAAACATGCCTCTTCAAAAGACCAACTCTCAAGTCAAGCATAAGCATGTGAAATAATTTGACGATTCATTTCCCAAAACAAAAATAATTTCACATCTCATGAAACACTTCGTCAATATCTCCTTTTCATCTTTGGAGACAAAATCAACTCTTCCAAGTCGATATGACATGCATGCAACACACAATCATTCAATACAAGTCGATACTCATGCATATGCAAATGATCAACACTCTCAAGTTGACAACATACATGTTAAACAAAGGAATCGACTAACACATGTCAATTACTCATGCATGTTCAAGCACAATGAAACCATCAAAATTCCATTGTTCATACACACAAAATCTCATGCATATATACAATTCTTCAACTTTCTCACAAGTGTACAATCATAAGTACAAGAATTCCATTCATATGTACATGTACTTAAAGCTGAAATGAACAAATTTTGCTGTAATAAAGTGAGTCAACATACTCCACTTTCAATCACCTTCTTGGCGTAACCATGCAACATGCATTCAATAGGCAAAGAAATGCATCAACATCAAACAACATGCAAAGTCTTAATTGGATAAGAAATCTAACCATCTCTTACCAAACCATTTCAATGGCGCTTCTTTTAGCTGCACTTCATCATCATGCAAATCATCATGACCCACATCAATTATGGAATCCTATTCTCCATTCTTTCCATTCCCTTTCTCCACCTTCTTCAAATTTCATGGATGACTTGCTAGATACAAATTCCAACACTTGTCTACAAGATGACCTTGCTTATGGCAATGAGTGAAAAACAATTGCCTCTTCTTTTCAACCTAGCTTGTTTTGTCTTTGGCTTTCCTCCTCTTTTGCTTTGAAATTTTCTTGTGCATGGCTATCTTCTGCCAACATCTTGAAAAATTATATTTATCCTAACCACAAAAGTAAAATGCAAACTTTCTTCAAACCTTATGTGAGAATTTTCCATGTTTATCATAATCAAAAGCAACTTGATTAAAAATAGATTCATACCCTGAACATTCACCTTTGTCACCTTCTTAAGGAGGTGAATTTGATGAGGTAATAGCTCTCTTCGGAATACCAACAATTGCTTCAATGGTTATAGAGATTTCTCATTAGCTGCATGCTTATGAGCACCTCCTTTCAAAGTGGGTGTGAAAATTTTGCATTCCTCATGAACACAATCTTCAAAAGCTTTAGGTAATGAACATGAAATGAAAGTCCTTATGGGAACACTTTCATGTTCCTCCTTGGATTTAGAACTTTCTCCATCATGTTTTCCATAACCAAGACCCAAATACTTAGGTATTTCCTCAACAATAATTGGCTCAAATACACCTTGTGCATGTTTTCCTAACCCTTTACCTTCATAGCCCATATTCATCAATAATTTGGACCTTATTCCTTGACTGTGTCTTTCAAAATCACCTACACATTCATTTTGAGAGGAAATTAAAGATAAACTTGAGTTTCTTACCTCTTTTTCAAGCACATGCTTGACTAAGGCTTCCTTGTATCATGGAGCTGAGTCTCCATCTCATGCATCCTTGATAAGTTTTCATTTTCAACATGGAGTTGAATCTCCAACTCATGCATCTTCTCAAGAAGTTCTTGCTTCTCCTCCTTCATGGAATTCAACTGCTCTTGAAGTTTAATGCTCTCCCTTTTATCTTCATACTTCTCTTGCATCTTATTAATCATGATGTAGAGCTTATGTAAAAACTCTTTATCAAAGAGCTTTTGTAAGGAAGGTAGACTAGAAACATTTCTTAATGAAGCTTCCATCACACTTGCAATGCATACAAAGCCTATTTTCTATGTTTTGAGAATATGAAGTCTCAATCTTGTCCTTCTTCTTCACACATAAACTTGCAAACAATTAAATTCTACTTGAACAAATTCAACAACCAATAGCTAACCCTGGCTAAAATGAGATAAAATTTTGCCCTGATACCAACTTGATCTAAATATGGGAAAACCTGTTATTGCTATGCAAGCTCCCTCATCAGTATTAAAAATGTGTTTAAGGATCGTCTTATTTAACCATTTGTGAAGGGGTTTATGTGTGTAGTTTTCATGTGTTTTTGAGGATCATATTATGAGTTAATTAACAATTTAAAACTCATATAAAACAAACTAAATGCATAAACATAACTCACAGAAATCACATAACACAATGGATGATGATGGAGTTCACCCCTCCTGGGTTACATCTCCATGGACTTGCTTTAACTAGCCAGGACCTCTTGAGATTATGAGTAAAGTTTCTGATTACAAGCACCAGTATTGCTACAATGGATTTTATGAATATTCCATAGGCTTCAGAATACTCAAATACCCCAAAAATGACTATTCAATCATTGAACTTGGTTCACAGCTCCTCTAGGCTTGACCTTTGACCCTAGTGGCCATGGGCTTGTGTTAATGTCCAAAGTGACAAAATAACCTTTAGATGTGATCCAATTTCTTTATAAACTATACCACTATGTTCAAATCGTCAAATACATCAAAAATTTACTATTCATTCACAGAAAATGGCCTTCAGCTGATCTGGGCGTGACCTTCCCTCCTGGTGGCCCTAGGCTTCAAGATTCTTCAAGTGACCAAAAGCACCTGTAAATGTGATCCTATGCCTCTAAAAGCTATTCCGATGGATTCAGAGTATGTCAATATACTAAGAATGTCTATCCATGATCAAAACTTGGTCAAAAATTGACCAAGACAGGCCTCATTAAAATTTTCCCTAGATTTTGGCTCTAAATATGGAAAAATGCCAGATAACCCTGACAAATTTGGAAGTGGCATCGGATTTGGAGATATTTTAAACAATACCGCCAAATTAAAACTGAAGTTAATTAATGGATTAACTATGATTAACGTACACTAAGCTCGATTAACGGAGGCACTTTTAAAGATGGGACACATGTCGTGTTTTCATTAGGAGGAGGGCTCGCCTGCTCCTTCCTCCGTCCTCGAAATCTGCATACTATTTAAGTATAAAATCTGTCGCAATAATTTCAAGTCTGAAGGTTGTGGTGTGTTGTTATATGGGCAGAATGGAGTGGGGGAAGTCAAGGGGTCGAACCCCGACCTCACCTTATGAGACATTGTTTTTTTGGGCCTGCATATTAAAACCAACGTGTATATATATTAAAACCAACGCATATAATCATGCACCATAAACTATGGTGTAAGCATACTCCAACGTTCCACCATATACAATGCATATAATCATGCGCCATAAAATATGGTGTAAACATACTCCAACGTTCCACCATTATAAAATGCCCACCATAATGTATTTAAACCCATAGTTTAATAGCCCAACGTAATAAACATTTCATTTTTGGGTTGATATACAATGTGTGGAATTATAATAATTAAGATTTAAAATTAATAATTTATATTAATATATATGTATAATAACATAATATAATATATAATAATTAAATCATATAATATAATATATTATAAATATATATATATATAATAACATATATATCAATCCAATCTTAATATTTAAAAATTAATTTCCAACACATAAATATCATGGAACCACATTCAACCTTGGAGGACATTGGGAAATTTTTGCCTTCACAAACCAAACTGGCGAATCCAACAGTGACACTTGTCACAGTCCTCATTGGAAAAAAACTGAATAAGATTCTATGCATGCTGACTGGACTTCCATGTAATCGACTGTACCTTATATGCAATATTTTTATAAAAAATTTGTCTGTTCTGAACGACGATCAACTGACCATAACTACTTTATCCGAACTCAGTTTTCAACGAAAAAATTTGCATTTCATTCCTTGCGATGAGTCAGTTGTTTTCGTTATGGTTTGGTGCAATTTTGAGCACTTTTAATTATGAGCTAATTTTTTCCCTGATCTAGATTCCGATCATCCATAGCCCCAACATTGCAGAGGTAGTTTCTGGGTTTGATTTCCTTTAGATTTAGTGCAAGGATCCATTGTTTTCAACTCATTTTGTGGTCGATTTTTCTGTTTATTTTTCTCTACAGTTTTCCCATGATGCCCTTTATAAGCATTTATCAAACCAACAACCTAATTATTTCTACCAGTCTGCATATTTTTTTGTCCCTTTTTTCTCAACAAGTTATTGCTTTTATTCCTTTTTTGCACCTACTGATAACAAATTTGTTCGTTCTTCACAATGTCATCCATTTTTTTGGAGTTATCAAACTCGAGTCGTTCCTTCATATACATTGGTAAGTAACTAATAAACCTTTTAACTTTAGATTTTTCTTCACATAGATAGGGAACATAGTGCAATAAAGAGGTAAATTTTACCACATAATCATCTATGGTCAACTGGCCTAGTCTCAGATCGTGAAATTCCCTCGCCTGATCGTCATAAATGTGCTTAGTCAAATATTTGTTCTTAAATAATGTTTCCCAAGTGACCATCTACTCATCGATATCATGCACTGCTTTAACCTCCTCCCACGACAGGGTTGCTTTTCCTTGTAGTTGGTAAATGGCTAATCGAGCCTTAAAATTTTCATCATACTCATAAATTTGAAACTTTTTTGTCATGTTTATCAGCGGAGATTCTGCGATTTCTTCTACTTCACCATCATAACTTGGGGGCTTTATTTTCTTAAACTCACCCTATAGTTCAATCTTTTGTTTCTTCAAATTTTTACATCCATTACTATTAAAGGAGTCTCTAGACTCCTACTATGATTTTTGATTCCCTTATGGCTCTTGGATTTGACTTCCTTTTGGGATGTTATCCTCCCTTATTTTGTGAGACTTTTCCTGATTGTTGTCATCAAAGCTAGGTTTAGAATTTTTGTGATTTTGTCTATCGGTCAAACTCATCATAATACACTTTTATTTGCGTACCAAGCGTTCATTTTTAGTCCGGAGGGTTTCCATATCATCCCTAAGTTGTTGTATAGTTTCAAATAAATTTTTTCGTTGTATTTCAAGATTCATTCTCCAATTGAATCCACAGTTCTGGGTTGGTTCTGTCCATAGGTGCAGAGCCACCTTCGACAAAAGTTCTTGTTGGTGAAGTGAAAGTTGGCCCATCTCCACTTCTCATGATGTTCTCTCTCTCTATAAACAAACAAAACATAATATATCTCACCTTGTCAGGCCATCAGTGTGGAAACTTGGGCTCTGACACCACCTGTAATTTTCCCTCATCCAAAACACATATTCATAAAAAAAATTCTTACATCTACATGATATAAAAGTAAACAAGCATGATTAAGTCTTGTATGCAATAAATCGTGGATTGTATATCATAGTAAATACTTTGGTTTACCTATGTTAATTTTCCTTATTTATATACATAGTTTCATATTTGTTGGTGCACCTATGTGCATGTATGTTTTATGTTTGTTTAATTACATATTGAAACTTATTTAATGGGATTTCAATTCCCAGTCTGTCCAAACTAGCTAGACCCTCCTTACTCTCTCCACGTGGCATATTGTACATTGATATTTGAGTTAAATAAATGGTGGATCCACCCCCCAGGACTCTCACCTCATCGACAGTTCTCAAGAAAAAGATCAATGTTCGGGTTGATCGCCCGATTTTAGTGTGTTACCAACCCCTCCACTCTCCCAACTAAATTATCTCATTCTATTTGGTGTTTGTGCCTTTGTTCCCCTCTGCGCCCGAGCTAAGGTTTCGTTTGTGTTTCTCTATCATGTATTTCCAGAGATATGCTCAAATTAACTAGGCTTTATGCCATCTGAGAAATGTTATAACTTCTGTTGAATCAACATCCATCCATGGTATGCAAGATAACCTCTAATGTTTTTCGATTCTTTTCAGTTTTCAATGTGCAGTTTGAGTTGTTTTTCTCTTTTAGTTTCTGAGCTTATTGTTTGGGTTTTATTGACTATGCAGGGAAGATATATTCCAGGAAGCTCCTGTAGTGCCTAGGGTTCTCCCCATTCTTGACCACTAAACAATCGGGTAAGTAATTAATGTTAATTTTTTTCAAGATACATATGTGGGTTATTTATGTTTTACTTTGAGATTCACCACGTTGAGAGTTTAACCCTCTTCCCACCTCATGTGTCTGGTTCTTGTAGGTCAGCGGATTTGTAGAACCTTTGTACTCATTGGGTGACTGGCAGAGCTATGAAATTCCATGTGTGGTCATAAAATTGTAGTCCTTTCAAACTCTTACCTATCTCAACACCAGTTTTAAGCACCAAGGGTTGATATGATTTGCATTTGTGCATAGTTGTTTTGGGGCCGAGGCTGCCAATATTTATTCACTGTAATATAGTGTGTTATTCGGAATTTCGAGCTATTATGAACTCGATTGAATATTTATTTTGAGACTGTACATTTTGGGTTGGAAAATCTATTAATTTATGTTCAAACTTTGGTTTTGGAAATGAAAACCCAAACTGGGCCATCCTCTTTAGTTAGTTCTTATAATATTTAAGTTAATGAATTATGGGTTGCAATGTGTGATATTTCATGGAGTTTCAAAATGGTTATGTTCAGAATCTTTCTATTACATATGGTTTTCCGCATTTTCATGAATCTTTAGCATTCACTGAGCTTGTTATTAGGTATGGTTTTATACACATTTTATTTCATATACATATTCGACATTCACAAAACCTCATGTTTTATTGCTACATGGTTCGATTCTTGTAATGTGTCTGCATGCAGGACTGTTTAGAAGGCAAAGCCTTTAGCTTTTCCAAAAGACTAACCCATACAACCATTATGCATACTCCAATCCTATGATTATTAAGTTTTCCTTTTTGATGTAGAGGACCCCCTCTGGTTCCAATAATTATAAACATTACTCTGTCTGATATTACTATGTCTTAAATTACTTTGTAGCAATTACAGAGTGAATTTTGTGTTATCATGTAGAACTTAGAGATTGTAGTTACTGAAAACATACACTTTATTTCATTACATAGCCTTATGCTGTCATACAACACTATACTTAGGAATTAGAATTTTTAATACAAAGGAGATGGCTATATTAATCTCTAAACTAGTATTTTTTATACTCCTTTCAATATTTATAAAATCACAGTGCTCTATTAATTAAAAAAAACATAAGTTTAAGGTATTTTCAACATGTAATATTTACACAGTGTGTATTCCTGAGTCCAATATTTCATATTAATTTCCATGAGTAAATAACATAAATATTTCAATCTGTGGGTACTTATCTGTAATCCTAGGCAACCAATTACAGTCCACAGGAAAATTAAGATGCACCTCCCAACCTACAAGTACCAGATTCGCTTCTGGTGCCCCCCCCGAGCCAATATCACACTCAGTAACAGGAAATTAAAACTGTTCGTGCCTTAAAGACTACCTGGTCACAACCAACTCCAGTCGTAGGCGTTCAACAGTCTTCCTGGACAACCAGTTCAATATCTCTTCTTAAAGATATTCCCATCACTTCTTTCAATGTCTTGTTTGGGATTGTTTCTCCTTATCTATGCCTCAGGTTCCCCAACCGTTTTTGCCTCCTTCTCTATAAGAACGTTGGTTTCCAATTGTCAGCCATAACTATTTTCTCTTAACTGTTTCCAAGCATTAGATCTTTTCTTTCATCTTATTTTTCCTGTATCATGTAGCTAATATTTCCTTAAACAAAATCGCAAGTAATTTTCCACATATATAATGTGCCCATAATTATTTAAGTATGTTGAAGTTTGGAACAAGAAACAGTGAAATTGGCATCCGCAAACAACAAGAAGCAACTACACTAATTTTTTGACCAGGAAGTCCAGGCAGCACCTACACTGGTCTGAGCTAAATTTGGTGCAAGTCTATTTTAGTTATCCCTTAATTAATATGGACAATAAAATGTATTCTAATCTCTAAATAACTTCTAATAGTTAACTGAGTGTGATAAACTCAATTAACTCATGAATTTCGAGTTGAGTGTAGTTGGCGAGGCATGCAGAGTAATTCTAGTTGTAATAGAGTTCAACTTGCAGTGGTGCATTAGTTAATGTAGGTTGTATTCAGTTTAACTTAGTTAAGTGAGTTAAACTCAGTTGTGCTAGTTGTAACTGTTTGATACACTAGTGACAAATCAAGTGAATTAAATATTATTTAATTCACAATCAGTGATCTCACATGCAAATGAGGATTTACTATTATTAGTTGCATGCATGTCAGTTCCAGTGGAGACCCAGTTGAGATCTAGGTGAAAGGGAAGTGTGACTATCAGTTGTGATATTAGCAGGATGCCTAGGTGTAGTTAAAAAACCACAGGATGCCCATGATACTCAGCGTGGTTGAGGAAGGATGAAATTCCTAAATAATAGAGATTGCATTCATCAGGGATTGCGTGAGCAAGGTAGGGTGAAGACATGCTAAGAATTGGCTTAGTACTAGCCCGATTTTGTCTGGATCAGTGTGAGATGATAGGAAGATTGTAGGAGATTCTTGTGATAAGAATTTCAATGTAATTGTTTCATGATTTCTTGTGGAATATACAATATATGATAGAGGGGTTTTGAGCAGTAGGATTTCCCTGGGAAATTATCTGTGTTGTGATTTGATTGATTCTTCTTTGTTTCATGTGATTGACAATTGTGTTTTTAATTCTGCAATTGATTTGTAGAAGCGATTCAATGTCTAGATTTAGTACATTGTTAGATCGGATTGAATCCATGATATACATGCTTGTTGTATAATTGATACATGGTATCAAAGCACATGAAATCACAATAGTGAAGGAGGAGCTAAGTTGGTGACTGAATATAATTCGAATTTGCAAAAAGACTTTCTTGGTGCTACAGCTGATTCAGAATCGAAATGGATTTCAATGGCTTGAGATTGGAGTATGCACTCGAGGGCAACTCTAACTATATTTCTTGGAAGGATAGGATGGAGGCAGTACTCAAAGACAATGGCTTGAATGAATTCATTGACAATGATGTTCCTAAACCCGTTGTGACAGATGTTGCAAATATTTATGCATGGCAAAAGAAAGAGGCAAGGGAGAGGAGGATCTTACTGGAGGGAGTACGAGACCAAATTGTCTCAAGCATCCATGGAAAACTGACACCATATGCTATGTGGAAAGCTTTGAAATATATATTTTCGAGCAACAGTGACCATAGGAAATTGGCACTGAATGATAAACTCACAAAGATCAAGATGGAGAAGAATGACACTATTATGGTATACTTAACAAAGTTTGTCCAATGTAGAGATGAGCTTGGGAGTGTAGGAATTACTTTCACTGATGATGATTTGGTGAGTTTAGCTCTCCTAAGACTTCCCAAGAGTGCATAGTTATCAAGAATATGTCAATGGAAGGGAAAAGCTGCCAGATTGGGAACAACTATGGTTGGATTTGGTTCAAGAGGAGTTTAGACGGAATACTAGAGATGGTTCTTCATATAAGAATGATTATGAAGAAGATTGTGCTTTGGCTGCCAAGGCAAAGAAGGGGAAAGGAAAGAAATTACATTCCAAATCTGAGACTGGTGAATAAATCAAGGAGTGTGACATGTCCAGAGTGAAGTTTTTTCATTGTCACAAGCATGGACATTATGCTACTAACTGTCCACAAAAGAAGAAGAACAAGAAGGCTTCATGATCTGCAACTGGGGAGGCTTTGGCCTCACAATTTGAGCTTGAATTCTCATTGATCACATGCATGGTGTCAAGTGCATTGGGATATGTGTGGTATTTGGATAATGGTGCATCCTTTCACATGAAGGGAGACAAGGAAATTTTCAGTAGCTTGGAGGAGAAGGATCTCCAGATGCATATCGAAATGGGTGATGATGGGCGGTACTATGCCACCGGGATTGGTACCATTACCTTCCAGGGACAGTCAGGTAAACCCTTTCAATTAAAAGATGTAATGCATGTACCAGGTTCGAAGAAAAATTTAGTCTCAATTGCAATGTTGGAGGATAGAGGCTATGATGTTGTTTTCAATGAAGGAAAAGATTTCCCACGACAAAAGAAAAAATGAAAAGCCAAGAAGATTGGGATTCGTGTGAAGAATATCTATATACTTGATGTAGATTCGATTTCTACAGAGCTTCCAACTATTGGGAAGTGTGAGAAATCCATGCAATTTACCCTTGAGAGGGAGTTCGATTTTCATGCAGACGAGGAACTCTTGGTTCCAAAGAATGAACCTCAAGATGTGGAGCAACCACATGCAGAGGATCATGGAGTGGAAGAAATAACTCAAGAAGAGAAATTTCAAGCCAAATGGGCAGAGGGAGTGCATGCAACTATATCTCTAGGTGTGAGGTGGGGTGACATGCAAGATTAATCCCAAGAAGAAATTTGGGCAGGGTCCTAGAGATGGTGTGTCTCATGGATCTAACCTGGCTACAAGGAGCCCATAGAGAAGCAGTAGCAAGAGGAGTTAGATTGATGCATTCAGATGTCAGGAGGACATAAATCAGAGTGACAGGTGTCAAATACTGGAGTGCAGATCAGAGTTGGTAGCAGTGCAGAGTGCATGGATGCAGATGTCAACAACGTAGAGTACTAGAGAATCCAGTAGACATGTGCAGTAGCTAGCAGCAGTCAGAAGACTATGATGACAGATGCATTATACTGATTCAGTTTTTTGGAGGCTATTCAGTTTCGAAGGTGTTGCATGTGCGAGAAACACTAGAGAAGTGTTGCATGCAAAGGTTGCATGTGTGAGAAACACTAGAGAAGTGTTGCAGGCAATAGTTGCATGTCACATGCAAGAGGTGCATGTCGCATGCAAGGACATTCATTTCTTATTGAGAGGGAGTGTTGAAGTTTGGAACAAGAAAAAGTTAAATTAGCATATGAAAACAACAAGCAGCACCTACACTAAGTGTGGTACTAGGAGGTCCAAGAAACTGCTACACTAAGTGTGGGAGCAGGAGGTCCAAGCCGCACCTACACTGGTGTGGGCTAAATTTAGTGCATGTCTATTTTAGTTATCCCTTAATTAAGATGGACAATAAAATGTAATCTGATCTCAAAATAACTTGTAATAGTTAAATTAGTGTGAGAAACTCAGTTAACTCATGAATTTTGAGTTGAGGGTATTTGGTGAGGCATGTAGAGTAATTCTAGTTGTAACATAGTTCGAAGTGCAGTGGTGCATTAGTTAATGCAGATTGTAATCAGTTTAACTCAGTTAAGTGAGTTAAATTCAATTGTGCTAGTTGTAACTGTTTGATACACTAGTGACAGATCAAGTGAATTAAATATTATTTAATTCACAATCAGTGATCTCACATGCAACTAAGGATTTACTATTATTAGCTGCATGCATGTTAGTTCTAGTGGAAACCCAGTTGAGATCTAGGTGAAAGGGAAGTGTGACTATAAATTGTGGTATTAGCAGGCTGCCCAGGTGAATTTAAAACACCACAAGATGCCCATGATACTCAACACAATTGAGGAAGGCTAAAATTCCTAAAGAATAGGGATTGCATTCATCATATTTTGTGTGAGCAAGGCAGGATGAAGACAGGCTGAGAATTGGCTAAGTACTAGCCCGATTTTGTCTGGATTAGTGTGAGACGATAGGCAGATTGCAGGAGATTCTTGTGATAAGAATTGCATTGTAATCGTTTCATGATTCCTTATGGAATATACAATATATGATAGAGGGGTTTTGAGTAGTAAGCTTTCGCTGATAAATTATAAGTGTTGTGGTTTGATTGATTCTTCTTTGCTTCATGTGATCAGCGATTGTGTTTTTGATTCCGCAATTGATTTGTAGAAGTGATTCAATGTCTAGATTTAGTACATTGTTAGATTGGATTGAATCCATGATATACATTCTTGTTGTATAATTTATACAAAGTCTTCATTCTACATTTACTACAGTAAAACAAAGTAATTTCTAAGAGTTAGCCCAGTGGTTGACGGATGTGACATCTCCTCCCCATTGAGATTAACACCTTCCTCGGTGTTTCTTTGCATCCGGAATAAACTTGGATAATTTTCATACATGACTCGTTCATTCTCGCAAGTAGCCTCCTCCAGACTAAAGTTCTACCATTACAGTATAACGCAGGGGATAAATCATCTTTGCAACATTATTTCTCTCTGATCGAGAATATGTAAGGGCTAAACCAGGAAGTCTCCGTCTGGTTCGACCTTCCATATCATTCATGCTGGGTTGATATTCGGCCTGAAGATACTCCAGTGTTGCATTGATTCTTGGTAGGCTTTTGGCCACCTCATCCATAGTTAAGGCTTCCTGAACATTAGTTACTAGTTCCACTCTCCCATGGTGAGGACAATTCTTGATGTAATGTGGTCCTCCACAACTCCAACATTGCATAGGTGGTTTATGGGTTTGATTTCCTTCAGATTAACTGTATGGCTCCATTGTTTTCAACTCATTTTCTGGTTGATTTTTCTGTTGATATTTCTCTACAATTTTCCGATGTTTCCGTTTAAAATAATTTCTAAAACCACCAGTATTATTATTTTCGCCAGTCAACATATTTTTTTGTCCCTTTTTTCCCAACCAGCTCTTGTTTTTATCATTTTTCTGCATTTGTTGATAACAAATTCGTGCTTTCCTCATGACGTCATCCATTATTTTCGGGTTATAAAACTTGAGTTGTTCCTTCATATACATCGGTAAGTTGCTAATAAACCTTTTAACTTTGTATTTTTCTTCATGTAGATATGGTACATATCACAGTAAATAGGTAAATCAAATTTTGGCACATAATCATCTATGCTCATTTGTCCTAGTCTCATATAGTGAAATTACTTCACCTTATCATCATAAAAGGGCCCAGTCAGATATTTATTCTTAAAGTGTTTCTGAAATGTTTCCCAAGTGACCATATGTTCATTGATATCATGCACCGCTTTAACCTCCTGCCACCACAGGTTTTCTTTCCCATATAGTTGGTAAATGGATAATAGGGCCTTTAAATTTTCATCATACTTATTTTGTCATGTTTATTAACCAATATTCTTCCATTTATTCTGTTTCACCATCATAACTTTGGGGGTTGATTTTTTTAAACTCACCCTACAATTAAATCTTATGTTTCTTCGTCTTTTTACGTCCATCGTTGTTAGAGGTGTCTCCAGACTCCTTCTCCTATGATTTCTAATTCCCTTCTGACTCTTGGGTTTTACTTCCATTCGGTATGTTGTCCTCCCTTCTTCTGTGAGACTCTGCCCAATTTCCATTGTTAGAGCTAGGTTTAGTGATTTTGTCTATCAGTCAAAATCTTCATAATACACTCTTGTTCATGTACCAAGCATTCATTTTTAGTTCGGGGGGTTTCCATCTCAGCCCTAAGTTGTTGTACAATTTCCAAAAATGTTGATGTTCTATTTTGAGATTCATTCTCCAACAGAATCCAAAGTTCTAAGTTAGTTCTGTCCATAAGTGTGGAGCCACCTTCGACAACAGGTCTTGTTGACGGAGTAAAATTTGGCCCACCTCCTCTTCTCATGGTGTTCTCTCTCTCTATAAACAAACACAACATAATTTATCTCACCCAGTCAGGCCAATAATGTCGAAATCTAGGATATAATACCACCTATAATGTTCCCTCGTCCAAAACACTTATTCATAAAAAGAATTCTTACATCTACATGATGTAAAAGTAAATAAGCATGATTAATTTTTGTATGCAATAATTAGTGGATTGTATATCGTTGTAAATAATTTGGTTTACCTATGTTAATTTTCCTTATTTATATACAGTTTCATATTTTCTAGCGCGCCTATGTGCATGTATGGTTTATGTTTGGTTAATTGCATATTGAAACTTATTTAATGGTATTTCAACGCCTAATCCTTCTAAAATATCTAGACCCTCCTTACTCTCTCCGTGTGGTAGATTTTACATTGATAGTTGAGTTAGATTGACATTGGATCCACCCCTCGGGACTATCGCTTCATCAACAGTTCTTGGGAAAAATAAAAATGGTTTAGGTTGATCATTGGGCGTTAGTGTGTAACCAACCCTCCACTCTACCATCTCAGTTTTCTCATTCTGTTTGGTTTTTGTGCCTTCGTTCCAATCTGTGACTAATCTAAGGTTTCATTTGTGTTTCTCTATCACATATTTCTAGAGATGTAATCAAATTTTCAGGCTATATGCCATCCAAGAAATGTCATAGCTTCTTTTGAATCTGCTTCCAGCCATGGTATGTAAGGTAACCTCCAATGTTTGCCGATTCTTTGCAGTTTTCACTGCGTAGTTTGAGTTTTTTTTCTCTTTAAATTTATGAGATAATTGTTTGGGTTTTATTAACTGTGCATGGAAGAAATATTCTAGCAAGATCCTCCAATGCCCAAGGTTCTCCCCATTCTAGGCCACTAGACAATTGAGTAAGTAATTATTCTTAAGTTTTTCCAAGATACAAATGTGGGTTCTTTATATTTTGCTTCGAGATTCACCATGTTGCAATTTTAATCCTCTTCCCACCTCATGTGTATGTTTCTTGTAAGGGAGCGGAATTACAGAACCTTCATACTCATTCGGTGACTGGCAGAGTTGCGCACTTTAAGGTGTGGTCATAACATTGTATTCCTTTAAAAATCAAGCTTGTCTCGACACCAATTTTAAGCAACAAGGGTTGATATATTTTGCGTTTGTGCATAGTTGTTTTGGGGTCAAAGCCACCACTATTTATTCATTGTAATATAGTGTGTTAATCTGCCTTCTGAGCTATTATGAACTCGGTTGAATATTTGTTTTGATATTGTACATTCTTGGTTGGAAAATCTATTAATTTGTGTTCAAACTTTGGTTTTGGAAATGAAAACCCGAACTAGGTCACCCGCTTTACTTAATTCGTATTATATTTAAGTTAATGAATTATGGGTTGCAATGTGTGATATTTTTGGAGTTTCAAAATGGTTATATTCATAACTTTTCTATTACATATGGTTTTTAGGCTTTTCATGAATCTTTATCATTCACTGAGTTTGTTATTAGGTATGGTTTAATATGTGTTTTCTTTCATATAAATATTCAACATTCAAAAAACCTCTGGTTTTCTTGCTACGAGGTTCGGTTCTTATAATGTGTCTGCGTGTGGATTGTCTAGAAGGCAAAGCCTTCGGCCTTGCCACAAGACTAACCCATATGACCATTATGCATACTCCAATCCTGTGATAGTTAAGTTTTCCTTTTTGATGTAGAGGGCCCTCTCTAGTTCCGATACATATAAACATTATTATGTCTAATATTATTATGTCTTATATTATTCTATAGAAATTACATGGTGAATTTTTTGTTATTATGCATAATTTTGAGATTGTATTTACTAAAAACATACACCTGATTTCCTTACACAACCTTATGCTTTTAGTCAACACTATACTTAGGACTTGGAATTTTCAACACAAAGGAGATGGTCATATTAAGCTCTAAAGAAGTATTATTTATACTCCTTTCGATATCTATAAAAGCAAAGTGTTCTATTAATAAAACATACAACATAAGTTTAAACTCTTTTCAACATGTAATCTTTACATAGTGTCTATTTCTGATTCCATGATTCCATATTAATTTCCATGAGTAAATAAAAGAAATATTCCAATCTGTGGATACTTATATGTGATCTTGGGCAGCCAGTTACAGTCAATGAGAAAATTAAGATGCACCTCCGAACCTACGAGTACCAGATTCACTTCTGGTGCTCACCCTGAGCCAATCTCACACTCAGGAACAGGAAAGGAAAATATTTTGTACCTTGCAGACTACCTGGTCACAACCATCTCTAGTCATAGGCATTCAAGAGTCTCCCTGGCAAACCAGTTCGAGACCTCTTCCTAAAGATATGCCCATCACCTCTTTCAGTGTCCTTTTTGGGCTTCTTTTCTCATTCTCCATGCCTCAGGTTACCCAACCCTTTTGGCCTCCTTCTTTATAAGAAGGATGGTTTCCAACTGTCCATCATGATTGTTTTCTCTTATTTGTTTCCAAGTGAGATATTTTCTTGCATCTTATTTTTCCCGTAATATTTCCTTAAACAAAATTGCAAGTAATTTTCCACATATACAAAGTTTGCATAATTATTTAATCAAGTCTCCATTCTTCATTTATTAAAATAAATGAAATTAAATTCTAAGGGTTACCAGAGTGGTTGAGGGATGTTAGAGAATGCGAATTTTTTGTTAATAATATTTTTCATTTATATTTTAACAATATTTTTCATTTTTATATGTTTCTCTTTATCTTCACAATTTTGATATGTTAATTTTTTATTTATACTATATACACTTAAATTCTATAAATTTATAAAATATTATAATAAAGTTCTAATATTTCAATAAAATATAAAAGTTAGATGTATAACATGTAAATTAAAAAAATTGCTTTAATCTTTAAATTTTATTGTCATTTATTATTTTTGAATATATATAGATATATATGTTAATTTTTTATTTATATCATATACACTTAAATTATATAATTATATAAATTCCTATATTGATAAACATTTCTTTTTGTAAGTCAATAATTCTATTCATGAAGGAAAAAAGTGTACATAGTGTCTGAGCCAAAACAGGTGGTCTCACCTCGACCGGGTTTGTTGACCAAAAATTGCACTAGATTACAAAAATACATAAGAGTAGCAAGAGACGCAATCCATAAATGGTTGGGCTAGAGGCACCAAAACACAACTAAAACATAAAAAACACCAGAAATCATGCTAGTCTTGAGCCGTGATGGAAGTCGGGTTTTTTGGGGCTGCTCCGGGAGGTGGTGGAGGGCGGAAGTCGCACTGAACATGCCCTTCGTAGTGTGCCATCCATGTCTCCAGTTGTTCTACTTTCTTAGTGAGTTGGTTTTTCCTGCGCCATACCACTACTAGTATTTCCCAGAGCTGACTCTGGAGGTAATGCAGGCATTCCAGAGAGGCCATCTGCAACACATGCTTCTCACGTCGGACCCGATCTTTAACATCCACCCGATCAATCCAACTTGAAATAAGAGCACGACAGTTATACAAGAAATAGTGTTGGAGACATTTCCCCTCTTGCACCTCGGAGTTAGCCAACCCGTGTTGGGAAAAATACTGAGAGGGGGGGGGGGGTGAATCAGTATTTAGGACTTGTTGAAGCCTCGAAAATCACTGCTACAACATTGGGGGATAACCACCCGGTCCGGACCTTAATGCAGCTCCTTTTCCGTTTGCTAGAGGTGGGTTCGACCGGGCTTATGCAGGTTAGCGTCGAACGTAATCGACTTCCATCGAAGCCTACGATATATCGACGTGAAAATGCATCATATAATCGGACGACCTTCTCGCCGATCATCAGTGAGAACACTCCTTGGGTCGATTTGGGCCCGCCAAACCATAACTAAGATTTTGCCTCTTCGAGAAGAGGACTTAAAAGAATGTAAATTTAATCTAATTGTAAACTTATTCTATAAATGCAAGCACAAAAGAAACTAATATAAATCCTATCTCAATTAGGTAGATATAAATCTAACCGAACTAAGAGCAAGATAATTAAGTGATGAGAATTTAAACATGTATGGCTTTTAATTAATGTTAGGATAACGAAGAAATTCAATTAGCTGACATTTGTGAGTACCAAAACACATTCTATTGAGACCATTTGACTGAAACAATAAATCAATAATACTTCGGAAGAAATTCACAAAAATGATATCGATTTTCAAATCAGTCAAGCTAATAGTTAAACAATAATATGTAGAATAAATTCACAACACATTAATATTTAATAAATCAGTTTTATAAGACATATTTTTGAGTAAATAGTTACTCAGAAATCAGAGTTAAATCCATAAGAACATAGATACATAACAATTTGAGACAAATTATCCATATAAACATAAATGCATAAACATGAAAAAAATGAAACAACAATTTTATTAACATAAAAATGAAACTGGTATTCGATACAGAAATGCCAAAAATACCAGTTAATTGAATCTAATTCTCTGATCCTGGTCTCTAATAGGACTGTACATTACTTGGCCTTCGCTTCGTGACTTTATCGGCAGAATGCAACCCCGCCCATCATGCAGAATACACATAGCTACAAACCTCAATAACACGTTCTAGATCTGAAACTTTCTCTCCTCCCCATCTACAATTCTAAATTCCTATTACAGAAATGCTTCTAGAAGTCTGGAATTGCAGAGGAGAGCCCCTTTTTACATTTTGCAATCTGCCATTTATAATCCTTCCAAAAGTATTTTTAGAATAGAGTTTGTTTGAAGAAAAATCTGCCCAATCCAACTTTAATTGCTCAAAAATTCCAATATTTAATTGTTGGAGTCTTCTCATTGATTGAAATCCTTTTCCTCAATATCTCTTCTACTGTTTTTCCTGCAAAAAGAAATTAAAAATAATTTAAGAAGCAACAATAAAATCTAAATATTATTTCTATCATTAAAACAAATCCAATCAAATTATATTTAAATAAATAAAAAGGAAATTTGAGCTTCTTATTGATACTCATAATGATTTTAATTAAACAAGGATATACTATTATCATGAATCAGTAATTAGAAGATATTTAACAAATGAAAATGAAGAACAAAACTTAAAATTGATTTTATTTTTTAAATTAAGCTGATTTTGGACGGGATTTTGACCTGGCTGAAATCCTCAAATCATTATTGAAACCTCCCCGTAAATGCTCTATTTTCTTCAATGAGCCGTCCTGGGCCTCATTTGGCCAAGAAATCTAATTTATGAGCTTCCAAAGGATAAGTCATCCATATAACCGACTCACTATCTTCCTTGATTTTAACCTGATCTTAAGATTTAAACATTGACCTCATCGCATCGCATAAGTTCAATGTGACTCAATCGGATCGGAAGTAATGAGCTCAATCGCATCGGGGCTGACAAGCTTAATCGGATCGGAGGTAATGAACTCAATCGCATCGGATGAAACTAATGAGCCTCAATCGCATCGGGAAAAATCATTGCATCGGGGTTTTTTAAAAGGATGTTCACATGAATATTTCCGATGCGATGTGTTTTATGCAAAAAATTAATTTAATTTTTTGTTTTTTTATATATTTGTTTTTAATATAAAATTTTAATTTAATTAAATTAATTATATTTAATATAATAATTAATTTATTTAATTCAAAATTTTATGTTAAAAATTATTCTTTTGTTTTTTGATCTTATTTTAGAGATGTTAAATTAGACTACGAAAAAATGATGATTTACCTAAAACAACCATTTTGACAATTTGGATTTTTTCGAGATTAATAATTTATTTGAAAATTGGAAAATTGGAATAAATGACTGAAATCCCGATGCTTTATGATTTGGCTGTATAAGTAAAAATAAAAATTGTTAGTAATAATTAATCTAGGGGTTAATATTTAAACTAAATGCATTATTAAAATCCGCAATTTTTTAACCCAGGTGACATAATTGATTAGACTTCAAAGGAGTGCTATTTACAAACCGATTGACCAAATGAGACGAAACAAGCATCAACAGGAAGCTTATAAAAAAAACGATTTCAACCAAGCAATCAAAACAAGAATCTAAAGAAAATGAAAAATTAACAAAATCCTAAGATAATTGACTTAATAAAATCATAAAAGGTGTTTAGATAAAAAAATTTATAGAAAGGGTCCCCATTATTTGATGTGAACAAGTTAAAAATGGGGGGTTGTTGTACCGTACAACAATTGGCGATTCACTGGAAGAAACAATTATCTCTGTTTGATAAAAATGAAATTTTCCTAAAATTAAAGTAAAAATAATTAAAGAAGAGAAAATTATTTTTGGAATGTTTGACTAGGTTCATTAATCCGAATAAAAGCAACAATCATCTTACTGTAATTTTCTTGAAATTCCTCATAAATTAAAATATCTCATAACTCTATATCAGTCCTTAATTAGTTCTAGAGATAAAGCAGGGGTCACTTTACAGCCGAGCTTTTAAAGTGTACCCATTTGTCACAGGTAGAGCCACTGCTGCCAGCAAACATCTATAGTCTCGACAGGGTTACCTTTTAATCATCAATGATTCAGAATCCTATCTATTTAAGAATTATTGACCTAGAGATAAATCCATTTATATATGCTTATTTTATTTTTTATTTTAATTCTTAAAAGCCATTGTCCTGGTTTGGTAGCCAGATAGTTGACAATGCCATTCACTGGTTATAATTGGACTGAACAAGCTGGCTCGTGATGAGACCCCTTGTCTTACAATTGTTTGAAATTATAAGCCATTACCCTGGTTTGTTTAGCAGTGTTGGTAATGTCAGCCTATTTTTCCCCTATGATCATGGTAAGCAGGCTCGTGATGAGACCTCTTATCTTTTAAGTTATAAATATATTTTTGGATTATACTCTAGAAAAATAAAACTCTTTTTAAATAGGGAGAATCATTAACTCCTTAAGAGTTCAGAATGACAATTTCAGAGTTAAAAGTGCTTTGTTGTAAAGTGTCTTTACTTGGTTAAAAATAACTTTTCTTGACTGATAATAGAATCTTGAAAGATCTTAATAAAGTATTGAAATCTCAAAATAATTACAATTTTGATGAAAAAGAAATTTCTCAGATTTCACGATACTTCGTCAACTTTTCTTGTTTTGTAATCTCTTCCTTAAGTATGTCTACCTTTATAATAAGAAAAACAAATTTTGCTAAGAGATTTCAAGAAAAAGCTAATAGGAGACTATTAACAATTTTTCCTATGTATGCCAACCATTGCTAAGTAACAAAAACCTTCCATATAAATCATAACAAAGTTACCAAAATCAAAATTGAAAACCAAAGGAAAAGAATTCTTAAACTAAAGTGAGAAAAGAAATCAGCAAACAAAATTAGAATGAAGCAAAAAGGTGGAAAAGAAAAATCCAAGCTTTTGAAATACAAACTCTAACACAAAAATGTTTATACCAATGTCTCAACAACATGAAGTAAAATAAAATAATCATGTAATCATTTCTTCTTATGTCGAGATCCATAAAATTTATACCTTGCAAGGTTGTAAATGCTTTAGGTTTCAGATAGCAGTGGTGATAAAATTCAGCCACAATGAAAATTTTATGTTTGATGTCAATCTTGTCATTTTCAAAGCATTATCTTAATCATTTTCTAATAAAAAAATGCTTTAAAGAAATAGATTAAAGGTTCAGAAATTTCCTAATGTAGCTGTTTCAATGAAGACTATCGTTGCTTCTTGAAAATAAAACCAGGAAAAGAGCAATAGGGCTTCCAAAATATGATTTGGCAGATGATGGAAAGATTTTATGAAGAGCTGCAAAACAGATTCAAATATCAAAACAAAACTGAAACTAAAGTAATGAAATGGAAATTAATGAAAGTGGGTACATGAATCTTACCATTGGATGATTGCATTTGATCTTACCTGAAGGTATCAATTTCTCCAATAATAGCTGACTTCTTCTTTTAGTTTGACATTAAAAATATGAAGAAGGAAAACTAACCAAAATCCCATAACCCAAAATCATTATTTATTTTACTTGCACTAGAGTAAGCAGTAAATGTAAAAATAGAATGCTTAGTGCTCAAGGGAGTTGAAATTAAAACAAATACATCAAAAATGAGAATGAGAATTTGCAGTAATGATTGTTTCTCAAAATATTATAAGTTTCATATAAATTCCATGATTTTATAAATTGTCCAGAATCAAGACCAAATCCAGGATAATAAAATTTAAATATGAAGATAGAGAGGTCTCGAATTCCATTTTTAATTATGAAATTATATATTTAAAACTTAAATGTATGAGAAATCAAAATGGTTTAAATATGCTGCAAATTGGTCATTAATTGCTTTCTTACCATAGTGGTTACCCAAGCTTGCTTTTTAAAACAACACATTGCCGTATCAGATAATTCGCCTCATATGTTTCTTCACCATGCTTTGAGTTTAATCAGCAAGACTTCACCTTTGTTGCTATGCCATATATTGATTAAATCTTAATGACTTCGAGGCATGCATTGGAATTTATCGCATCGGATGTCGCAATGGAAAATTGCCGATATGAACATGTGCAATGAAATGAAGCGATCGCATCATTAAAGAAATATTATATCGGGGATCGGAAAATATTTACATTGTGCTTCCCGTATCGCAAAACACACATCGTAGATTCAGAGAAGTGACATGAGCATAAATTTTTTTGATGAAATGATTGCACCATCGGCGATGTGATGGATGATGTAGCTAATCGGCAATCATCAAACTTTGGGTACCCGATGTAACACAATATATTTTTTGCGATGCCGATATGCGATGAAGAGCGGACCCGATAACTTTTTATAATGGGATTTCAATAACATATCGGATCCGAGACATCAACCCTTTTACAGTTTTGCTCCTACCATTATTGCGATTGAGCGGACGCGATATTTTTTATGAATTTGATTTGAATTTCATATCGGGTCCGGAATCATGTGTTCATTGCAATATCGGTAAAGTCGATTATCGGAAGTTGGTGATTCATGATATTGGAAGTATACTTCAACTGCAAAGCTCCGATATGCGAAATGAGATATGGCATATGAGTAAGATAATACATCGGAGGTATTTTATGAATAATTTGTTATCAAAAGAAATGCTAAGAACTACTTCCGATGAAATCTTATGATGCGAATGGTCTTATGATATTCCTTGAAATTTCAATTGGGTTTTCTAAGTGAATAAAAGCAATGTTAAAGAATGTTCAAATTCTAATGAATAACAAAATAAAATTTCCCTAAACCTGTTGCAAATTTGAAATGGGTTTACTGCTTATTTTATGTTTTGAAAAGAAATAAAAACCTGCAAATAAAACAGAACACAAATCAAAAATAAACTAAGGAAAAGATGAACTAATAATGGATGAGAATAAAGTTGTAAATGCGTACCTGAAAGGAATTTGTCTGTACATTGTACCTCATAAATCTTCAAATTCTTCCTTTGATTAAAATCATCTCATTATTTATTTTAAATCTAAGTGTGCAATCAGCCTGAATGAAATCAATCATTCATGTTCATAAAACATAAAATTTACCAGAAATAAATATAAAAATAGACTTTCCTTTTGAATTAAAACAACAATTTATTATCTCTGCTTATTCTGAATAACTTGAGAAGAATCCGTATTGTTATAGCGACTGTTCAATAATGTCTTTAGTGAATGAATATGATGCGTATTGCAGCATCAAATAATAAACTAAAGATTAGAATGGGATAAAGCCACTAATTGTAGAAAAATATCAAAACAGATTTGAATGTGTGCACTCAGCAAAATTGACATCCTTAAGATTAGCTTTAGCAAATTCCGAGGAAGATAATATGAACTTCATATGATTATTGTGAAAGGTTAGACTGACTACTAATGATGAAGTCAGAATTAAGCTTATCATAGACAATCATACATTTCATGGGATAATGAGATCATGAAGCTCTTACATCTTCAACCTTTATTATATAAATTCCAAAAGAAAATCTTAGAAGGAAATCTCGAAATGAAGAAAAGTGGCTTTGAGGCGATCGATGCCAAGTGCAACCTCAATTGAATTTAATCAAGACATTATTCAAAATAAGCAGAGTAGAGGTATTGATGCAAGAAATTTTAAAAAGGAAAGCAAGAATTAAAACTTTCTGATAAGGAGAAAATGTTTCAGTGAACATGCATGAGAAGGCTGATTGCTTTGTTTTATTTTTTAATCTACAAAACTGTTAAAACAAATTAACTATAGAAAACAAACAAACTAAATTAATTCTACTCCTATTCTAACCATATATATGAAAATGACTAGGTATAGTCATATTTCCAGTGTAGCCATTTTTTCATTTTAATTGCTGCATGTATGTACAGTTCAAATGTTAGAAATAAAAATACAAATCTAACTAAACTGAGGAAAATAAATCTGAAATCAGAATGTACAGTTATTGTTAGCAACTTAATTAAAATCTCTTTCTCTTGAAATTTCCTTTCTAATTGAATACCAATTGGATCATAGAAATCTGGATGGATTTCTATTAAAAATTTGAAAATGTTCAAAGGAAGAGATAACAGGCCAAATTGTGAAGATGAGCTTTTAAATTCAAAGGCCTGGAAAGAATTGTTAGTATTATGTACAAATGTTAAATTATTAACAATCTCCTTTGAGAGAAAAAATTCCAAATATTTTTCAAATGAATTAATGAAAAATGGATGGAAATCTTTCAAATGAAATGGAAAATTATTAATTGAATTGAATTGTTGGCCAGATTGCAAAAATACATTCTCTTGTCGACATTGCCTTTGAAAAAATAGAAGCTTTTGATGAAACATTAGCATTGATTGAAATTGAAATATTAATATCTTTTGATGTTCATGATTATAATATGAAACTTTAATTTCCCAATCGGGCAATGCATCAATTGAGTGTTTGATAGTAAGGTGTTCAATATGCCAGCGAAAAGTGTGAAAATTTTGCAAAATAAAATCAAAAAATAAATCTAAATTTAAACAAAATAACTGTGAAAGAAAAACTAAAATGAAATCACTACTTTTACAACTAATGTTACAACACAATTGGGATCGTTTTGAAATAATTTCATTTTCACAAGGATTGGCCAGAATTATGGAATTTGAGTAATTTTGAATTCCAACTTGTGAATTAGAAAATGAATTATGATTATGAGTAGGAATGAGAGCTTGATCACGATACGAATCATCAATTGGAAAGTTTTCTCGAATAATGAAATCATGAAGATAATTTGCTGCTCTAAAATGAGGATTGGTTGGGATAATTTCTAAATTGAAGCGTTCTTCATTCTCAGATGTTATTTGAATTTTATCATGGGGATTATTTTGAGAAAAATTGAAATCAACATCCTCAATATCAGAGTAATCATCATAAATGACCTCACAAGATTCTCTAGAATTCCCTTCAATCTCATCCAATATATCCAAACAAGGAGGAACAAGAATTTCATGTTCATTAATGGCAAAAGAATGATCGTTAATTGCTTCTCTATCTTGATAAAAACTTAATAGTAATTCATTTAGATCGGCCTCTGTATTTTCTGAAATATCATTAATATCAAGAGGGGAAAAATTACCATCATTAAAAATATCAGGATAAAGGGAAAAATGTGAACCCGAAACAATGCATTTAAAACTGTCTCTGTTTGAGAACTCTTGTGCATTATGCTCATTGTAAATTTCAGATTCTAAATCATTCCTTTGTATGCTCATGCTTTCTTGAAGAAGGTTGCTTTGCTGCTGTGATTTCGGCATTTGCTCATCATGGAGGAATTCAGAAATTTGTACAGCAGTTTGTATTTTATTATTTACTTCGATTGCTACTTGTACTTGTTGATTTGCGATCTGATTTTCTGAATTGACCGCAGAGTAATTTTCAGATTCCAAAGAAGTTCTTTCTCCAAAATTGCTGTTGTTGTCTTCTTGCATTTGATTAGAAATATTTTCCAAGCTTTGTAAAACCACTTCATCACAATTTATTTGCACATCCAAATTGGGATTCTCATTTATATTGTAATGGGATGGAACAAAGCTTGAATTAATTTCATATGGATTGGGAATGGGTGGAAGAGAACAAATATATTCAAACCAATCTAATGATTCTTCTTCCGTAGGTTTATGCTCGTCTTTAAATCTTAAGCAATTTAAATGAAATCGAATATTAAAATCATTAACAGACTCATTTTCAAACCTTCGTAAATATTCAATTTCTTCACATACCTGTTCATAATCATAGCCGTCAAATTTACAAATGAAAATTGTAACAAATTGATCCCAGCTGTGGATTGAAGAAACTGGAAGAGTTCTACACCAAATTCTGGCTTTTGCCGCAAATGTGAGAGTAAAAATTCTGCATAAAATGCCTTCATCAATCCCTTGAAAATCATAATTTGAAACATTTTGAATAAATTGAAAGACATGATTAAAAGCAGAAGAATTTTTCTTACCATCAAACTTTACTTGAGACAAGAGTCTTACCATTTCGGATGGAGTATTGGAAGATGCACGTCCATGTATACAACTCCAAATTGGAAGTTTTAAATGAGCCATTGTAATAAAAATGAAATATTAGAATTCAAAGACTCCAAAGTAAAACAAATCTCAGGCCCTCCTTCTAGTGCCAAAAATGTTGAGGCCTCGAAAATCGCTGCAACAACATTGGGGGATAACCACCCGGTCCGGACCTTAAAGCAGCTCCTTTTCCGTTTGGTGTGGTGGCTCCGACTGGTTTAACTAGGTCCAGTTACCTTCTCCCTATCGCTATTGGTTTACGATATATCATTAACTACCAATAGACAGGGATACCAGATCAATTCTTCTTGCTGATCAGGCAAGAGAATGACCCTTAAGCTGATTTGGGTTCAGCCAAACCATAACTAAGATTTTGCCTCTTTGAGAAGAGGACTTAAAAGAATGTAAATTTAATCTAATTGCAAAATTATTCTATAATGCAAGCAAAAAGAAACTAATCTAAATCCTATCTCAATCAGGTAGATGAAAATCTAACCCAACTAAGAGCAAGATGATTAAATAATGAGAATTAAAATATGTCTGGCTTTTAATTAATGTCAAACTAACGAAGAAATTCAATTAGCTCACATTTGTGAGTACCAAAACACATTCTATTGAGACCATTTGACTAAAATAATAAATCAACAACACTCCGGAAGAAATTCACAAAAATTGATATCAATTATCATATCAGTCAAACTAATAATTAAACAATAACATGTGGAAGAAATTCACAACACATTACTATTTAATATATCAGTGTTATAAGACAGATTTCTGAGTAATGGTTACTCAGAAATCAGAGTTTAATTCATAAGAGCAGAGATACTTAACAATTTGAGACAAATTATCCATATCAACAGAAATGCCAAAACATGAATAAAATGAAACAACAATTTTATTAAAATAAAAATGAAACTGGTATTTGATACAGAAATGCCAAAAATACCAGTTAATTGAATCTGCTTCTCTGATCCTGGTCTCTAACAGTACTTTACATTACTTGAATTTCTGCTTTCAGGACTAGAGCTGCAGAAATGAAAACTCTGCCCATCATGCATAATACAAGACATAAAGCATAAACCCTCAATAATGCTCAGATCTGAAACTTTCTCTCCTCCCCATCTACAACTCTAAATTCCTATAACAGAAATGCTTTTAGAAGTCTGGAATTGCAGAGGAGAGCAGCCCCTATTTACATTTTGCAATCTGCAATTTATAATCTTCCCAAAACTATTTTTAGAAGAGAGTTTGTTTGAAGAAAAATCTGCCCAATCCAACTTTAATTGTTCAAAAATTCCAATATTTAATCGTTGGAGTCTTCTCATTGATTGAAATCTTTTTCCTCAATATCTCTTCTACTGTTTTTCCTGCAAAAAGAAATTAAAAATCATTTAAGAAGCAAAAATAAAATCCAAATATTATTTCTATCATTAAAACAAATCCAATCAAATTCTATTTAAATAAATAAAAATGAAATTTGAGCTTCTTATTGATACTCATAATGATTTTAATTAATCAAGGATATTATTGATGCATGAATCTGCAATTAGAAGAGGCCGGACAAATGAAAATGAAGAAAACAAAACTCAGAAAATTGATTTTATTTTTAGAAATTCGGAGCTTGATTTTCTGCCTGATTTTTGACCCAATAAATGATCAAATCTGTTATTGAAACCTCCTCAGAAATGTTCTCCTTGATTTTCTCTTTCCAATGAGCCGTCCTGCGCCTCATTTGGCCAAGTAAAACTCAATTTATGAGCTTCCAAAGTTGATAAGTCAAATCTGATATAAATCTGGAAATTCAGTTGCTCCTCTTGACTCAATCGGATCGGAAGATTTGAACATTGACTTAATCGCATCGGAAGATTTGAACATTGAACTCATCGCATCGCATAAGTTCAATGTGACTCAATCGGATCGGAAGTAATGAGCTCAATCGCATCGGGGCTGACAAGCTTAATCGGATCGGAGGTAATGAACTCAATCGCATCTGATGAAACTAATGAGCCTCAATCGCATCGGGAAAAATCATTGCATCGGGGTTTTTAAAAGGATGTTCGCATGAATATTTCCGATGCGATGTGTTTTATGCAAAAATTTAATTTAATTTTTTGTTTTTTTATATATTTGTTTTTAATATAAAATTTTAATTTAATTAAATTAATTATATTTAATATAATAATTTATTTATTTAATTCAAAATTTTATGTTAAAAATTATTTTTTTGTTTTTTGATCTTATTTTAGAGATGTTAAATTAGACTACGAAAAAATGATGATTTACCTAAAACAACCATTTTGACAATTTGGATTTTTTTCGAGATTAATAATTTATTTGAAAATTTGGAAAATTGGAATAAATGACTGAAATCCCGATGCTTTATGATTTGGCTGTATAAGTAAAAATAAAAATTGTTAGTAATAATTAATCTAGGGGTTAGTATTTAAACTAAATGCATTATTAAAATCCGCATTTTTTAACCCAAGCGACATAATTGATTAGACTTCAAAGGAGTGCTATTTACAAACCAGTTGACCAAATGAGACGAAACAAACGTCAACAGGAAGCTTATAAAAAAACGATTTCAACCAAGCAATCAAAACAAGAATCTAAAGAAAATGAAAAATTAACAAAATCCTAAGATAATTGACTTAATAAAATCATAAAAGGTGTTTAGATAAAAAATTTATAGAAAGGGTTCCACATTATTTGATGTGAACAAGTTAAAAATGGGGGGTTGTCAGACTGCACAACAGACTTAATCAAAACTTTTTACTTTTCCATTCACTAAAACCCATACGCTACTTTGTTGAAGCTAACTAGCGTATACACGCGGATATGCTTCATAAAACTCGCGTATACACAGAGATCTTGTTATGCCATTAATTCTTCACTTATATCATTCCATCATTCATTCATTAGATGTTCAATAAACTGTAAACATGTGCAGTAAGAACAGAATAAATCATCACACATAAGCAACACACATAAAAACCAGGATTTTAGGTGGAAACCCAAGTCGGGAGAAAACCACCGCTGCCGTTGTCTTAGCCTTCAATATTTTACTATAGAGAAAACATCTTACAACATATGTGCTGGCGCAGCCTCCTACTAGCACGCAGACACCCACCTGCGCTTGTTTACCAGCCTCTCCTGGAAGGGAGCGACGACCCCCTGCTCTCGTTTACCAGCCTCTCCTGGAAGGGAGCTACGACCCCCTGATCTCGTTTACCAGCCTCACCTGGAAGGGAGCTACAACCCCCTGACTGAAGGCTACAACCCTCAGCACCACCATGGACCACGTTTCATCAATTTTCATACTGGATCCAAAGCTTCCTTTAGAACACAACTTGCAGGCCACGTTTCATCATATTTTCAGACTGGACCCACTCCATACATTTGAGCTCAATCATACATCATCAACAGATAGCAGTAACACAGCAAAACAGATCAGACATTTGATACTTCATACTTCAGCAAACCCTAATCTTCATACACACTTTCCTTTCACTGATCCTGCGTATATACGCGCCTTCGACCATACAAACCCACGTATACTTCTGTACATATTACAGAGATAATTTTACTGCCCATACGCGCTTTCTCTTCAGCAAACCCGCATATATACGTGCTTACTTTGCGGAGAACTAGCGTATAGTTCTTCAGACATTTAGGTCATTGCAATTCTTCAGAACAGATACATCACTCAGATTTTACCCTTTACTTCAAACAGATTTTTGCCTCATCTCAGATCTAATAATTCCATAAACATATCTAGCAGATACAAATACATTCCAGATCTAGATTCCCTTCTTCATCATTTCTTCATTGGTGCATCATACATTCAGATCTTTCATTCAACTGTAACCCTTTCCATTCAGATATGCTTCAGAGAGAAGTATTCATTCAAGCTCAGACTTCTTGCCCACATTTGCATAATGAATTTCTTCTCCTTATATAGGTTTATCCTTTATCAATACCATGAGCCAAAACCACATTACTTTCGATGGTATTCCTGGATGGGGTCACATAAACGAATCATTACTCAATACAATGGGTCAATACCATGGTGGTTACCCCTGGTTTTACATATTTAGAGCGCTTTTGCCCATACGCGACTTGGCACGTTATTTCCCGCGTGCATACGCTACTTGTCTAGAAAAATTCGTGTATGCCTTGAGACATACTCTTTTCATCATGTTCTAGCACATACTGACATTCCTTCCATCATTACCTTCTGTACTCATTTTATATACATCAGATTTACATCATTTAACAAGTTCATCAAGACATATTCCATCAGGGACAACTTCATCAAGTAGGTTGCCATCATCTTCATCAAGTGGGTTGCCATCAAGGACAACACTCAGCATCATATTGCCAACAACCCAGAATTCACCTTCCCACCACTTGCTCCCCCGCCCCTGCGAGTCTGCCCATGACCCTGTGACCCGCCTCCTATGCTGCCACCACACTTTCCGCCTCCACTGCTACCACCGATATTTCCACTGCCACATAGACCATGCACACCCACATTTCCTTTATGAGCATGACCGACAGTTTTTCCACCCCGACGTGGCATATCCGTAACCATAGCCATGTCCGCCGCCCCAATTGAATCAACTGCAACAAGGGGAGATTACGATTCTGACGTGCCACCAGATTCATGCCTTGCTGCACAAGAGGCACACCTTGAATTGAGATCAGGTACTAGACTCCCCACAAATGAAACCCGTAATCAACACCACCTGAAGCAACCCAAAAGCGCTATAATGTTTCCCACTCCCAGCAAGGGTTTGTCACCACTAGATAGTCAAGGCACCTCCACCGGCTTGAGCGACACAGAATATGGAGCACTAAACAATGGCATAGGATTTGAAACCAAATAAAAAAGACCTCTGAGTCAGAGACCAGCTACACAATTCAATGAACAGAACCCACAGGAAGAACCTCCCAGCCCCTTCGCGCCGAAAATCCTAGAAATAATATGAGAGCCTAGAATGTAACCTCCATTTGTGGGGTTTCCTGGACGACGAGCTCTGCCACCCTGTGATTACAAGACTGAACCGGTGCTCCTTCAACTACGAGAAGTTGGTAATCCCCACCCTGTCCTCCCTATCACCAATATTAAGAATGAAGCCCAAACACAGGGTCTAGAAAGCACCACTATCCTTGTAAGTTTCTCCATTGAACTCCCACACATTATTCCTTTGGAAATATGGCCTCTTACACTTCTTTCTCCCTAGTGGCCACCATAGATCCCAACATCAAACTTGAATGTAGAGACGAATGCTAGGTTCCTCCATCAGGTTGAGCCTTGAAACTTTGCCACCCCCAAACTCTAAAGCAACGTAATGGCTCACACGAGCGGCATATGTTATGGTTGTACAACGTCCTACCGATATAGTAATATCCCAAATTGGGATTAACATTAATAAAAGTGAAAATAGACAAAACACTACGGTAATAGAAAATACATCATCAAGACATGTAAATTGGAGCCAAAAACAACTTCTGAGCCATTTTATCAAATTGAATGGAATGAGTACAATAGTGGTGCTAGAAAGCTTTCACTTGGGCCTGCTCAAAGCAGGTTGAAGCACAACTCAAACCCAAACTAAATCTCCTGCTGGAAGTGGCTATGTGTGGATCTGTCTCTGTGCTGCCTAGCCCAGAAATGTTGCTACTGCTCCATTGAATATACTACTAGGGCTTGGAATAATTCTCAGAACATTTTGGGCTTTTAACCACGGACTTTGCTCAAGAAACTCGTAATAACCCACGAAGGATTTTTCCAAATACTGACCTCGAAATTTCTGCCTAATTTTCCCCTAGCTCCTCTAGCTATTGGCTGAGTTGAGATCCTAGTTTTTACTATTTATTATACCCAGAAAATTATTCCAAATTAATCTTGGCCTCTCCTCAATAAACCCAGAGAAACCCAGAAAGGGTTTGTCGTAGTTTTGACTTCAGAAATTGGACCTCTTGAGCTTGGCACAATGAACTGCTGGGGGAAATCAAACCACTCGAAGAATTTGGTCGGAATTTTTTCTAAAATTTTGCAATAAACCCTGGTAGGAGGTGGCTAATCTTCCCTCCAAATCTACTGATGAGAATTCCCTTCTCTCCAACCTCCCGACTCAAAATACTCACTACACTGTGTCCTCCACTGCGCAGTCTGCTCCTCCTCTGAGCAGTCCAAAAATGGCTATACTTTCCCCTGATGTTGGTGGTAGAAAATTCCACCACAAAAGGGTGGAAATCCTCTCCTGAGCTAGCACTTGAAGTCCCCCGAGGCAGAGGTTGAGATCTTTTCTTGAACACATCCTGTGCTAAACATCACTACAAACTTGGCTCTCTGGCTCAAGCGTGCTTTGTCAAAATGATAAGAAAAAAATAATTGAATGAATGAATGAATCCAAAGACTTCCCTTACCCCTTTTATTCATTAAGGCCCAATGTATGCCTTGGGTCTCACCTTGGCTTGTGCTCCCTCTCCTTGAACAATCACATGCTGCCTTCCTCTAGCCAATCCCACATTGTCCTTTTCGTGCCCCTTCTACGCTGCCACCTAAGGCCAATTCGACACCACCAATAGAGCCACAATTTTCCCTTAGGAACTTTAGGAAAAGAATTTATTTGGATTAATTATTAGTTGTGGGTCCCCTACCCACTTTATTTCCTCCCAACATCAAGAAATTCCAAAATAAATCAAAATTAATATTCCAATGAACTAACTGCTAATTTGGAATATTACAGTCCTCCCTGCCAAAAATTGCTTGTCCTCAAGCAATTTCTGAACAAGCATCCTCTATAGCTGACGCTCCCCCATGGTCCAGGGTCCCAGATGTGCCACTGAATCATCCCTGATTTCTGCGTTACCCTAATATCAAGGGATCCCTCAATACCTGGATCACAAGCCATCCTGTCCAACATGAATATCCCCTTGCTCCACTCACCATCCTTCCAGGCATAAGTAACAAAATCCCTTTGCACACCATCAGTGAGTAGGGAATCAAGATGATATGGCACTATGCCCCACTCCTCATTAAGTTTTTCTACCAAGTAGTCCATCCCATGCACTCCAAGAGTAGAACCTTGAAGATACCAACTAATCCCTGCAGAGATAGTGCCTTTCTCATGTGAGCTTCTTTTTATTTCATTTTTTTGGCCCACCTACATGATCACCCCCTATGGTAGCCAGCTCATCCGTAAGGGGTATTGAGTTGTAAAGAGCAGTGATGATCAAGCCCCCTACCGAACTTAGAGTGGTGCCACCATGTTAATGTTGTGCTACTCCCCACCGTGTGTAGATCAGATCCTCCTCTCCTGAGGCCTAGTGGTGGAAGTTCGGTGAGAGATAAGTTCATCCTGCCCAGGCATCACCTTGATTCCAACATCTCCACTAGGTCTGCCATCCACCCTCTCAATAATGTGTCGATACATTTTCTAGAGCCTAGAAACATACTATGATGCTACCTAGACTGTGCCCAGTATCCTCTGCTCATGCATGGTCTCGACATGCGCTGAGCAAAGAGTGATGCATGTCTCCCTCGTGACCCTCTCCCTAAGTGTAGGCTCAGTGATGAATGATATACCACCCCTGCAGATGATCATATCATCCCCCAACATGTGGTTTTCAACTAACGCACTGACCCAATGCCACGCCTGAGAAGTCTCTCCCCAAGTATGCTGAGTGTCATCTAAATATCTTGGGTTAGCTTCACATACCCCACTGCTCATGCCCAGAGTGCCAAATGACAACAACAAAATTGATTGTGCCCATGAGTGATGTAGAAGAGGGTTAGGTGTGTGAGTCCCCATGGATGCCGTCAAGTATCGCTCATCTATCTCCCTGTCGATCCTAGGTGAACTACCCCCAAAGGTATGCCCGATGTCTCCATCCATGAGTTTACCTGGAGCCAATACTCTAAGACCCTGATGTGCATCACCATACACCCCTGCATACGATCGATCATCCATGTACTCCTCGGCATACCACTGCACACTACGACATACCCCAGCTACTGCTATATCACCTTGTATCGTATTGTGCCCTATCTGTGTGAAGGTACCATTCACTCCTCACATGTACTCAATGTGATGTAAGACACTCCTACCCCACAATGCAGTTCGACACACTACAGTACACCACCATGCACCTCCATGTATACTAGTAGTCCACTGCTCAATGCTAGATTCTCCCACAGATCCTTAGATGTGATGGCCAAGAGTTGTCTCTCTACATGTCATACGACCCCCAATCGTTATCATCACCTCCACTGTTGCATCACTACACCCGCTGATGGATGGATCATCACTTCAAACTCTCCCTGAGGGGTCCAAGAAGTGAATCTCCCTATGTGGTAGTAGTGATGCCACCACCGCTCTGCTCCACTGCGACCTCAGTGCCTCACACAAAGGTGAAGAATCCTTGGCTCCATATAAGGCACTGTCTGGTGGCCTTCCAATGCCACCTCGTCCAACAATATACTGTCAAAGTATTTTGATCACCCCGTGACCACACGTACAAATGTTGTACCAAGACAACCCAAGGAGTCTTCCCATAAACTGGTTGGACATTGGAGCTGACCGAAACTCCCCTAGCGAATGTGCACGCTCAACTGCTAGGCCAATTGTAACCTCCAAGACATAGTCATCGGGCCTACCTGGGAAATGATAGGTAGTCCCACCCGGATCCCAATGCCAGTCTAGTGTTCCTGTATTCCAAGTGCTTGGAAAATACTGCTGAAGTACACCCGAGTCCAACACCATTTCCATAACCCACTCCACCAAGTACCAACTCAAAACCTCTTGCCATCCAACCTCAACATGCGAATGTTGCACCCTATGCAACTCTGACCGTCTCATCTCACTATCTAGGTAAACATATGAAATCTGACTACGTGGCTCCATCTCTCTCTTTTTAATGGGAAGAGGTGACCCAACAGTGTTGCTAGCCTCTGTTGAGATTCAACGAGAAGATTCAGCACCCACGCCTAGTGCATTAATCACCTGGTTGCATTAAGCACCCAGACTAGGGTGGGGCCCACAGTGCTAGTTTTAGGTGCATGTCTATTTTTATTAATATGGACATTAAATTGTAATCTATTATCAATTTGTTGTGCTAGTTGTAATTGAAGATACACTAGCGAGAAATTTAGTGAATTAAATATTAATTAATTCACAATCAGTGATATCACATGCAACTGAGGATTTACTATTATTAGTTGCATGCATGTCAGATCTAGTGGAGACCCAGTTGAGTTCTAGGTGAAATGGAAGTTGACTATCAGTTGTAGGATTATCTGATTTCACACATACATGCAAACACCCATTGGAGTGCCCATGATACTTGCGCAGTCAAGGCAAGCAAGAATTCCTCTCTCTTAGGGAACTTTACCATCAGGGATTGCGCAAGCAAGACATGCTATATGGAGGCTGAGAATTGGCTATGTGTTGGTCAGTTTTGCATATGACAGTGTGAGAAAATTAGCTGAGTACTGGAGGGCTCTTGTGAGAAGAGTTTTGTATGTAATTGTTTCATGACCCATGCTTAATATACAATAGAAGATAGTGGGGTTTTTAGCTGTAATCTTTCCTCGGGAAATTATTTGTGTTGTGTGTGATTGATATTTCTTCATGTTCATGTGCTTAGCGATTGTGTTTTTAATTCCGCAAAATATTTTTAGAAGTGATTCAGTATTTAACTTTAGTACAATGTTAGATCAGGTGAATCCAAGATATACATGGATATTGTATAATTTCTACATGGTATAAGAGCACAAGAAATCGCAGAAGTGAAGCAGGAGCTGAGTTTGTGAATAGATAGAATTCGAATTTGCAGAAAGACTTTCTTGGTGCTACAGTTGATTCAAGATCGAAATGCTTTCAATGGCTTGAGGTTAGAGTATGCACTTGAGGGCAGATCGAACTACATTTCTTGGAAGGATAGGCTAGAGGCAATACTCGAAGACAATGGCTTGAAGGAATTCATTGACAAATATGTTTCTAAGCCAGATGTTGCAGATGCTGCAAATATTGATGCATGGCAAAAGAAAATGGAAAAGACGAGGAGGATACTGTTGTAGGGAGTACGAGATCACATTTCTTCAAGCCTCCATGGGAAAGCCATACCATATGCAATGAGGAAGGCTTTGACAGATCTATTCCAAAGTAGTAGCGACCATAGGAAAATGGCGCTCAAAGATAAACTCAAGAAGATCGAGATGGAAAAGGGCGACACCATTCCAAAATATCTAAAAACGTTTGTCCAATGTCGGGATGAGCTAGGGAGCATTGGAATAACAGTTGCTGATGATGATTTGGTGAGCTTGGCTCTCCTAGGACTTCCCAAGAGTTGTCACAGTTATCAAGGCTCTGTCAATGGAAGGGAAACATTTCCAGATTAGGAACGATTGTGGTCGGATTTGGTGTAGGAGGAGTTCAGACAGAACACTAGAGATGGATCTTCATCTAAGAATGAGGATGAAGAGGATTGTGATTTGGCTGCCAAAGCAAGGAAAGGGAAGGAGAAGAAATTCCATTCGAAATCCGAGTCTAAGAATGGCACGAAGCAGGACATGTCCAAGGTGAAGTGTTTTCACTATCACGAGCATGAACATTTTGCTACTAACTGTCCACAAAAGAAGAAGAAAAAGAAGGCTGGAGGATCCACAGCTGCTGAGGCCCTTGCCTCACAATTTGAGCTTGAATTCTCATTGATCGCATGCATGGTGTCCAGTGCATTAGGATCTGTGTGGTATTTGGATAGTGGTGCTTCCTTTCACATGAAGGGAGATAAGGAACTTTTCAGTGACTTGGAGGAGAAAGATCTCCAAATGCATATTGAAATGGGAGACGATGGACGATACAGTGCTACCGAGATTAGTACCATTACCTTTCAGAGGGAGTCAAAAAGATGTAATTCATGTACCAGGTCTAAAGAAAAATTTGGTCTCAATCACAATGTTGGAGGATAAATGCTATGACGTTGTTTTTAGTAATGGAAAAGCTTTTCTGCAACATAAAACAATAGGTCAAGCCAAGAGGATATGGATTTGGGTTAAGAATATCTATAAGTTGGAGGTAGATGGCCGCACAACAATTATGGGCAAGGCAGATCAAGTGGTGAGCTGGGATGAGGGCGAATAATGGCACAGGTGATTGGGCCATATTCACCATGGAGCCTTGAAAGTCATGCTACATATTTCTATTGGTCTTTTTCAGGGGTACACTTGCGCAGTCGGACACATGCAAGGGATGTACTATGGGAAAATATGTAAATTCCACCTTTCATGTGAAGGAAATCGAGCTTCCATTAGGGGAATTTTGAGGTCTAAAATGGACCTCCTAAGGAAATAATAAAATAATAGCTAAACCAATAAAATAATATTTATGAATTTTCAATTCACTTTTTGCACCAAAATCCATGTAACCATAGTTAAACTCAATTAAAAAGCTGTACCAAAATAAAATTAATAAAAAAATTGTATTGATGTGACTATAAATAAGAATGAACTTTTCAAGAAAAAGTCATTATCATTGAACAACTAATGCATTTGTCCTTTGTACTTAAATAATTTAAAATAAAATATAAATATAAAATTATAAATTCTTAATTATATTATATGCTATTAATTAAAAATTATATTATTTAAATTGTATAATAACATGTAATTAATATAATATATAAAAATAATATGATATAATATAATATAATATAATATAATAAATGTATAGGGATATGCATTGTTTCTTTCTAGAAATATGAAATGACAATACTATTATTTTATTCAAAAAGTGTGAAATAACATTTATTAGGAGTACTTTACTTTGACTTTAAAAGTACTTAGAGCACTAGCATGGTTAACCATGAGTTTTTATCCACCATTGAGAATGTGACAAGTACGTACCTTTAACTCAAGCAATGCCACCTCAACCATTAGGGATGATGTTATCTCCTAAAATGGGATTGGTTCTCATAAAGTGAACTTTGATTGTACATTTTCCTTAGGAGGCCCATTTTAGACCTCAAAATTCCCCTAATGGTGGATCCTTGAGAGAGTACACACAGATGTGTGTGGTCCTTTCTTGGTTGGTTCAACAACAAAACATAAGTATTATGTAATATTTTTGATGAATTTTCTCAAAGTGTTGGATCTTCTTCTTGCAAAAGAAAGATCAAACATTCTCTAAGTTATGTGATTTTAAAGCACTTGTGGAGAGAGAGTCAGGGAAGCAAGTGAAGGCTCTTAGGAGCGATAATGGTGGAGAATACATCTCTAACGAATCCATGAAATTTTGCAGCAAAGAAGGAATTCAAAGAGAACTCATAGCGCCTCATAACCCATAGCAGAAAGGGGTTGCGGATAGGAAGAACAAAACTATTGTGGTGCAACACGAGCGATGTTGCATGATCAAGGCCTACCGATGCATCTATGGGTGGAAGCATGCAATAAAATTTTACATGTGCAACACTGTTGTCCTCATAGAGTACTTGGCATGAGTACACCTGTAGAGGCTTTCATTGGTAAGAAAATTGATGTTTAACGCTTTAAGATTTTTGGCTCATCTATTTATGTGCGTATGACCAAGGACGCCAGGAAGAAGCTAGAACCAACAACTGAGGTTGGGATTTTTGTGGGTACACTCAAACACCCCATATTTATCATGTGAATTTTCCAAACAACGGAATGATTGTTGTGCGACGTAATATCAAATTTGATGAGGAGAAATCCATGCGGTTTTCCCTTGAGAGGGAGCTGGACTTGCATGCAGAGGAGGAACTGCTGGTTCCCAAGGATGAGTCTCAAGATGTGGACCAACCACATGAGGAGGTTCATGGTGTGTATGAAAACACTAATTTAGAGCCATCCATTAGAAATGGCAGAAGGCGCACCACGGAAGCTGATAGGTTGAGACTTGATACTGCACAAAATGTAGGAGCCCCTACTTCACAGCGTAGACAGAGACAGTCTCCTGATCGATTTACTAGATACATGGATCTTATGAGAAAATGTGTTGTGACTAAACCATCTTCCTTTTAGGAAGCAGTGCAGTATCCAACTTGGGTTGATGCAATGGTGGAGGAGTGTGACTCCATTGTCAAGAACAGTGCATGGGAGATAGTCCCAAGACCGGTCAAAAAATAAGAGGTTGGATCGAGATGGATCTACAAGGTAAAGCAAGCTGTTGATGGGAGTGTGGAGAAATAAAAGGCCAGATTTGTGGCCCGAGGTTTCTCACAAATCGAGGGGATAGATTATGATGAGACTTTTGCGCATGTCGCAAGGTACTCTTCCATAAGATCCATCCTTTCACTCTTAGCGCAGATGGGCTAGCGCATTCATCGGATGGATGTGAAAACTGCATTTCTCAATGGGATCATTGAGGAAGAGGTGTACATAAAGCAGCTTGAAGGTTTTGAAATCTTCAACAATGAGTCGCATGTGTGCAGGTTCAAAAGAGCATTGGATGGGCTGAAGCAACCACCCCATGCTGGGTACACTCAGATAAAAAAATATTTCACTAGACTGGGCTTCACCAAAAGTGAAGTAGATGCAAACCTATACCAGATTGTGGTTGAGGGTAAGATATTGATCATTTTTCTTTATGTTGATGATCTAATTTTTACTGGTGATGAGCAACTGATACACTCATGCAAGGAGGATCTTGCAAGGGAGTTCGAAATGAAGGACATCATACTCCATTATTTCCTTGGATTGGAAATATGGCAGCAGGATGGTGAAATTTTGTGTCTCAAGGCAAGTATGCAAAGGAGATACTGGGTAATTTTAACATGGAGAGCTGCAAAACCATGGTTAATCCTCTTCCAGGAAATTGGAGGAAAGAGGATGCTACTTCTAGAGAGGTAGTGGATGCTACTGTCTACCGACAGTTAGTGGGTTCACTAATGTATCTAGTGAACATGAGACCAGACATTTGCTACGCAGTTAACCAACTGAGTCAAGCTATGGTTAAGCCTACCAAGCTCTTTTGGAAGGCGAGGAAGCATGTCCTGAGATACATGAGAGGCACATTAGAGTATGGTCTATGGTACAGATAGATGGATGGAGTGAAGTTGAATGGATTCACGGATGCAGATTGGGATGGAATTCCATCAGATAGAAAGAACACATCAGGGGGGCATATTTAGCATTGGATCGATAGCAGTTTCCTGGTACAACAGAAAACAACGATCTTTGGCACTCAGTTCAGAGGAAGCAGAATACATGACAACAAGTCAAGCTGCATGTGAGGCTATTTGGATGAGAAAGATCTTGGTTGGTTTGTTTGGTTCTCAGATGGATCCGATAGTGATTCATTGCGATAATCAGAGTTGCATTAAAATATTGATTAATCCTGTGTTTCATGATAGGTCCAAGCATATAGATATCTGATACAATCATCTCAAAGATTGTGTGCAGAGAAGGATCATGTTGCTTCAATACATTCCCACGGAAGATCAGGATGTAGATATTCTGACGAAGGCTCTCACCAGGAGAAAATTCGAATACCATAGAGACAAGATCAGGGTGAAGGATAATCCATTTCTTGTTGAGAGGGAGTGTTGAGATTCAACAAGAATATTCAGCACCCACGCCTAGTGCATTAAGCACCTAGTTGCATTCAGCACCTGGTTGCATTAAGCACCTAGACTAGGGTGGGGCCCACAGTGCTATTTTTGGGTGCATGTCTATTTTTATTATCCCTTAATTAAGATGGACATTAAAATGTAATATATTATCAATGTGGACTTGAATGAGTTAACTAAAAGTGATAAATTCAGTTCTTTAGTGGATTTCAAGTTAGAGGTTGTTGGTGAGGCATGCAGAGTAATTCTAGTTGTAACAGAGTTCGAAGTGCAGTGGTGAATTAGTTAATGCAGGTTGTAATCAATTTAACTCAGTTAAGTGATTTAAAATCAGTTGTGCTAGTTGTAACTGAAGATACACTAGTGGCAGATTCAGTGAATTAAATATTAATTAATTCACAATCAATGATCTCACATGCAACTGAGGATTTACTATTATTAGTTGCATGCATGTCAGATCCAATGGAGACCCAGTTGAGTTCTAGGTGAAATGGAAGTTGACTATCAGTTGTAGGATTATTTGCTTACACACATGCAAGAAAACACCCATTGGAGTGCCCATGATACTTGTGCAGTTAAGGCAGGCAAGAATTCCTATCTTTTAGGGATCTTTACCATCAGGGATTGCGCAAGCAAGGCAGTCTGTCTAGAGGCTGAGAATTGGCTATATGTTGGCCAGTTTTGCATATGACAGTGTGAGACAATTAGCTGAGTACTGGAGGGATCTTGTGAGAAGATTTTTGTATGTAATTGTTTCATGATCCATGCTTAATATACAATATAAGATAGTGAGGTTTTTAGCTGTAATATTTCCCCAGGAAATTATCTGTGTTGTGTGTGATTGATCTTTCTTCATGTTCATGTGATTAGCGATTTTGTTTTTAATTCTGCAAAATATTTATAGAAGCGATTCAGTATTTAACTTTAGTACATTGTTAGATCGGGTGAATCCAAGATATACTTCTACAACCTCGTCTATGTATGATTGAAGGGGGATGCTCTGACACTCCAATGTGCCCTCTAGCTGTACCATTAGGGAATCCAACTGTTACCCAATGTGGGCCAACTTGGTCGCTGACTCGACACAAACCACTCTCATGCCCTCTAGTTCCTCGTTCTAAAACAAAATAACCTCTCATATTGATGTGGCCTTCCCTTTCAAAGCTATAATGTCGGCCTGAAGCTGATGACACTACTGTGTGCGACATCGTCCAATACCGTTGTATCTCCTAGCACCTCATCAAGGGCCAGCCCAAAGGATGGTTGCACACCCTCCTCCATAGACACTCCAACATGTAAAAAATGCTCACTAGTTAGCTGCATGTGATTGTCATCCGAAAATTCTGTCATAGACCTAGAGGTCTTTGTACCTATCAGCTCCTCAACAATGGTGGAGATGTATCTTGACACCTCTTCAACGTGTGACGTGTTGCTATCATCAGAGAACTTGGTCACAACCATGGAAAATCCATTGATGGATAACTCAACAGTGGGTGGTGTCTCATCAACGAGTGTATGTGTTGAGGAGGTAAATCCCCTCTGCGGACAGAGGCGATCCCTACTAGCCCAGCAGGGGTCTAGCAACAATCAAACAATGTTATGACGCAAGCTCCTAGTTACGAATGAAGGACTTGGGATAGAAGCCTACCTGGATTCCAATGCCATGACCTGAAGAAGAAGCGTCCCCGTTCCTCAGCCTCGGCAGATCACAATCCCTCCACGATCTCCGCGGATGAACACCTGCACATGGAAGAAACGAACAGATACAAGCATAGAAACCAGCATACGTAACTAAACATCAGTCAGAAAGGACGTTACTCACATTAACATGATGAAAAACAGAGTGGAACCATAATCATAATCATCTATTAAATAATAAACGAAGAGAGATTACAACCAAGTTCTGACGTCGCGGTCTCCTTCGGATGGGTCTCCAGTCGTCCACGTCTCGCAAAGCTCGCCAAGGAAAGGGAAAACCTCTCCGGAGTCTCTCAACAATGGTCTCCTTACTTGAGTCGGCCTTAAGGGAAAGAGAGGATTCTTTACAGCACAAAGGCTCTTGGGAATATGGAGATTCAAAGCTTAGGCACTTCAAGACTAGCTTGCCATGGGATTGAGCAGGTTTTTATAGATGGGGAAGGAGGGAGTTGGGATCCCTATTATTATGGGATTGGCCCTATCAACAAGGAAGGTTCCATGGGAGGTGGCAAAACCACTTCCCTTCCATAGAACTCCCGTAGCCAAACCTCCCAACTCAAGATAGGCAATGGTTTGTGAGTTTGTTGGAACTCAACTTCCGCCATCCTTATTTAAAAAACAATCCCTAAATTGGGTGGCGCGACTACGGCTCTATGACAGAGCGCCAGTTGGCGCGACCTCTTTGCAGGATTTTCCCCATTGGCGCGAGTACTGAACTGCCTGCCCGCGCCAATGCCAAAAGGGATGTTTTTCATGATTTTTGCAAGGAGATGTCTCAAGGGCAAATGAGGCTCATGCTTAGAGGAATGCATTGATGATTTTTTCAAGGCATGACAATGTTCACAGGTCACAAAATGGGTCCTCCATTGTGCGGGACGGGGAATGGTAGGGACGGTGACAAATTACTGTGTAACAGTATGCTCAGTTGTCTCCTTGCTAACCATTGCCCCTTCAACTACTCTTTCATCTTCTTCCTTATTCTGTCTCACTATCCATACATAATTCCACGAAATTCCCCTTGATTTGTATGTGTCTCTTAGTTCACGGAACTCCCAAAAAGAGAGGGATGCTTGAATGTCATGCCCCAATGATTGGTATGCCCGCCAACTTGCTGCCAATAACTCCACATTAGTTGCAATAATGTCTTGCCATCTTGATGTATTATCCACCATTCTAGGCATAGTGGATTTGTTGTATAATTGAGAATGGTCCTGATTCCCAATTATTGCATGAATAAGTTTCTTCTCCACATTAACCATCATTTGTTGCACGCTAATCACCTCATTCAAGGTTACTACCATAACATCTAAGTTTAACATTTCTTGGGATCCCATTATTATTATTATTATTAATTATTATATATATATATATTTATGGTCTTCTCATAGAATGAAGGGTTTCCCAAAGGCTGAGCCAAGATTATGCTCTGATACCACTGTAATATCCCAAATTGGGATTAACAATAATAAAAGTGCAAGTAGACTAAAAGCTACGGTAACAAAAAATACATCATCAAGACATGTAAACTGGAGCCAAAAACAATGGTTGAGCCATTTTATTAAATTGAATGGAATGAGTACAAAGTCATGTTGGAAAGCTTGCAACTAGTCCTTCTCAAAGCAGGCTAAAGCACAACTCAAACCCAAGCTAAATCTCCTACTAGAAGTGGCTCTGCGTGGCTCTGTCTCTGTGCTTCCTAGCTCATAAATGTTTTTGCTGCTCCATTGAATCTAATACTAAGGCCTGGAATAATGCTAAGAAAATTCTTGGCTTTTAACCACGGTCTCTGCTCAAGAAACCCACAATAACCCATGAAGGATTTTTCCAAATATTGACCTTGAAATTTCTGCCTAATTTTCCCCTAGCTCCTCTAACTGCTGGCTTAGTTGGGATCCTAGTTTTCCCTATTAATTATACCCAGAAATTTCTGCCAAATTAATCTTGGCCTCTACTCAATAAACCCAAAAGAACCCAGAAAGGGTTTTTCCTAGTTTTGACTTTGGAAATTGGCTCTCTTGGGCTTGGCACAATGAACTGTTGGGGGAAATCGAACCACTAGAATAATCTGCTTGGAAATGTCTCTGGAATGCTGCAATAAAATTGGGTAGGAGGTGGCTAGCCTCCCCTCCAAATCTCCTGATAAGAATTCCCTTATCTCCAGCCTCCCAACTCAAACTCCTCATTACACTGCGTCCTCCATTGCACAGTCTGCTCCTCGTCTGCGCAATCTAGAAATGGCTATGCTTCCTCCTGATGTTGCTGGTAGAAAATTCCTTCACAAGAGGGTGGAACTACTCTCCTAATTGGGCACTCGAAGTCCCTCGAGGTAGAGGTTGAGATTTCCACTTGAAGATCTCGTGTGCTAAACAACACTGCAGACTTGGCTCTCTGGCTCTAGCATGCTCTATCAAAATGACAGGAAGAAAATAACTGAATGAATGAATGAATCCAAATGAGCCTTCGCTTCCTCCTTTTATCCATTGAGACCTAACATATGCCCCGAGTCCCACCTTGGCCTGTGCTACCTCTCCTTGACCAATCACGTGTTGCCTTCCTCTAGATAATCCCACATTGTCATTTTCGCGCCTCTTCTACACTGCCACCTAAGGCCAATTCGACCCCACCACTAGAGCCACAATTTTCCCTTAGGGACTTTAGGAAAATACTTTATTTGACTTAATTATTAGTTGTGGGTCCCCTACTCACTTTATTTCCGCCCAACATTAGGAAATGTCAAAATAAATCAAAATTAATATTCCAATTAGCTTATTGCTAATTTCGAATAGTACAGATACATTATTTTGAAAGGTCCGGGAGGTACCCCCTCACAACAACTCCACTTGTTTTCAGACATGGGAGCTAGTCTCCACGTGTATCCCAGGATCTCACCGTTTTATCTCCTAGCACCTCATCAAGGGCCAACCCAAAGGATGGTTGCACACCCTCCTCCATAGACACTCCAACATGTAAAAAATTCTCACTAGTTAGATGCATGTGATTGTCATCCGACAATTCTGTCATAGACTTGGAGGTCTTTTTACCTATCAGCTCCTCAACAACGATGGAGATGTATCTTGACACCTCATCAACGTGTGACGTGTTGCTATCATCAGAGAACTTGGTCACAACCATGGACAATCCATTGATGGATAACTCAACAGTGGGTGGTGTCTCATCAACGAGTGTATGCTCAATGGTCTCCTTGCTAACCATGGCCCCTTCAACTACTCTTTCATCTTCTTCCTTATTCTGTCTCACTATCTGTACATAATTCCACGAAATTCCCCCTGATTTGTATGTGTCTCTTAGTTCACGGAACTCCCAAAAAGAGAGGGATGCTTGAATGTCATGCCCCAATGATTGGTATGCCCACCAACTCGCTGCCAATAACTCCACATCAGTTGCAATAATGTCTTGCCATCTTGATGTATTATCCACCATTCTAGGCATAGTGGATTTGTTGTATAATTGAGAATGGTCCCGATTCCCAATTATTGCATGAATTAGTTTCTTCTCCACATTAACCATCATTTGTTGCACCCTAATCACCTCATTCAAGGTTACTGCCATAAAGTCTGAGTTTAACATTTCTTGGGATCCCATTATTATTATTATTATTATTAATTAATTTTATTTTATTTTATTTTTTAATTTTATTTTTTTTATGGTCTTTTCATAGAATGAAGGGTTTCCCAAAGGCTGAGCCAAGATTATGCTCTGATACCACTGTAATATCCCAAATTGGGATTAACAGTAATAAAAGTGCAAGTAGACTAAAAACTACGATAAAAAAAAATACATCATCAAGACATGTAAACTGGAGCCAAAAACAATGGTTGAGCCATTTTATTAAATTGAATGGAATGAGTACAAAGTCATGTTGAAAAGCTTGCAACTAGGCCTTCTCAAAGTAGGCTAAAGCACAACTCAAACCCAAGCTAAATCTCCTATTAGAAGTGGCTCTGCGTGGCTCTGTCTCTGCACTGCCTAACCCATAAATGTTTTTTCTACTCCACTGAATCTACTACTAAGGCCTGGAATAATGCTCAGAAAATTCTTGGCTTTTAACCACGGTCTCTACTCAAGAAACCCACAATAACCCATGAAGGATTTTTCCAAATATTGACGTTGAAATTTCTGCCTAATTTTCCCCTAACTCCTCTAACTACTGGCTTAGTTGGAATCCTGGTTTTCCCTCTTAATTATACCCAGAAATTTTTGCCAAATTAATCTTGGCCTCTACTCAATAAACCCAAAAAAACCCAGAAAGGGTTTGTCTTAGTTTTGACTTTGGAAATTGGCTCTCTTGGGCTTGGCACAATGAATTGTTGGGGGAAATCGAACCACTAGAATAATATGCTTGGAAATGTCTTCGGAATGCTGCAATAAACTTGGGTAGGAGGTGGCTAGCCTCCCCTCCAAATCTCCTGATAAGAATTCCCTTATCTCCAACCTCCCGAATCAAACTCCTCATTACACTGCGTCCTCCACTACACAGTCTGCTCCTCGTTTGCACAATCTAGAAATGGCTATGCTTCCTCCTGATGTTGCTGGTAGAAAATTCGTTCACAAGAGGGTGGAACTACTCTCCTGATCGAGCACTCGAAGTCCCCCGAGGTAGAGGTTGAGATTTCCGTTTGAAGATCTCGTGTGCCAAACAACACTGCAGACTTGGCTCTTCGGCTCAAGCATGCTTTGTCAAAATGATAGGAATAAAATAACTGAATGAATGAATGAATCCAAATGAGCCTTCCCTTCCTCCTTATATCCATTGAGACCCAACATATGCCTTGGGTCTCACCTTGGCCTGTGCTACCTCTCCTTGACCAATCATGCGCTGCCTTCCTCTAGCCAATCCCACGTTGTCATTTTCGCGCCTCTTCTACGCTGCCACCTACGGCCACTTCGACCCCACCACTAGAGCCACAATTTTCCCTTAGGGACTTTAGGAAAATACTTTATTTGACTTAATTATTAGTTGTGGGTCCCCTACTCCCTTTATTTCCGCCCAACATCAGGAAATGCCAAAATAAATCAAAATTAATATTCCAATTAGCTTATTGCTAATTTCAAATAGTACAGATACATTATTATGAAAGATCCGGGAGGTACCCCCTCACAATGACTCCACTTGTTTTCACACATGGGAGCTAGTCTCCACGTGTATCCCAGATCTCACCTCCATCGGGGAATATTGATAAAAAATTATAATATAGTACAATTTCAATAAAATGTAAAAGTTAAATGTATAAAAGAAAGATATATAAATTACAAAAATATATATTTTAATCTTTAAATTTTATTATCATTTATTACTTACATTATACTAAACACTTAATTATATAATTTTATAAATTAACTTACATGCGATGTTATTGGTAACTTATAGTTTCTGTTTTGAGCTATGTATTGGTTTATCATGGACGCCGGAATGGTTGTTATTGGCTCTCGTGGCCTGATCAGTAGTGCACTACCAGTATATGTAACATGTAACTTATCTTTTAATGAAAAGTTACAAATTTTTCCTTTGTGAAAAAAATAAATTTATAAATTTATAAATAATTATAATAGAAGTATAGTATTTCAATAAAATATAAAGGCTAAATATATAATAGACAAATATGCAAATTGGAAAAAAACGTTTTACAGTTTAAATTTTATAGTAATTTATTATTTATATGTGTGTGTATTATTTATTTATACCATACATACTTAAATTATATAAATTTATATATTTATACGTCGCTATAATAGAAGTATGATATTTCAATAATATATAAAAGTTAAATACATAAACAAAAAAAATTACATTAAAAAAATATTCTTTAAATTTTGTTGTGAAATATATTCAAATTATATATAAAAAATAATTAACCATTCTTAGCATTATATATAAAAGATAAGTCTCATTTATATTATGATCTTCATCATTTGTAAAAATGAATGGTGGTTGCACATTAAATGATTAATGTTTACCTATTATGATTTTATAATGGTTTGTAGTTGTATAGTTAGGTGTGATATTGTAATGATCTTAATGATGTAATTGGGTAATTATATATAAAATATAAGTGTCTTCATTTATATTATGATGTTCATCATTTGTAAAAATGAATGGTGTTTGCACATTAAATGATTATGTTTACTTATTATGATTTTATGATGGTTTGTAGTCGTGTAGTTGGGTGTGATGTTGTAATGATTTTAATGATGTAATTGGGTAATAGGTTATATTCTCTTTATGACATCTTTAATGGTTGAGACTTAATAGACTTCTAATCAAATTGTCTCAACTATGAGGGCATGGCTATTTCTCTTAATTAAAATTGAATTAAGATGAATGTTGGTTGGGGATGAAACCCTCAATTTATCTCTCATTGTTAGTCAAAAAATCAATAGCCACCTATAAAAGCCTAAAATAAACTTGCATAAGGGCAAGCTACCATATCTTAGATTACTCATTATTAGTCAAGAAATCAATAACCACCTATAAAAACCTAAAATAAACTTGCATAAAAACAAGCAACCCTATCTTGGATTACTAGAAGGAAAACCCCATGGAAAGATTCCTCAAAATGTATTGAGAAAACTAAATAATTTTTTTTATCAATTAAAATTATTTAATTTTTAAAAATAATTAAAAATATTAAATCAAAATAATTATTAAATTCATATTATTAAAATATAAATTAAATAAAAAAAAATATTACTAAAATTTTGAAAAATAAACCCTTCACCTATTCAAATAAAGACATGAACCAAAACCAACCAAACATTTTATATTAAAATCCATTTAAACTTAAACCACTATGTTAATGAAACGTAATCAACCTAAGTACTTCTCACCTCCAAGTATCATAGATTTTAACTTTTTTTATCACGGAAGAGTTGGGTAGTTGAGAGGGTTATGGGGATGTTGGGATAAATTAAATAAATCTCTATGTGATAATTAGACTTGCATTATATAAATAAAGAAATCGGTTTTAAATGAACAATGTTCTTGGAAATATTGTGTAGTGGTTAATAATAAAATATAAACAAATTAAAAAATAATGTTTGAAAAATAATTTATTACTTTCATATTTAAACATTTACTTATTTTTAATTTAACATATGTATTTAATTAAATTTTTTAGATTTTATATTTTTCCTAAATTTAAATTAAATTAAATTTTTACATTAATATTATTATTTTATTTACTTTTTAAAAAATTATTATTAACTAAATTATATTTATTTAACTTTTTATTTTTATTATTTCCTCGTATCTTAACATGAAAAACATCTCAACCCATGAAAGAATCTTAATGCCATCAGAGTAAAAAATATTTCACTCCCAAAATATAAAGTGCATGTTGAGTTCATATTCAATTAAAAAACGTTTACAATATTTTTTTAATTTTTTCAAAAAGTTATATCATTCTTAAAGGTAGAAACATCTAATAAAGGCAAGGTTTCACCCACTTTATGTATCAATATTTAATACCATTTTATACTAGCAATTGCACAAAGGTGCAAAGGAACATCGATAGGATGAACTTGTAAATGTGGAAAGTAGTAATTAACTGAATTTTAGAAAAAAAAAATAGGAAAAAAGTGAGGAAACAGAGATTTTTAAATTTTCAGATTGCATTTATAATGGAAGACAACAATACAGACAAATATAGACCTCAAAATTTTTGTTGAATATCTCTCTCAAACAACCCAAACTACATTATCAACCCCTCCTTCAACAAGCATTCCTAACAAGCCTTGCATTGCACTTGTAGCGATTCCTGATGCCCAACCTGGATCTATTGCACTCGAAAGGAGTGTAAGGGGAAAGCAAGCTGCATCAAATGTTTTGTGAAGTTTTTTCTCGATAATCTTAAAAGGAATTTAATAACAAAAAGCAACTTGATTTGGTTCAACACAAGCTAATGCCTCTAAAGGAATTTAATGAGAGAATGCAACTAGATTTGGTTCAATGATGTGTTGTTTTGATGTGTGATTGAAGAACCATCGTCCTCTTAAATTATTGGTGTTATTATTTTTGTTGTGGACATAGCCTTTGAGCCTTTGAACATGAAAAATGCAATATTTGTATTATTTTATTGGAAAGGTAATGCTTTTTCTCTTTCGAAAAAGGAACACTTTTCATTATTTTATTGGAAATGCCAACATAGTGATCACATAGGAGTATCTAATCTTACCAAATAAAAAAACATTTTTTCATGTCAAAAATGGATATTCTTCCATTTTTAAGTAGCGACTTGTTATGTTTTTATCTAAGAATGGTTGAGAAATACACTTGGAATTTTCAAATTTTACTAAAATTTATTTTATGAAGTAGTTAATATGTTTAGATTTTCATCAGCTATGCAAAAAATCAATTTAGGTCAAAACACAAACATCTAACCTTCAAAATAATTTAAAAATTGAGTGAAATTTGGAATTCCTAAACACAAAGAACAATTACTAAAACATTTGTGGAAATTGTGGGCCATTCTTCTAGTGCATATATTAATAAGTTTTATTTATATCATTTTGGAAAGTGTTGATAATCTGTCAAAAAAACTTACCAATCCATAAATCTTCGAATATTTTAAAAATTGAAAGTAATATCTAAATTCTTGAGTGAAATTTGAAATCCCTAAATACAAAGAACAATTACTAAAAAATTTGTGGAAATTATGGGCTACCCCTCCAGTGCATATATTAATATGTCTTATATCTTTTTGGAAAGTGTTGAGAGTCTGTCAAAAAACTTACCAATCCATAAATCCTCTTAGCACGAGAAATTTCTATCGGCTTAAACAATTCATGATGTTTTTGATGAAGGCAAGTTATTTTGCAAACCAAAAAGCCCAAATATTATAGGGATTTCCTCGCAAACTCATTTATTCATATTATCTTATTGGTATTGCAAGTGATATTATTATATTAGTTTCAAATGTTGGAAATGCAATTTTTACTCGCAGTCTACACCAAAAAAAAATATTAACCTCAATTTAATCAGCCACATCCTTCAGATGCATTTGTTTTGAATTTCTCTTTCACTCAAAATGCATATTCTTTTCCATTCATTTCCATTTCACTACTGAAATTTAATTAAATAAAGTCATCCCACTTATGCAATTCTATTTATAGCTTTTACCATGTTCTCAAGCCCTTGAGGACACTTTAATGTGCTGAATTATTCTAAGTATATATGTAGATTTACATGCAGAAATAACATCACGTAAAAAACCCTAGGGACACCCACCTGTTGCTGGAAAAGCACCAGCCCAAATAGAGAGGCATCTAACGGTCACAGGGCTGAATTACCTAAAGTAGTTCCCCCCCCACCCCATCATCTTATCTTATAAGTTCTGTTGGCTGTAATTCATGAATCCATAGGTCAGTTCCAATCCGGTGATCCAACAACTTATCGGTCTAAAGCAAGTAGAAAGAATAAAGGTAAGTGGTAATCAGGGGCATTCTTTAAGTAAGTGTTATCAGAGCCTGTGAATGTGATCTGTTGGTGCATATTTGCATGGTAATAACCATTGAGGACAATTTAATGTGTTGATTTATTCTAAGTCTATATGTAGATTTACATGCATAAATAACAACACATGAAAAACCCTAGGGAAACCCCGCTGTTGCTGGAAAATCACTAACCCATATAGAGAGGCATCTAGCGGTCACAGGGCTGAATTACCTATAATTATTATGCAGACCTGTTGGTGCAGATTTTCATGGTAATAACCATCAAGTAAATTCTTCTATTACTTGAAGGAGAAATACTTGTGGATACCAACACTCTAGTCAGTGAACCCTTACATATGCCCAACAATGTTAAAAAGCCATTAATCATTGGTATTTGGAGAAAGATGTTGGCAATATGATGTAATGTGTTGTCCTTGATGGCAACCCACTTGATGAAGTTGTCCTTGATGGAAACCTACTTGATGAGTTGCCTATGATAAGCAACCTATTTGTTAAAGATGTAAGAATGATGTAGCTACAGATTAGTTTAGATGTGATAGAGAAAATAATTCTAGTAAGTGCCAGAGAAATGATAAATATAATATGTCACAATGTATACGCTACTTTTGTGAAGGCAACCAGCGTATGGATGTAATGTATACACTACTTTTGTGAAGGCAACCCACGTATACATTCAGGGGTAGCATATACACAGTTTTGTGAAGAGAAATTGCGTATACACGCGGAAACGAATGCTCCAAGTCGCGTATGCCTTTTGCGCTCTAAAATTATGATACCAAGGGGCATTACCATGGTATTAGCCCACATTATTGAGCGATGCATTGTCTATTTTATTTTGTCTAAGAATACCATCGGAAGTTGAGTGGTTTTGACTCATTGTATTGGTAAAAGCTAAATCTATTTAAGGAGAAGAAGATCATAGTGCAAGGTGTGCATGTGTAAGGGTTATTGATGAATAAATTTCTCTAAGGAATATCTGCATGGATGAAATCTGTTCTTAATTGATAGATCTGAATCTAAGATACACCCATGGATATAATGATGGTTCAAGATCTCTATATTTTGATGATGATGAATCTCTAGAATGACCTACTGAAGGAATGACGAAGAATTGGCACAAGTCTGTTGAAGAAACTGAATAAATATGGGTAAGTTTTATAGATCTAGTCTATTCTGCAAAATTTATTTTTTACAGATCTATACGCTAGTTGGTTTCAACAAAAGCACGTATATACGCGGGTTCGCTTCATGAAAAGAGTGTATGGTAGTTATGGTTTTCTAAATAATAAAATACACAGAAGTATACGAGGGTTGATGTGCAGGAAAGCACGTATGTATGCAGCTTCAGTGAAGCAAAGTAGTGTATGCTATGTTGAGCCCCAAAGATGTCCTTCTTTTCCACCACATTTCACTTCATTTCCTTTGTCCCTCATCAAATACAGGCTTAAATGATCAATAGGATTGATTAGGATTACTTTAAGAATGTATATAATGACTAACTTGCTATGTTTTCATGATTTTGTTATTGTAGCAATTTTTGACTAGACTCGGCTACAGAACGTAGTCATTCTGTAGCCAGTTGCCTATTCCGCAGCCGTTCTCATGTTTACGCAGGTTCCAGGTGTCACCTCGAGGAAAAACACATATGTTCGTATTCCACATCACTCCCCCATCATTTCTTGCTCTCCATGAAGTCTGAGCTCGAGTCTACAGGTGGTTATGCACGTGGGAAACAAAAACTAGGAGACAGACTTCTAATAGGACAAGGACTATATAGATGTCCTTAATCATAGTACGAGGCCACCACCAGAGTCCTAGTTTGATTTTAGTTGGGAAAGAAAATTATTCCTGTTTTATCTCAAAGACAGTTATGTAATTTGTTATAAGTATGGCTCGGGAGACCGAGAAACAGTTAGCTAGATTTATGTTTTATTGCTAGATCTCAGAAGACCGTAAATACTCTGTTTTGAAGAATTTCTCCTTTAATGAAAGAAACATCACTTTATTGCAAGAGCTAAGTCAATCTTGAGTAGATTTGCGTGCTAATCCGGTGGTAGAGGGCCCCTGCTACCTGAGAAGCTTTGTTCACATGGTTTAGATAAGTAACTTAGCCTTGTTTCACTCTTAGTTTAATCAATTATCTGAATGTTGTGTTTTTATACTTACTTGCAGCGAATGCCACAGTTAGTCTTATCCTTACAAACTCTTCCAAAATACCACTAACATTGGATGGGATATAACTGTAGTATTTAGGAGTTAGTTGCATTTCTCTGAACTTTATGATTTTATGCTCAATTACATCAGTTGTTACAACTAGTCTTGTTCTTACAAACTCTTCCAAAATATCACTAACCCTGGGTAAGACATAGCTGTGGTGTTTTAGAGCTTTGTTGTGTTTTTTTGAATTGTATGCTTTCATGCTCATTCACATAACATGTTGCATCCAGTCCTCTTCCATAAATTATTCCAAAATACCACTAATTTTGAATGAGACAAAGCTGAGACATTTTAGTGATTAGTTGCATCTTTAGTCTAGTTGTAGTACTCCAGAGGTATATGTCACTCTAGTTTAAAACTGTCACTGTGTTTCAAGTTTGATAATGGCACTCTAGTATAACTCTGTTAGCTGCACTTTAAGTTAGATTAGTGAAATTCTAGTTCAGTTCCAATGCACTGTATTTCAAAGTTAGGTTAAAAGCATTTTAGTTTAGTTGTGATCACTATATTTCAAGTTTGATCAATTGCATTCTAGTTCAGTGTTATCCATTGTTCTTTAAGTTGTGTTAACTGTCAAAATTAGACTTCACGGCCTTCATTGTTTAGAAACTAATCTTGTTCCGAATTTCTATTAATGCATCATCATATGGACAGGAATGAAATAGTGATATCAGTTTAAGGCCTTGATTGTTCTGCAATCTTTCACAATTTCACAAATAAGCCTTTTTCCCAAAAAATATTTTAGAAAATCTCTAACTTTCGAATAAGGCTTAGTAGTGACAAGAGGAGCTGCAAAATGGATTGATCTTAGCATGACAAGTTAATTCATAGTAGAAAATCTTATTGTGCTACAAATAGTCTTTTTCCAATTGTGTGTTCCAATAAACTTTTAGCCATGGATGAGATTCTTTGTGATATTGTAAGATGGTTGTTTACTTAGGAGAACCTAATTTGTACTAAACTTGTCCTTTTCTCAAGCTATTCAAACATATTTCTAATGAATGAATTGGATGAGTTTATGTTATGAGATATTGAGTTCATGTTGTGATTTATTTTCTTGCTATGAGTCATTATCAAACTTTGCATTTTTTGTTCTTTAGTATAGGTTTTGCTCTGTTTTTAGTGTGACCAACAACTGTTCTTTTTCAACATTTAGTTCTTTTCCTTCTTAACATAAAACCACAAAACCAAAAACATCATAAAAAAAACACTAAACACAACGTAGTGAGAAACAAATACCTAGGCACATATAGTCCACCACACTTCAGCAGTTTACTGACCTTGGTTGATAATTTATGACCTCTATTTAGGAACACTAAGTTGAGCACAACATTTTGGCGTTGTTGCCAGGGAAGTGTAGCTAGGTATCCTTGTTTCTTACCTCCCAAAAACAATGACATGCGTAGAGAAAGAGACTCAAGGGGTAGATTCATAAGAAGCAGAAGCTTGATTCCTAGAACACCACTTGTTTCACCAAGACCAAGAGCCAGCACACCTCCAACTCAAACCCACATTCCATCCTTTATTGATCCTAGACTTCCAGAGGACTTAAGATCAGATATTCCATCAGAAAGACCTTCCACTTTACCCACTGAACCTGTCTTGGAAGAAGATTCAGGAACCCCTGCTAGGGACTTAAACCTTTCAACTTCCACAGAAGAATCAACTATGGCAGAAGAAGGGGGAGGAGGAGTTTTTAATGGAGAACACACACTATTTGGAGGGGGTATAGGTAGAGGTAGAGTAGAAGGAGGTAGAGGTGCAGAAGGAGAAGGAGGCAGAGGAAGAGGTAGAAGAGAAATGGGAAGCTCTTTTGGGCTTCCTATAGTAGATGAAGAAACCAATACAACTATGAAAAAAATTTCACCATCTGTCCTTCCAAACTTTTATGGACTTAAAACTGAAGATCCTAAAACCTTCCTATTTGAATTTGAAGTTCTATGTAGAACCTATGACTACTTACAAGATGCTAAAAAACTGAAACTATTTCCTTCAACATTGAAAGGAGCAGCATTGAAGTGGTTTATGAGTTTGATCAACAGTTCTATTAGGACATGGGAAGACATGAAACAAGAATTTCTAGAGAGGTATTTGGATTACTGTATGCCAGTCAACCATAAAGAGGAAGTGTTTAAAATGCTACAAAAAGAGGATGAAAATTTGGAAGATTTGTTGGAGAGATTTAATTACAACATTAAAAGAGCAAAAATGGAAAACCTAGACCAAGAAACTTTGAAACATCTCTTGTTGAAGACAATTAGGGATGAATGGTTAGATATCCTTAACATGATGGGAAAAGGGGATATATCTCAGCTCACATTACCTGAAATATCTGAATTATGTATCAACCTTTCAAGAGGGAAATCTAAAACTGTAAAAGGACCAAGAGACCCTGCTCTTGCAAGGGCAAGTAAGTCTGCTTCTGGGATAGTAAGTAGGGTAGAAATATGACATATGCTTGATGAGTTCAAATCTGATATCTTAGGGAGTCTTAGTGAACAAATAGACACCCTTAAGTTACAAAACAAGCAAAAATATGAATTTGATGCCTTAGCAATCTTTTGTCCCAAATGTAGAAAGAAACATGCCTTGAGAGAGTGCCCTTTGGATTCAAAAGTTGTAGAGACTTATGTAATTTGTTTAGAAAAACATGAGACCAAGAGTTTTCCTTCACTTCCTGGTCTTAAAGTTGTCTTTCAAGAAGATACTCCTACAAGTTTCACAGAATCTCTCAATTTTGTCTCTAGGAGGCCTTGGAAAGGACCTCAAACACAAGGATTTCATGATCAATTGTATAATCAACCCCCACCAAATTGGAATTCTTGGCAGCAACCTTGGATCCAATCACAAACTTGGGCGCAAGGAGTAAAAAATCCCTATGGAAGATACTCTCATTATTACCAATATCCACCATCCTATCCACCATATCCACATTTCCCTCCTCAACAAAATTTTCAACAAAATCCTCAACAAAATTCTCAAAATCCACAACATCAAAATAAACCACTTCATTTACCATTTCCTCAGAAAACAAATCAGTTGCCTACCCAACCCATACCAAACCCCAACAATAAAAATCCTCAGAACACATACATGATAGAAGGCCAACAGTTTCCAACTTATTTGATCACTCCTTTAGACCTTAGTGGTGTTCAACTTAGGTTTGGAAGAATACTTGAAAAGAGGAAACCTTCTGTAATCATACAAGAGCAAGACAATTCTGAGGAAGATTCTCTACGGGTAAATAAAATTCTTGAAGAGAACACAACTTTCCAAGACTCAAACATTGAAAAATCAAAACAAAAAGAACCAATAATTTCAACTCCTATATTAGAGCAGCCATCAACATCCACTTCTACACCCCCCTTTCCAGAAAGATTACAAATTGATAGGGGTATAGAAAAACAAATTATGGTGCCTAATTATGATTTCTTAGATGAGCTGAGAAATGTTTTTATTAAGATCCCATTATTACAAGCCATCAAGGAAATTTCAATCTTAGCAAAGACAATAAAGGAGTTGAGCATGAAGAAAACAAGAAAAAGAATAAGAGAGATAAAGAAAATTCAACTGGCAGGAAAAATAGCAGATATCATGATGGGTAAGATTGCTATTCCAAAGTATCTAGACCCAGGAAATCCAGTTGTTAAAATTCACATCAATGGAATTGAAATCCAAAACACACTCATTGATTTAGGAGCAGCAATCAATATCATGAGTAGACAAATCATGGATAAACTGAAACTTCCTAATCTTCTCTTTACACCCACATTATTACAATTAGCAGACAGATCTGTGATCAAACCTGATGGGGTAATAGAAGACATTCCAGTGTCCCTAGATTCTTTGGAGTACCCTGTGGATTTCATGATCCTAACTCCTAAGAATAATCTAGGAGGGCATCCAATTATATTAGGAAGACCTTGGTTAGCTACAGCTGATGCTTTCATTAGTTGTAGATCCGGTGATATGTACATCTCTGATGGTAGTTCAACAAAGAAATTTACCTTGTATCCTCCAGCAAAAACAATTACAGAATTAGATGATACTCAATGGATGGAGGATGAAGAATACTTACAACCTCTCTTCACAATTTCAGAAATTAGTGAAGATAGCTAGATTCTGAATACCTTAGAAAACTTTGAATCCTCTTTGGAATACAAACATGAACAATTTAAGGAAAAATCTAACATTGAGTTTTTATCATCAAGACAAATGTCTCTTTACTCCATGGATAAATTTGGCAGCTCTACAATTGAGATATTTCCAGGCAAAACTTTAAACATAAACAAGAACCTAGAGAAATCTCAACAAGAAGAGCTAGTCAAGATATTACAGAGACATTCTTCTACATATGCATGGGAGTACACTGATATGAAAGGGATAAGCCCCAAGGCTTGCACTCATCACATCTACATAGACGAAAATTGTAAACCAATCAGACAACCTCAGAGAAGGATGAATCCAAATCTTAGGGAGATTGTTAAGGAAGAATTGTAGAAATTGTTAAATGTTAACATTATCTATCCCATTTCAGATAGTTAGTGGGTTTCTCCTTTGGTAATTGTTCCAAATAAAAATGGTAAATGGAGGGTATGTATTGACTACCGGGAATTAAACAAATCTACTCTTAAAGATCATTTTCCCTTACCTTTCATAGATCAATTGTTAGATACATTAGCTGGCAAAAAGTAATTTTCATTTCTAGATTGGTTTAGTGGTTATAACCAAATTCAGGTAGCACTTGAAGATCAAGACAAAACCACATTTACCTGTCCTTGGGGTACCTATGCTTACCGAGTATTGCCATTTGGACTATGCAATGCACCCACAACATTTCAAAGGGTAGTACTAGGAATCTTTTCAGATCTAATACATGATTGTGTAGAGGTATATATGGATGATTTCACAGTTTATGGAAACACATTTGAAGAAGCCTTAACAAACTTGGAAAAAGTTTTAAAGAGATGTAAAGAAGAAAATCTTTCACTTAGTCATGAGAAGTGTTTTATGATGTTTACTAAAGGAATTGTTTTAGGACATCACATTTCAGGGGATGGGATTAGAGTTGATGAGTCAAAATTTGAAATCTTCTCTAACTTATCTATTCCAAGTTTTCAAAAAGATGTTAGGAGTTTTCTAGGATTTACAGGATATTATCGAAGGTTTATAGAAAACTTCACCAAGATAGCATCTCCACTTTTCAAATTACTTACCAAGGATTGTGAATTCAAATGGAATCTTGATTGCCAGTTAGCCTTTGAGACCCTGAAAACAAAAATTTCTGAAGCACCTATTTTAAGGGGACCTAACTGGAAGCTACCTTTTCATATTTCAACAGATGCCTCAGATACAGCTCTAGGAGCAGTATTGGGACAAAAAGACCTGATTCCTTATGCCATCTACTATACCAGTAAAAATTTGACTCCTTCGGAGTTAAACTATACTGTAACTGAAAAAGAGTTTTTAGCTGTTGTTCATGCCATAAACAAATTCAGACACTATATAACAGGCTATGAAACTTTTGTTCACACAGATCATTCTGCAATTAGATACTTAATGAACAAATCAATTACTAATGGCAGAGTTATAAGATGGTTATTGCTTTTACAATAATTCAACATTACCATTCTAGATAGGCCTGGAAAACAAAACACAGTAGCTGATTTCCTATCTAGACTCCAAAACATCAAAGATGACACTCCAGTTGAAGATCAATTTCCCGATGAATATCTTTTTGCAATTTCTACTCAAACTCCTTGGTTTGCTGACATTGCTAATTATTTAGTTTCAGGGAAATTTCCTTCAATAATGAATGCAAGAGACAAAAGAAAGATCATTTATGACAGTGCAAAATATTCATGGGTTCCTAATGAGTTATACAAAACAGGTCCAGATTTTATCATTAGGAGATGTGTTCGGGAAGATGAGATGCCTGAGATCCTCAAGGCATGTCATGATGAACCTTGTGGCGGACACTTTGCTGATAAAAGAACAACTTATAAGATCCTTCATTTAGGATATTATTGGCCATCCCTTTTTAAAGATGCTAAAGAGTATGTCAAAAGGTGTGACAGTTGCCAAAGGGTAGGGAAACCTTCTCCTTCGGGTGAGATGCCATTGCAGCCTCAGGTACATATTGAACCTTTTGAAAAATGGGCTTTAGATTTTGTAGGAACTATTAGCCCTCCATCAAGACAAAAGATATATATAGTATTTTGCACTGATTATGTTACCAAATGGGTAGAGGCCAAGCCATTACTTTCTGCTACTGAAGCATCTGTAGTTAATTTTCTTTTTGAGGATATTTTTACTCGTTTTGGTGTCCCAAGGGAAATTTTTATAGATCAAGGAGCTCAATTTACATCAAATCTAGTGGAACAAATGATGGAGAGGTACAAAATTAGACACAAAAAATCTACTCCCTATCATCCACAAGCAAATGGTCAATTGGAATCTACTAATAAGGTCATTGAAGGGATCCTAACGAAGACTGCTCATTTGCATAGAAGAGATTGGGCAGATAGGCTTCCTGAAGCCTTGTGGGCCTATAGAACTACATGGAGGAGCACAACAGGCCATACTCCTTATGAACTTGTTTATGGAAAGCAAGTTTTGTTTCCCATAGAGTTCCAGATTCAAACTTCCAAAATGGTAGTTCAGCTAGGACTTGATTTAACAGAGGCACAAAAGCACAGATTGTAGCAGATTAATGAATTGGATGAGATCAGACAAGATGCAGTTCAGAAAACAAGTATAGTCCAACAGCAAAGGACTAGATGTCATGACAAGTACACCAAGGAAAAGAAGTTTAAAGAAGGTGACGGGCTCTCTTGTTTGATTCAAAGTTCAAGGATTTTCAAGGTAAATTCCAAACACATTGGCTTGGGCCATATGAAATTATAAGAATTTTTGACAATGGAGCAATAAAAATTGGGACAATAGATGAAGAGAATGTCACTTTTCTTGTAAATGGTCATAGATTGAAGCTGTATCACAAACCACTTTCAAGAGAAGAATTTGTCAAGAGATTTCAGGAAAACAGTGATGTGAAGTTAATGAAGAAGAATTTTTCTTCTTCATCAACTTAGTTGAATTTTCTGAATTCTGAAGCATAAAAAAAAAGAAAAAAAAGAAAAAGAAAAAGTAGAAACATAAAAAATAATCACTGATTAGCATGTTTATACAGAAAAGATAGAGTGAAAATTAGAATATTTCTGACATTTTAGCTTTTCAAATTTGTTCTTTTTCTGCAAGCAGCTATTACAAAATCATAAGTGCAAACCCATATTTCACTTATGATTCATTACATTCCATTCATCCATACTTCATTTCATTCCATTCATACATACTCCACTTCAATCCATACTTCATTCATTTCATTCCATGGTCCACCTCATTTTCATCTCAGAGTTTTAAGAGTGATTTATTTCTGCAATTGAATAATACAGATCATAAGTTGCAAGTCATTTTCCATACTTCACTCCACTTCATAATTGTGATTCATTTCATTCCATTATTCACTTCACTCATACTCCATTACACCATACTTCATTATCCATTTTTTTACTCATTTCATACAAACATTCCATTCATGCTTCAAACCTTTCCATTCCATGTTTTAAGACTTCTACAGGTACATTCTGCAATCAGTCAGACATTCTGCAGCCAGTCAGACATTCTGCAGCCAGAGATCCTGAAGGCACTATCCAGTAATCACTTGATTGAGCGAAAAATTGATCCTGCATATCCAAGACAACAAGCAAAATCAAAGGAGTTATGAGGACTGAAGACCAATGACTTTCAAAGGAGGACAAGGCATATCAAAACCAAAAGGAAAAAAAAATCAAAGGAAAGGAAAAGGTAAAAGTTATGAAATTATTATGGTAACAGATCATGAAAGTTTAGCATAGTTAAGTCATGTATGATTCAAAAAGTTTATTTTAATTAGTCGTGTTGATCATGCCTATCAAACTTATCATAAAAAATTTGGACAAAATCCCTTCCATCTTGCCATATCCGATCATCATTTAAAACTTAACGGTTAAGTACTGAAGTGATTTGATCAGTCACGTCACTAGGCCAAAGTATTTAATGATGATTTTGAATTTCTCACAAAATATCTCTGTGGTCTTTTCTTCCGTGATAATTCTCAACTCATTAATCCGTGTGAATCACCCTCACTGCATTATACTCATTTCATAACTACTCCATATCATTTCTTTCCTCAGCCACTTCTTAGCCATTCCGGTCTGTAAAACAGAGGAAACACCTGTGGAGTAAAAACATCTCTTTAACAGCCATTTTCACCGTGAGCAGAGTTCCGCAGCCAATTCTTAGCCATTCCGGTCTGTAAAACAGAGGAAACATCTGTGGAGTAAAAACATTTCTTTAATAGCCATTTTCACCGTGAGCAGAGGAGCAGTATTTTGAAGGTTGAAAAGATAAGTTATGGGTCTCATAGTAAGAACTGAACCAGTTGGAACCAAGTACTTGGAAGGCTATCCACAAATCGTAGAAATGCTACAGCAGGCTGGGTGGTTGCAATTTTTAGAAAAATTCAATGGTTTTCACAAAGAGGTGACTAAAACATTTGCACGGTCCTTCAATGTAGCGGAGGTCGAAATAGGAGATGTTAAATTCACCATTACAGAGGCTTTCATTGCAGAAGCAACAGAATTACCCAGGCAAGGAGAAAAGTGGTTCAAAAATAGGGAATTTCATAACGAGTCATGGAGGCAAATACTCAAAGCACCAGGTATGGATGTTTCCATTTTTAAGAAAGGTATTCCTAGCTCTGCACTGAAGAATAAATGGAGGAACATGTTGCTCATTTTGCAAAAAATTATAACTTGTGAAGGAAGATTTGGTACCCTCTATGTTTATCATATTCGGTTAATGATGCATTTCTTAGGAGAGGAAATCAATTTTCCCTTTTTCCTACTTCATAGTCTTAAAAGAATGGCCTCAAATGTACAAAAGAGGGTTCAATTTCTGGAAACAACCTTGTATCACCATGGGTTAGTCAAAATCTTAATTGAACATCATTTGGGAAAAATGGGAGATAATTGGGATGAGTTTCTAGTAAGGAATCATTTTGAGGAACCCAAGGAATCTCCACCTGAAGGCAAACCCATAAGAAGAAGTAGGAGAAAGGAAATTTCCAAGGCTGTTGAAACTAAAACTGGTAAATCAATACAAGAGGACAATGAAGAGATGATTTCTGATAAATTGGCTCAAAATAAAAAGCAGCTTAAGAAGGAAATAATAGTAAGAGAATATGCCAAAGACAAAGGAGAAGGGCCATCTCAACCGAGACGGAGCCACAGGCTTAGAGGAATACTAAAGAAAACAGAGGTTAGACAAACTGGAATCATAAACATTGAGGATGAAGAAACACCTACTGCTAGATCACCTGACTATCAGTATGAGGAGGATTTTGTTGAAGGAGCTCCTGAAATAGACCCAGCACAACAAGAAATTTACAATTATGTTGAGACACTAGAGAAGAGAGCTTCAGAAAGTAGAGACAGAACTCCTAGTCCACCAAAATCTGCAATTGATATGCTAAGAAGAGATAAATATGAGTTAGAAGTACTCAATAGGCATATCAAGAATGAGAATGAAATTTTAAGGGAGCAGGTTAAGCTCAAAGGTGATATGAATACCACTCTATCTCTACAAATGAAAAAGTTGCACAAGGCCAATGAGAGATTGAAGAAGAAAAACAAAAGGTTAAGGAGGGCACTTAAAAATTTGAGATTTAAGTTAGTCATAAGGAAGCCCAAAAGGCCATTGAATGTCAAGAAAAGCAGAAGAATAGGCTTAGATGTCCTAGCAGAGGTCTCAGAGTACATGGAATAGTTGCATGAGGACATGAAAAAGCCTTGCAGTGGGGGTATGTTGAGCCCCAAATATGTCCTTCTTTTCCACCACATTTCACTTCATTTTCTTTGTTCCTTATCAATTACAGGCTTAAATGATAAATAGGATTGATTAGGATTACTTTAAGAATGTATATAATGACTAAATTTCTATGTTTTCTTGATTTTGTTATTGTAGCAATTTTTGACTAGACTCAGCTACAAAGCGCAATCATTCTGTAGCCAGTCGCCTATTCGGAAGCTATCTTCATTTTTACGCAAGTTCCAAGTGTCACCTCAAGGAAAAATGCATATGGTCATATTCCACATCACTCCCCCATCATTTCTTGCTCTCCACAAAGTCTGAGCTCGAGTCTATAGGTGGTTATGCACGTGGGAAACCAAAGCTAGGAGATCGATTTCTAATAGGACAAGGACTGTACAGATGTCCTTAATCATAGTACGAGGCCACCACCAGAGTCCTAGTTTGATTTTAGTTGGGAAAGACAATTATTCTTGTTTTATCTCAAAGATAGTTATGTAATTTTTTTATAAGTATGGCTCAGGAGACCAAGAAATAGTTAGCTAGATTTATGTTTTATTGCTAGATCTCAGAAGACTGTAATACTCTATTTTGAAGAATTTCTCCTTTAATGAAAGAAGCATCACTTTATTGCAAGAGATGAGTCAATCTTGAGTAGATTTGCATGCTAATCCGGTGGTAGAGGGCCCCTGCTACCTGAGAAGCTTTGTTCATATGGTTTAGATAAGTAACTTAGCCTTGTTTCATTCTTAGTTTAATCAATTTTCTGAACTTTGTGTTTTTATACTTACTTGCAGCGGATGCCACAGTTAGTCTTATCCATACAAAATCTTCCAAAATACCACTCACATTGGATGGGATATAACTGTAGTATTTAGGAGTTAGTTGCATTTCTCTGAACTTTATGATTTTGTGCTCAATTACATCAGTTGTTACAGCTATTCGTGATTTTATAAACTCTTCCAAAATATCACTAACTCTAGATGAGACATAGCTGTGGTGTTTTAGAGCTTTGTTGTGTTTTTTTGAATTGTATGCTTTCATGCTCATTTACATAACATGTTGCAGCTAGTCTTGTTCCATAAATTATTCCAAAATACCACTAATTCCGAATGAGACAGAGCTGAGACATTTTAGTGATTAGTTGCATCTTTAGTCTAGTTGTAGTACTCCGGAGGTAGATGTCACTCTAGTTTAATTTTGTCACTGTATTTCAAGTTTGATAATGGCACTCTAGTATAACTCTATTCATTGCACTTTAAGTTAGATTAGTGACATTCTAATTCAGTTCTAGTGCACTGTATTTCAAAGTTAGGCTAAAAGCATTTTAGTTTAGTTGTGATCACTGTGTTTCAAGTTTGATCAATTGCATTCTAGTTCAGTGTTATCCATTGTTCTTTAAGTTGTGTTAACTGTCAAAATTAGACTTCACGGCCTTCATTGTTTACAAACTAATCTTGTTCTGACTTTCTATTAATGCATCATCATATGGACAGGAATGAGTTAGTGATATCAGTTTAAGGCCTTGATTGTTCTGCAATCTTTTGCAATTTCACAAATAAGCCTTTTCCCAAAAACTATTTTAGAAAATCTCTAACTTTCGAATGAGGCTTAGTAGTGACAAGTTGAGCTGCAGAATGGATTGATCTTAGCATGACAAGTTAATTCAGAGTAGAAATATTATTGTGCTACAAATAGTCTTTTTCCAATTGTGTTCCAATAAACTTTTAGCCATGGATGAGATTCTTTGTAATATTGTAAGATGGTTGTTTACTTAGGAGAACCTAATTTGTACTAAACTTGTCCTTTTCTCAAGCTATTCCAACATATTTCTAATGAATGAATTGAATGAGTTTATGTTATGAGATATTGAGTTCATGTTGTGATTTATTTTCTTGCTAGGAGTCATTATCAAACTTTGCATTTTCTGTTATTTAGTATAGGTTTTGCTCTGTTTTTAGTGTGACCAACAACTGTTCTTTTTCAACATTTAGTTCTTTTCCTTCTTAACATAAAACCACAAAACCAAAAGCATCATAAAAACACTAAACACAACGTAGTGAGAAACATATACCTAGGCACATATAGTGCACCTCACTTCAGCAGTTTACTGACCCTGGTTGATAATTTATGACCTCAATTTAGGAACACTAAGTTGAGCACAACATGCTATTTGAATCAATGACTGTTCAGGGTTGAGTTTGTATCAGTATATCTATTATGAATTCTGGTTTATTTCTGAAGTTCTGGTCATAGTGTTTCCACTGTTCTAATTGAAGTGTTGGGCAAAGTTTATGATTGTTGATAAAGGGTTGTGTTGAAGTTGTTTGATCCAGTATGAAAATTGATGAAACGTGGTCTGTAGTGGGTCTGAGGGTTGAAGCCTTCAGTATGGAAGTAGAAGCTTCCTGCCAATAGAAGCTGGTGTTATGTTCAGGGGGTTGAAGCTCCTTTCCAAAAGTGGCTGGTAAAAGATCAGGGGGTTGGAGCTCCCTTCCAGTAGTAGCTGGTAAATGAGTGAAGGTTGCAGCCTTCTACAGGTAGAAGCCTACGTAATGATATGAGTCTGCATCATTTCCATATAATAAATATTGAAGACAGAGACGACAACAGCGGTGGTTTTCTCCCGAATTGGGTTCCCACCTTAAATATTGGTGTTCATGTGTGTTCCACTTGTGTGATGTTTTATACTGTTGTTACTGCACATATTTCCTATTTATCTAACCTGATGCATAACTGGTAAATCTTCTTTAAAGTCTGTTTCTGAGATACTTTATAAACTAGAAATTTATATCACTATACGCGAGTTTCTTTCAGCATATCTGCGTGCGAGTTCAGTTCATAAAAGTTGCATATGCAATTCTGCAAAAGAAAATGTTGAAGTCAAGATATAAGCTCTAAATACTGATTCACCCCCCCTCTCAGTATTTTTCCCAACAATTGGTATCAGAGCAGGTCCTTCTGAAGAAGCTTAACCGCTAGAAGGAAGATCAGCCAAGATGAGCAATCAAGATGGGACAACATCTATCAAGCCTCCACACTTCAACGAAAACAATTTAATCTTTTGGAAAACAAGGACAAGATCCTATCTTCAGTCTCTTGGAGCAGATGTATGGGCTATTTTTGAAGGAGGTTATCAATATCTAGCCTCAGTTCCAACAGATGCAACGACAAGAAAGAACTATGAAACAAACATAAAGGAAGTCATTGCACTATTGGGGAGTCTGACTGAATCAGAATTTTTCAAGGTCATGCAGTTGAATACTGCAAAGGAAATATGGGACAAAATCATTCTAAGCAATGAAAATCTAAGAATGCATAATGAGGAGAGCATTGCCAGTTTCTTTTTACGTCTAGATGATATTGTAAATCATATGAGAAACTTGGGTGAAACCATAACTGACACTACTCTGGTTGAAAAAGTTTTAAGATCTCTAACTTCAAAATTTGAATCAAAAGTGTCTGCTATTGAAGAGAAACAGGATCTCAAAAGTCTTACTATTGTCCAACTTCATGGGATTATAACTGCATGTGAAATGAGAAAAGGAGGATCTTCTGAAGTCAAATAAGTCATCTTTAGAGCATCTACAAAAGGAAAAGAGGTACAAGAAACATAAGAATCAGGGTATATTTCAGAAGAAGATGAGGTAAATTTTGTAAAGAAGCTCCAACTTGGCACTAGAAGGTTCAGAGGTAAGCTTCCTTTCAAATTTTTTTCTTATGGAAGAGTTGGTCATTCTGATGCTAAGTGTCCTCATAAAGAAAAACATGAAAAATGAAAAGAAGAAGCAAGAAGAAATAAGAATCAATTTAGCACTAGAAAAAGTTATTATACTCATGAAGATAGTGATAGGTTATCAGATAGTGAGTAATAATCTGATCAACATATTAGACTTCTCATGACATTTGAAAAAGAGTCTAGAGAAGAAAATGATACTTTTATGGATGTTCTAGAAGACAATGATTTTCTTGAAGAAATCAATCAGATTAAAATATGTTTGGAAGAAAGAAAAATATCCATAGAAACTCTAAAAACTCAGCTTGAAGGAAAGGAGAAACACAATGAGAAATTAGAATGTGAAGTAGTAAGTCTAAGAAAAGAAATTGAGAAAGTAAAAACTTTGAATCTTAGATTTGCTAAAGGATCAGAAACCTTAGATGAAATTATCAAGGTACAACGTTCTCCTCTTATAAAGACAGGTCTTGGATATGTCAGAGAATCTTCTCAGTCTTTAGCACCAAACTATCTAAAAGCAGCTACAGCCAGCCTTCAGCATTCTGCTGCTCAACAAGGAAACAAGGAAAATTTACAGGTAAATCATGATCACCTCAATACAAAAAACACTAACAGGAATACCTTTCAGAGAAATATCAACCAACAAGTAAACACAAATAGAAGGTTCAATGATCGCAAAAATTTCTTCTTGAATGGACAATGTTTCTCATGCCATAATTTTGGTCATAAAGTTGTTCAATGTGTTGCATACAAAACCATCATGACTAGAGAAGCAAGAAAGAAAAGAATTGATAATGATATAAAGAAGAATACTTATAACAATTTTTATCCTCTTCAAAATGAAATTGAATGTGCTTATTGCAATAACTTTGGTCATGAAGAATCTAAATGCAGGAGAAAACTTCAGCCAAAATAGAATATACCTTCAACTTCCAAAGTATGGAAAAAGAAGGAATTACAGGTTGAGAACTGTGGCATAGCTTTATTTGCAGAAAGAGAAGAAAATCAATGGCACATTGATAGTGGATTCTCAAAACACATGACAGGTGACAGAAATAAACTTCTTGCATATAATGCTCTAGAAAGAGAAAAGAATGTTACTTTTGGAAATGATACTCTTGCTGTCATTAAGGGAAAAGGTTCGGTTTTTGTAAAAGAAAAGGTGAAAGCTAACAATGTTATGTATGTGGATGGATTAAAGCATAATCTGTTAAGTGTAAGTCAAATGTGTGATCAAGGAACTGAATTTGTCTTTAGCTCAAAAGAATGTGTGGTACGTGATCTGGATATAGGAAAAACAATCATAAAAGGAAATATAACACCAAGCAATTTGTATGTATTGAAAAGTTGTAAAGAACAATGCTACTTGGGTAAATCTTCAGAAAATTGGTTATGGCATAGAATATTGGGGCATTTGAGCTTCTCTCAAATCAACAAATCTAGCAGACTCAAATTTGTTTGTGATCTTCCCAATATTACTTTTCCTGAAAGTACCATATGCAAATCTTGCCAATTCGGTAAGCAAACCAGAGTGCAATTTAATGCCAAAGAAGGATCAGCAAGTAAGCCTCTTGAACTCATTCATACTGATATATGTGGACCTATGAGAAAAAGGTCACCCCGTGGAGAACAATACTATATTTTGTTTATTGATGATTTCTCTAGAATGTGTTGGATTGGGTTGCTAAAGCACAAAGATGAAGCATTCGAAAAATTTCAGATCTTCAAAGCATTGGTTGAAAATGAATTAGATCTAAAAATAAAGTGTCTTAGATATGATCGTGGAGGTGAATATATATCAGATGAATTCTTTGATTTTTGTGAACAACGTGGCATAAAAAGACAGTTTTCTGTAGCTGGAAGCCCACAACAAAATGGAGTAGCAGAAATAATGAATAGAACAGTTCAACAGATGGCTCGGGCTATGCTTGATGATTCAGGAACACCTGACACATTTTGGGGAGAAGCAACACATACTGTGGTAAATATTCTTAACAAAGCACATGTTCATGTAAACAGTGATAAAACTCCATATGAGCTCTGGTATGGTAATCTTCCCACTGTAAAGTATTTTAAAGTTTTTGGAAGCAAATGTTTTATCAAGAAAATTGATGAAAAGCTTGGAAATTTTGAACCTAGAGTATATGAAGGAATATTTCTTGGCTACTCTTCTAGAAGTAAAGCATATAAATGTTACAATAAAAGACTTCGGAAGATTGTTGAATGCATTGACGTTGTAATTGATGAATCCCTCTTAGCTCCAAAAGGGGAAATTCAAACAACAAATGAAGATGATGATGATGTATATCTTCCTGCATCTAATAGAGATAATATAGAAGGTGAACAAAATGAATCAGCAGAAGAAGATCTATCTGAAAAGGCTCCATCGAGGTATGTTCAAAAGAATCATCCATAATCTCAAATTTTGGGAGAAAAGGGACCAGGTGTCCAAACAAGAAGAACTCTTGTAGGGTCTACTATCTATCTAGCATTTTTATCCACTATTGAACCACATAAAGTTAATCAAGATAGCAAATATGAATGTTGGATTCAAGCCATGAATGAAGAACTTGATCAAATTGAAAATAATCATACTTGGGAACTAGTTCCAAGACCACATGACAAAAATGTTATTGGAACAAAATGGATATTCAAAAACAAGTTAAATGAAAATGGAGATGTTATTAGAAACAAAGCTAGACTTATTTGTAAAGGGTATGCTCAATAAGAAGGTATAGACTTTGAAGAAACATTTGCTCCTGTAGCTAGACTTGAAGCCATCAGAATGTTTCTTCTTGTTTCAAGTTTTCAACAAATCAAACTTTATCAAATGGATGTTAAATCTGATTTCCTCAATGGTGAAATAGAAGAAGAAGTTTATATAGAACAACCAAAAGGATTCATTTTGGGCAATGATGAAAAAATTGTTTGTAAACTTAAAAAGGCTTTATATGGTCTCAAACAAGCTCCAAGGGCATGGTATTATCGTCTTGACAAATATCTTCATCAACAAGGATTTTCAAAGGGTTCTGCTGATAGCAACTTATACACAAAAACTGAAAATGATAAACTATTGATTGTGGTTGTATATGTTGATGATATCATTTTTGGAAGTAATGAAGAGTCCATGAGTTAGAAATTTGCTTCTGTTATGCAACAAGAATTTGAAATGTCTTTACTTGGGGAACTAACATTTTTTCTTGGCTTACAAGTGCAACAAGCAACCGATGGCATATTTTTATCTCAAGAAAAATACCTCAAGAAAATTTTGAAGAAGTATGGTATGGAATACTGCAAACCTATAAGCACACCAATGATAACTGGGTGTAACCTCAATTCTCATGATGATTCTCCCGCAGTAAATCAACCAGAATATAGATCCATGATTGGAAGTTTAATTTATCTAACCGGGACAAGACCATAAATTATACATGCAGTTGGGATTGTTGGACGATTCCAAGCTAATCCAAAAGAGTCTCACCTTCAGGCTATTAAAAGAATATTCAAATATCTACAAGGAACTCAAGACTTTGGACTATGGTATCCAAAGAATGTTGATCTCACTCTTCATGCTTACACAAATGCAGATTGGGCTGGAAATGTTGATGATCGGAAGAGCACTAGTGGTGGTGCATTCTATATGGGGCCCCTATTAGTATCTTGGTTCAGTAAGAAGCAAAGCTCTATTGCCTTATCTACAGCAGAAGTATAATATGTCGCTGTCGCATCTTGTTGCACACAACTTCTTTGGAGGATGCAGACCTTACAAGACATTCAAATCACATGTTCACCTCCCATATCTATTATGTGTGATAATACAAGTGCCATGAGTATCTCAAAGAATCCTGTTATGCATTCCAAGACCAAGCACAACCCTATCAAGTATCACTTCTTACGTGAATAGGTGCTTGAACAAAAGGTGAAATTGGAGTATGTACCCTCCAAAGAACAAGTTGCTCATATATTTACTAAACCTCTTCCTAGGGAATCCTTCGAATATCTCAGACAAAAGTTGGGAATTGTCTCTACCTCTTAGAAGATCAGATTTTCCTAAATTCAGAAGATTAAATTGGATGCGCGGATTTCATAAAGGACAGACGCGTATATACGCGAGTTTATATACAGAAAGCCGCGTATGGGTTTTCGCTGGCATAATTTTTTGGGTCAGCATTTTCAGAACAGTTGTGGTGCTATTGGGTATCTCTGGTGATGTTCCAGTTCTCACATTTCTATTTCATTCTCTAATATTTTTTATGAAGATGCCTTGATGATTTGTTGTTGAAAGTGTTCAGGGTGCACAAGCTAAGGGGGAGCACTTGTCCTGTGGGAAAGGATGCATTGTTGGCATTCTAAGTGGTTGTTGTGGTCTGATCTCATGATTGAGATTCATTGGTTTTTTTTATAAAAGTCATTTGATGAAAATTTCATGTTGAGATCTATGATGTAAATTGTTATATTCAGTCATGTAATGACTTGGTCAAATTTGTAAACCTACTTGGTTGGGTAGTTTAGTCAAATATGTAATTCCACTTGGTTGGATCATTGATGTAAGTATGAGTCCTTGGTGATAGGAATGGTCATACTTGGTTGAGTTATAAAGTGTTGTACTTCATTGAAAAATCTGTCTAAAGATTCAACATGAACTCAAGGGGAGCATGGTAAATTCAGTGCACTTCAGATCTATAGAGCTCATCTTTCTACAAGGGAAGAGAAACCTTGTTTTGGTTTTGATTTTCCCTTTGCCCTTGATGTCAAAGGGGGAGAATATCTTTCATGGTTTCCATCAAGTCCAAAGGGGGAGATTGTTGGCAATATGATGTAATGTGTTGTCCTTGATGGAAACCCACTTGATTAAGTTGTCCTTGATGGAAACATACTTGATGAGTTGCCTATGATAAGCAACCTATTTGTTAAAGATGTAAGAATGATGTAGCTATAGATTAGTTCAAATGTGACAGAGAAAATAATTCCAGTAAGTGCCAGAGAAATGATAAATATAATATGTCACAATGTATACGCTACTTTTGTGAAGGCAACCTGTGTATGGATGCAATGTATATGCTACTTTTGTGAAGGAAACCGATGTATACATTCAGGGGTAGCATATATGCAGTTTTTGTGAAGAGAAGTTGCGTATACATGTGGAAACGAACGCTCCAAGTTGCGTATGCCTTTTGCGCTCTAAAATTATGATACCAAGGGCCATTACCATGGTATTAGCCCACAGTATTGAACGATGCATTTTCTATTTGATTCTGTCTAAGAATACTATCGGAAGTTGAGTGGTTTTGACTCATGGTATTGGTAAAAGCTAAATCTATTTAAGGAGAAGAAGATCATAGTGCAAGGTGTGCATGTGTAAGGGTTATTGATGAATAAATTTCTCTAAGGAATATTTGCATGGATGAACTCTGTTCTTAATTGATAGATCTGAATCTAAGATGCACCCATGGATATAATGATGGTTCAAGTTATCTATATCTAATGATGATGAATCTCTAGAATGACCTACTAAAGGAATGATGAAGAATTGGCGCAAGTCTGTTGAAGAAACTGAATAAATCTGGGTAAGTTTTATAGATCTGTTCTATTTTGCAAAATTTGTTTTTTATAGATCTATACACTATTTTCTTTCAACAAAAGCGCGTATATACACGGGTTCGCTTCATGAAAAGTGCGTATGGAAGTTAAGGTTTTCTGAAGAATAAAATACACAGAAGTATATGTGGGTTGATGTGCAGGAAAGAGCGTATGTACACGACTTCAGTGAATAAAAGTAGCGTATGCTATTTGAATCAATGACTGTTCAGGGTTGAGTTTGTATCTGCATATCTATTATGAAGTATGGGTTATTTATGAAGTTCTGGTCACAGTGTTTCCACTGTTCTAATTGAAGTGTTGGGAAAAGTTTATGATTGTTGATAAAGGGTTGTGTTGAAGCTGTTTGATCCAGTATGAAAATTGATGAAACGTGGTTTGCAGTGGGTCTGAGGGTTGAAGCCTTCAGTATGGAAGTAGAAGCTTCCTGCCAGTAGAAGCTGGTGTTATGTTCAGGGGGTTGAAGCTCCCTTCCAGGAGTGGTTGGTAAACGAGATCAGGGGATTGGAGCTCCCTTCCAGTAGCAGCTGGTAAACGAGTGAAGGTTGTAGCCTTCTGCAGGTAGAAGCCTGCGTACTGATATGAGTCTGCATCAGTGCAATGTTGTAGAATTTTTTCCATATAATAAATATTGAAGACAAAGACGACAACAACGGTGGTTTTCTCCCGAATTGGCTTTCCACATTAAATACCGGTGTTCATGTGTGTTCCACTTGTGTGATGTTTTATACTGTTGTTACTACACATATTTCCTATTTATATAACCTGATGCATAATTGGTAAATCTGCTTTAAAGTCTGTTTCTGAGATACTTTATAAACTAGAAATTTATATCATTATATGCGAGTTTCTTTCAGCATATCTGCGTGTATACATGAGTTTAGTTCATAAAAGTCGCGTATGCAATTCTGCAAAAGAAAAAGTTAAAGTCAAGATATAAGCTCTAAATACTGATTCACCCCCCCCTCTCAGTAGTTTTCCCAACAAAAGACAAGGAGCTTTCATAACTTATTTTCCTTTGAAAGCCCAATTATTCCCCAAATTATCATGAAAGTCATTGTCATGCTTTCTCTGGTACTTGGGTACGATAATGAGGACATAGTTGATTGCAGTTCTATAGCATTGATGAACAATATTTTCCCTTCTACAAAAACTCCTCCATTCAAATATCATTACACAGAATATATTGTTGAAGCTATCCATAATCAGTTGCAGACTTTCCAGAAGATAAATTGTCCAGATACCAGTTATGTCTAGTATATTTGTTGTCATATGATAATATGATTAGGTTAAATATTTTGCATATATTTCATGGAAGAAAGATAGTGATCAAGGTAAGCATCATCAGGTTTGATATTTTTCATATATTGCACTGAAAAGATATAATAATCTAGGTGAGCCTAACCATGTCATTGAATGGACACTCATGGTGTGGGTCCATGCTCGAAATGAATGTTTTATGTGTTTCTTGGATAGATTCATGTATACATTGTTTCTTGTTTTCAAGGGAGAATCCTCCTAAAATGACTATAAAACATAGAAGACTTCTACAATTAAGTCTAGAAGTTGAGGTTGGAGATTGGTATTTATATGAAAATTTTCGAGTTATTAGGGTCTTTCTAGCCCCACTAATTTTTTCTGAGAATATACCAGGCAAAATCTTAGTTCAAAACAACTACTTTTTGTCTCCAAAAACAAAATTTGTCCTTTTCCTCGCCAGATGAAATTGCTTCATATGTCATCAACAATAAAAAAACATTACCCAGAGTTCATGATATTTTCAGGTCTTATGTTTTCTAGACAAATAAGGTATGGTGCTATGATCTGTATCATGTAATTTCAAATAAAAGGAGCTCACTTTCCTCATCTGGCTATTCACACCATCCAATGCCAGATATGGAAAGGTTAGAAAATCTAAACATTGGAGAGAAGTGTAACCAACCCGTGATGGAGTAATTCCACAAGGAAAAAATTAAAAACAAGTAAAAGAAGGAAGATCAAAGATTCTACTACAATTTTCCTTACAAAATGAAAAGCAGAATTCTAACTCCATAGTGACCATCCAGCCTTCCATTACTCGGAAAGGAAGTTGTCAACCTGGAAGGAGAAGGAATTGTTAGTTATTCTTTTTGAAATAGCCACTAATGAATTAATTCTCATTGACAATGCTATGGAAGCTGATGATTTGGAGATAATGTTATTCCAACTTAGATTAGCCACTAATGAAGTAATTCTCATTGAAAATGCTATGGAAGCTAATGATTTGGAGATAATGTTATTCCAACTGAGATTACAAGTATGGATGAGAAGAGAGATTCATTTCCCAACAAGTCCCTGTCCCAAGAAGGATGACAAACTTGAAATGTAGTGTAATAGGGTAATTTTTTCCTAGATTTCCCTTGAGTAGCCAGGGTTTCAATAAAAATTCTCTTTTTAATGCAACAAAAATATCATAACCTTTAATAAGAAGAACTGACTTTCCAATGTGAAATAATTCATTAGTGTAATCCAACTATCTCATCAATCATTCAACCAGATTATATGTCAACAATGCAGATCAATCCAACAAGGTAAACTCAGTATTCTTTTAAGTTTCAGTAAGAGGTAAAATAATACTGTCAACAGTGATTGTTACAACACACCATTAATTTATATTAGTCTCTAATTAATAGGGCTATTACACCGACAATCTGGTAGTAATTCCTTCATAACTTGGCATTCTTCCAATACAACAATATGAATTAAACAGTAAATAAATCCTATCAAATAAACTGTGGTTTTTTCAGGCCGGACCTGTTATATAGAATGCGTCAAAAGTGTTCCCTTTCACAACAGTTTCAAGATGTTTAGATTCTAGACAACCTCGATTCTATGTCTACCCAACCGTATGACCCACGTTCAATGTGCCTTCTAACCCTTCTGCGACTGCCCAGGATGACGTCAGATACTTCACATGACTTTAGAAAGGAGAACCGCGGTGACCTACTTAATTTGTAGGAGAAGAGATGGTGCTGGGAAATGACAGATTCTCTGCAGGCAAATACTGTAGTAGTTTGATGTGATGCCTCACGGTTCACACTTCAGACGTAAGAGAATGGACAAATACAAAGGCAAGTCTCGCTACAAGTTATTTTATATGATATTTATGTGTTGTGCTGTATGGTGCGTGATATTTTATTTCCCACTCTTTATGTTTGAGACTAATACGCACTATATATCTGAGGAGATTCTCGGCCATGGAAGGGAAAATGCGAATCTTTTGTCGCCGAAACCCCAAGCACCAAAACCCTTCCTGAAGGCCCTGAAAACTGCAGAAAACAACAGTGATCCATGCGTTGGGAGGTATATTTATGTCCACGATCTGCCCACGAAGTTTAATGAAGACATGCATAAGGAATGCCGACAGCTGAGCCTATAGAAGAACATTAGTAAATTCACTTCAAATGTTGGGCTTGGCCCTGCCCTGGAGAATACCGAGGGTGTTTTCTCGAATACTAGGTGGTTTGCGATGTATCAATTCACTATGAATTTGATTTATTGCAACAGGATGAAGCAGTACAAGTGCCCGATGAATGATTCTTCAATGGTTGCGGCTGTATATGTCCCCCTTTACGCGGGTCTCGATATCTTAAGACATTTGTGGGGCTATAATATATCTGTTAGAGATGCTTCTTCGCTGCAACTCATGGATTGATTGGTTAGTAGGCCGGAATGGGGTACCAATAAAGGGCATGATCATTTTCTTGTTGGGGGAAGAATAACCTAGGATTTCAAGAGGCTCACTGATTCTGAGACTAATTTGGGCAGCAAGCTTCTGTTTTTGCCTGCTGTGAAAAACATGACCATGCCAGTTGTTGAGGCTAGTTTGTGGAGTCTGTGGAATCAGAACGACATGGAAATCCCTTATCCCACATACTTCCATCCTGCCAAGGATTATGATATCATCAAATGGCAGAATAGGATGCGGGGCATGAATCGACCATCGTTGTTTTCCTTTGCTGGGGCCCCTTGCCCCGACATACCAACATCGGTCAGGGGGCAGATCATGGATCAGTGCAAAAAATTGAATGTAGGTAAGATTTTGGAATGTGATCTTGGTGAGAGAAAATGTCACTCACCGAGTACTATTATGAAGATGTTCCAGGAGTCTGTGCTCTGCTTGTAGCCCCAGGGTGATTCGTATATGCGCAGATCCTTTTTTGACTCCATGTTGGTTGGTTGTATTCTGGTTTTTTCTGCATCTTCCCAGTATATTTGGCATCTTCCAAAGAATTATTCAACTTATTCGATGTTTATTCCAAAGGACGACATCCGGAAGAGAAATGTTAGCATAGAGCAACAATGCTGTCAACTAATCCCACAGGCATTGGGGAGCATTTGCAAAAAGGTATGGCATAGGATGACTTGCACAAATAGGTATGGAAGAGGATGGAGGATGAGCTACAGAAATAGGACAAACAGGTATGGCAGGTGCAGAAATAGGTATGGTCGAGGATGAGCCGCAGAAAAACATGGAGCCATGGGAAAACGTAGGGTGAAAGTAATCTAGACAAATGGAAAAGTTTCATTACTTAAGGACAAATACACATGGACAATTTTAAATGGGTAGAAGGGTGAATCTGAACAGTGTTTTCCCACAACCCAAGTCAACAAAGAAAATTCATATTGGCGTAAAAATCCAAGAACATTTTTACGCCATTAGGTATTTACTAGTGCAATCAGGAACTCATTTGATTTATGTGCACTTGTGGCCATTAGATTATGCAAAAGTGAATCTAACTTCACTTTATCGTTGATTTATGATCTCAGGACTGTGGCATGGAGCATGGAGTTCTTGAATTGAGTAGTGCATCCATTGTATCCATCAGGTATGGTTGACGACCATTGAAATGATTTGAACCAGTGCAGGTCAAAGCTATGGAGCGCATTTACAATGAGTGTACAATGCCTAGCTCTGTTTAGCAACAGCATATTATTAGAGAGTGCCCTATAGTTTCCAACATTGAGCCAAAGCAAATCAATGTTTGATTTCAGAATTTAAGGTAAATAAAAAAATGTCTTCAAATTTTCTCAGAAATTAATGGAAATTTAGGCTTAGAAATTTTCGAAAATTTAAGTTATAGTTTTCAAACTTCAAAATTTTGGGTGTTTAGGGGATTTTTGATGGTGCTAAATCTATTTCCACTATTAAAAACATGATTCAAGCACTCATACTATCAATTTTTTTGAAAAAAAAGAGCCAGATTCAAGTAATTTTATAACCTTTTGGTTATAAAGGCAATGCCCAAAAAATATAATTAGAGGGAAAAGATTTGGTAACCCTTAGGATGAGAAGCTGACATAGCTTGTTGCTTTTTTCTTATTTCATGGCTATTGCATCATTTTTTTTTGAACTAGACTAAATTTTTGTCGAAGTCAGTCCTAATAAAGAATGACAGAGCAATCTACCAACCAATAAAATTTGTTGTCACCAATTATCTACCTCTGAATGTCCTACCATAACTAGGCTAGTGTCCATATTGTACTAACTCTTACTTATTATAAAGCTTTGGTGCCACAATTTAATATAAGTTACTGTTACTTGGAACTTGTTGATCTTCTGTGGTCTGAAAGTTTTAAGTTTTATGATTTCCATATGATGGAACGTGCTATTAACCTCATAGCAGAGATATCTCTTCTGTCATTTTTAATGTCTCCTAATTGATCTCCTAATATTTTTACTTCCCATGTATAATTAAGGTAACCAAAATGTCTAGTGCATATAGGAAATTTCAAGTGTCTCACAGTTGGAACTAATATTCAGTGAAATATAGAGACTAGCAAAGATATGACCCTCCTAAACAAACTCGTTCATTCATGGTTTAAATTTGGTTTCCATTCTGGCTTATTAGTTTTTAATTTTAACTCTTCATATTGCAATTTCCTTGATCTCTATTCCTCTTTCAATAAGTCTGTATGAGTTGAAGTCACCATCTCTAGTCTAGATTTATGGGAACTTGTAAGTGAAATTTGTGTGCCCTTGATATATCTCATGGAGAACTTCTGCCATTTTTATTCAGCATGTCCTGAACCATGTCCATAAATAAATTTTTAGTGTGACCTGTTTACTGAGTTTTAATTTGGAGACAATATGGAAATTATTGTGGGAAAAAATCCAGTTTAGAAAAACCTCGGGGACATATATACTTTCTCTTCCAGCCCCACTAGGGTCCTTCTCCTTCTTTCTATATAAAATAATAATAATGAAAATAATATGTAAATAGAAGATTGGGATGGTTTACCGTCCATCACCCAAGAATATTATCCCAAATGATATTGACAAATCTATCCCCTGGGCTTATTTTGACGGCTCAACACAACAGTTTAGTTGTGGTGGAGTGTGGTTTTGTATTTGATGAAACACCATTACTCTAAATTAAAAATTGGCTTGGGCAGGGGTAGAAATAACTATGTAGAACTCTCATGTCTCAGATCCCTCCTATCCTTTGCTTTGACCAAAGCTTATAGTCACATCCATATTTTTGGTGATTCAAATATTATCATTGATTGGTTCAAGCAACTAACTTTATGTCACGTGCACACACTACGGAATATTTTGGAGGAGGTATTTCTATTGAAGTCCCACCTTGACTATATTTCTTGTCGACATATATACAGGGAGAGGAATCAAATTTCTGATTCACTTTCCAAGGAGGTTGCACACCTACTAAGGGATCATTAGATATTTAGAGAGAGGAATCAGATTTCCAATTCACTTTCCAAGGACGTTGCACACCTAATAAGGGATCATTGGGTGATCCAGGAGAAAAATGATCATCAATTCTACCAGTATTTCCACCGGCCATATGAGGATGCACCAGATGGGCCCTAATTTATTGGAGTTTTTTTGGTTATTTTGAACATGCACTTATTTATCTAATCTTATGTACAACATAATTGTATATATTTCTAAAACTCATAATTTCTTATTAAATTTTATTGATATAAAATTTTGAATGTGGCTTATGCCACCATATATGAATATGCTATATAAAGCATCTACAACATGTAATTTTCATCCTATTTTTGAAAGTTGTGATTTTTCCTGGGAAAAAATGAAGATTAAGATGGTTTCTATGAATTTATTTACATTTAACATTTTAGAAATATCTGGTAATTTTATAGAGAAGAGCTAGATAAAATAATTTCCAAAAGGTAGAAATAAGAATGTTGGGATGGTTTGCATGGTAAATTTCTTTATCTGATATATAGTGTAAAGCTTATAAGAAAAATAACATTGACCAATGGGTGAGGAATCCTACCATTTGGTGCCCTATAGTAGGCCAAGCTGAGATGGAAGCACAGTTACTTGATGGGAAAGGGTCTGTTTCTATTGGGATGGGACGATGATGCATATTAGGGCTGAGGATTGCTTAGGAATGGGGAGGACATAAGATTATAAAATGAGATAAATGATTTGGTTGAACTAAGCTTTGGCTAACTTTATGTGTGAAAAACTCATATTTAGCCAAATTTGGTAACTACAGTTTGCACAGTGTGTTCGTAAAGCAAAAATTCTCTAACATATTGGTCCAGAGTATCCAAGTTTTCATGTCCATGCTAGTTCAAAAGCACAATGATTTGTAATTTTTATTAGAATTAATTTGTTGTGTTGGTTATTTTTGGACTATATTTTTATTGTAGATTCTAGGAATATACTGGAATCTTACAGATAGTACCAGATATATTCTAAAAATATCTTGGAATATGATGCACAGTAGTGAGAGAGATTCTGAGAATATCTAAGAATCCATCAAATACCAATACATTCTAAGAATATCTTGGAATATGATACACAATAGTGAGGCTGATTCTGAGAATATCCTAAAATTTGATACACAGTAGTGAGAGATTATGAGAATATCCTGAAATATTATACACAATAGTGAAGCAGATTCTGAGAATATCTAAGAATCCATAAAATACCAAGATATTCCTAGAATCTACCTACCTAAAGTAGAATTCCAAAATATTCACAAAATCAAGATATTCCTAAAATCTACCTAGCTAAAATTGAATTCCAAAATATTCACAAAATTAGTAATTACAATATAGTCCAAGAACACGACACACCCAATTAGTTGTAATTGAAGTAATGGAAGTTATACATCACTGTGATTTTTAACCAGAATGTATACAAAAACTTCCATACTCTGAAAGAATATGTTAGAGAAATTTTTAATTGACCTTGTTGTATATTGGATTTTAAGATATTATTAGATTTACAGTTCAGGTAAGGATGCCCCAATTAACATGAGACATTAATTATATTTCTAACACGCCAGGAGTACATGGAGAACTCATGATATAGTCTCTCTTTATGTTTTCCTTTGGAGGTCTTTGTGATGCTATACATGATTTTCGACACCAATACAGGAACACTGCATTTATGCAAGAGGAGTTGTAGCATACAAAACAAAAATTTTAGAGTGGATAGAAGGAATTGGAGTGACCTAAGTGTAGTAACAGAGGCTTTTTCCCTATGACATTGGGGGTGGGAATCAAACTCTGGTTGATTGTTCAATATTCCATTGTAAGTGCCCACTGGTGATAGAAAAAATTTAAAGGTGCCATGGCGGGAGTGTGAAGGTGTAGAGAGAACGACTCTCTCTCTTGTTGGCGTGAATCCATGGATTGAGTCTTCTCAAATGCCTGTCTATTGAACTTTTCAGCTATAGACCTAGCCTCCTCGCCATTTTCTTGAGTTTCTAGCTGCATTTATTGGGTTGCGGACTTCACAGTCTCCTAGGTTTCATGGAAATCCTCTGCCTTTTGCTTGTCAGTCTGAGCAACTTCCTTGGTGGAATCTCTTGTATTTTTAGCAGTATATGAGATATACTGGAGAAATGTGATGAGGCACGCAGGGCACAGATATTTCGCATTGCATTGATTGGAAGTGGCGGAAAGGTTTGGACTGGTGGGTCCCTGTATTTCACATCGTAGGATAAATATTATCTCATGCGAAGTGCGAAGTGCAATAAGTTTTATTTTTATGATTTTCGAAGAGGCTCGCGGGCTTAGGATATCGCAACCACATTTTTTTAAGTTTAATTTTTTGTTATTTTTTTGTTTTTCTTGCAATGTGTGATAAATTTCATTTCTTGCGAAATGTGACGAGGCTCACAGGGCATAGAGATACCTCATTTCAATGAGTGGAAGCGGCGAGTAACTGTTTCTGTGTAGAAAGGTAGGGATTAGTCTAGTGGGTCCCTGAAAATTGCATCACTTAGAAATTATATTTCGCATCATAGATGAAATATTATGTCTGTTTTAATTATTGCGACTTGTGAAATTCCATCGCAGGTCCAAAAATATCTCTTTGTGGGAAAGGATAGTCTTACTCTAATCCTCAGGGTTGGGGAAATCTTAGAGTTTTGGGTGTTCTTCTGTTTTGGATGAGTTTTCCGGAACTGGGTTTCCCGACTGGTATGATCGGAACACGAGGCAATTTTTTTTTAAATATTGAAGAGGGAACTATGGCTGACAGTGGCAGTGGGTGGAGCATCTGACACTCTCCACTCCTCTCAAAACTTCATTTAATCGTAGAACTTCTTGTACGAGACCATGTAAATTTTTGGCTTTTGGAGGCGGTTGCGGGCAATATCTACTATGTGTCTGATCATCAGCCCAAAAGCTGGTGGGATTCGCTAAAAGGTTTTCTAATGACTTTAATACAAGCGTACGGAGGCTGACACCTGGAATATTACATTATATGCATTTATGTCCCGTACCTTTGTTGGCAGAAATGGATTCTGATATTGGTGATCTCGAGACAGTGGAATTTGATGCAGACTTCCTGCGTGCCATTGAATTGGAGAAGAAGGGTGTACATGCTCCAAATCATGGTTTCACGTCATTCAATCCATCAACGGATAACCCGGTTCATTAGACTGGTGGTTCCTCAGTCGGGGAGAAGTTTCTGTTTGGTGAAAATTGCTCTGTGACGTACAAAGGCCGCCACCCTTTTCACCATAAGGCACAACATTCCATCAAGCCATTCAAACCCTCCACTGAGTGTCACCTCCTAAGTTTTGGATTTGATGTCATGTGGGAGAGGGATGACAACCTTTTATCTGAGGCAGTAGTGGGGAAGTGGCACTTTGAGAGTTACAACAAGAATAATATGATGGACTGGCTAAGGGGTGCATGGAAGAAACTTCTTGGTTACGAACCAAGGTTTATTCATTTGCATAACGATTTGTTATGCTTCCACTTTATGAAGGACGAAGATGTGGGAGAAGTCCTGGATAGAGCGTGGGTATGCAGGCGTTGCTTCTTAGCGCTACATCGATGGACAGTTGATTTCCAGCCTATATCCAATGCTCCAAAGAACCATTTTCTGTGGGTTCGTACGATGGGTCTTCCTATACAATTCTAGTCCATTAAAGCACTATAGGCCATCAATAATAGTATCGACACTTGAAATTTTTTTGATCTGGAGTGTGTCAGCCTATACGATAAACGTGTGGCATGGGTGCTGGTTGAAGTTTATTTTGTTGGTGGTCTCCCCGCCATCATAGATTTGGAATGGAACGGAGTAATTTACAGAAAATTTATGGACTACTGGAAGACACCTTTCGGATGTCACATATGCCAGGAAACATGACACCTCATGAATTCATGCAAAGGTTGGAGGTCGACTCGGGATGTGCATAACTTCTCTGAAGCTCGTGCTGCGGTGGCAGAATATCCTGGTGGAGAAACGACCCACAGTCTTCACGACATTCCAGTGGAATCAGCAGATAATACGAGTAAGTAACCTCTTTCCCCACTTTTCCCTTCTGTAGTCAGTGTGGAAAAGGTGGAGGTCTCTCCAATCTTGCCTTCAAGTGCGGTGTTGGGGTCTCCCGAGGGAACTGAGCTTATGTCAGGGGTAGGTGCACCTTCGATTTTCCAATTCAATGATCCTATGAATTATTGGGTAATTAGACATACCCCCTTACTAATCCCGAACCTTTCAACCCTTGGAGTTTGGAGAACGCTTTCTTCTGATCAACTACAGACCTCATCCCCATGGTCTCTGATGTCAACGGTTATCCCATCCCCTTCCCCCCATTCATGTGATTTGGAAGCCCCTATGTCACCTCACTATTCTGTAGGCAGTGATCTTGAACTTCTCCTCCTTGATCTGGATGTTGGTTTGACCCTTCTACGAGTTGATACCAGCAAACCCTCATCACCTCCCTTGCTCATCTTCTTATCTGATTCTGCAAATTTCACCATCCGGAAGGGAAAGGGTCGCCCTAAGACCCGGAAAAAATCCCTTACTACAACATTACAAAATCTGAAATTAGATGCGGGTAATTACAGGGAGGTGTCAGTTACACAAGCCATCAACAAGGTTCTTAGAGCATTGATGCCCTATAATGTCGACCCATGATGTGTTTATGCTCATTAAAAATCAGAGGCCTGGGGGGGGGAGGATAAACTATTATCTCTCAAGGATTTTGTGCAGGCACTTAATCCTACTTTGATTTTTATACAAGAAACTATGCTACCTATTGATAGATCCATTTCTTGTTTTCGTGCCATGTTCCCAGCATGGAACATGGTGGTGCAGGATGCAGAGGGATGATCAAGAGGGGAGGTTGTCATGTGGGATCCTCGTCGAGCCACTTTTCAGGATTTTTTTTTTTATGGAAGCATTATCTTCACTGGTTATCTGAGAGGTTTTCAACACATGATTCACCTTATTAACTTATATGCGCCTTATCGGGATTGTATCAGTTTCTGGAACCGCTTGGAAGGTTGTGGTATATTGATTTTGGATAGGCTTATAATTGCTGGAGATTTCAATTGTATGCTTTATGACGGAGAAATATGGGGTGAAAAGGGATGGAGAGACCCTTTGGTTGGGACTCTTTCTTCTTTGTTTCTATCGTCTCATATTTGAGACATCAATTTGGAGATAAATTTTCCCACTTGGTATAATGGAAGGACAGGCTCAGAATTTATTAGTAAGAGAATTGATAGATTCATGGTACAATCTAGTTTATGGCCACTGATTAGGGGTTTGAATGCTCGGGCCGAGGCGGTTGCAATATCATACCACAGGCCTATAACATTGGAATGGCACTTTGAAAGAACCCCTGGGAGCGTGCCCTTCAAATTTAACAGAGTTTGGTTGGAGGATCAGGGGTTCAACAATATGATATGTGGCTTTCTGCAGGCACATCGAAGGGTAGATAACACTACAGTTATGCATCATCTAACCGAAACTCTAAGAGGATTAAAAGAAGTTGTTCGAAAATGGGAAAAAACTAAAAAAGCTCAAATGTCAGAATCTCTAAAGAAATTATCTAGAGAATCGACCATGATTATGAAGGAAATGGAGCAGGGAAAGAATTCCTATAATAATTGGAACAATATGAGATAATTAAAATGATAAAAAAGGAAGATCTTGTTAAATATAGAATATACCTGGAGGTTAAAAAGTAGAGCAACATGGCTCAAAGAGGGTGACAAGAATACATAGTATTTTCATGCGTATACCATGGGACACAAAAATGCAAATGCATTTGGCACAATGAGGCAGAGGGTGAATCCCTACACACTACAGAGAAAATCTAGAAAGAGGTAGTCAATTTTTTCTCAGGATTATTTATGGCTCGTAAGGAACTTGTATATGAGGAACAACTATGAGCCGTCGAGAATTTCACTAACATGTTTGAGGAAGGTAACATACATAATCTGACAAATACTATCACAATGGAGGAATCCATGTCTATATTAAAGTCTATAAAACCAGATAAGAGTCCGGGGCCAAACGGTTGGACCCCAGAATATTCATACATTTCTTTGATTTCTTCATAGATGATATTACCGAATTAATAGAGGAGACTAAAATAACTGGATACTTGAGTGGGGCTTTAAATTCCACCTTCCTAACTCTGATTCCGAAGAGAAAAGATGCAAGTTATTTCGATGATTATAGACCCATATCACTTTGCAACACCCTATATAAGGTCATTTATAAGACCATAGCAGAGAGAATGAAAGGGACACTATCAGGGTTTATCACCCTTGAACAATCTGGGTTTTTATAAAACATGAGAATCCATGATGGAGTGGCAGCGACACAAGAGATTATCCACACGATTCATACAAGGAAAATAGAAGCTGGGGTGGTGAAGGTTGATCTAAGTAAATCATACAATAGGGTAGATTGGAGCTTATTAAGAATGGTGCTATATAAGATTGGACTAGATAGAACCTTTGTCAATTGGATTATGGGGTACATTGCATATTCCTCCATGGCGGTCATTATCAACGGGGTGGCTACCAATTTTTTCAAACCAGAAAGAGGATTATATCAGGGATGTTCCTTATCCCTGCTTCTCTTCATCTTTATTATGGATGCTTTTAGTATTAAAATCAAAATGGTGGTGGCTGCTGGTACTGTCAAAGGTATAAATATTACTCATAGAAGGGAGATTTCCCACAACCTCTTTGTCGATGATGTTTTAATTTTTGAACTGCTCATAAAACATGTATGGATGGCCATCCATAAAATATTCTCTAAGTTCAGAATTGCCTCCGGGATGGTGGAAAACCAAGGTAAGTCCTGCTTATTCCACATAGAGAAAGACGAGGAATTACATAAGGAAATTTGTGGTCTTTTAAATTTCAAAGCAGAGTGTCTAGAAAAGGGATTTAAGTAAATTTGATTTTTTTATGAAACCTAACAACTATAGAGTGGATGATTGGACATGGAAGTTGGATAAGTACAACAAATAATACATGCCTGGTCATTGATTTGGTTATCAAAAGGGGGAAGACTCTTTCTTGCTCAAGCCGTGTTGCAACAATTCACGGTATATTGGGCACATTTATATCCTATCCCAAAAAAAATCATCAACAAGATAAGATCCATGATGGCCAATTTCATATGGAATGGGGGAAGAGAAAAAGGCAAATATCATTTAGCAAAATGGGACTTTATCACAAAGCCAAAGGAGCAGGGGGGCTAGGGTATCGTGGACCTCGGAAATTTCAGAAAATCCTTATTGATGAAGTTTCTATGGAGGGATCTAATATCAAACAAAATATGGAAAGACATCATAAGGTATAAGTATCTAAATGATTCAGGTATGGAGGAGCTATTCTAGAGGGGATAGACAACTGATGGTGAGGAATCAATTATCTGGCAGGGTTTTATAATGATCTGGTATCTTTTTGAGAATAATATGCAATGGGATTTTGGCTGTGGAGGGAAGATAATGATAGAAAATTCGAACATTAGAGGTATATCCTCCAACCCTGTTATCAGTGACGAACTGATTGTACACCTTAATGGAAAATTACTCTTTTTTTTTGGACAAGTAATAAAGGAATATAAACAGGGCATGCCTATTTGGAAAACAACAGAACAAATGGAATTGCAGGGAAATAAGATAGTTGAATGGGAAGCATATAATGAACAACTGCGAAGTCTGGGATTACACAAGCGTGACAAAGGAGACTGGGTGACATGGAAAGGATCCATAAAAGAAGGACATATTTCAGCTAAAGAAAACTATAAGCTTCTTATCTACAGAGATAAAGAACAAAACAATATATGTTGGTTTGATGAAGTGTGGAAGGTACAGACATAGATCAAGATGAAAATTCTCGCATGGATGGTGTAGAGAGATAAGAACCTGACCTGGTCCAACCTACAAAAAGGAGGAAAGATCGGCCCTAGTATTTGTTGTCTCTACATTAATGAAAAAGAGGTGAATTCACACTTATTCCACTCCTGTATTTTTACTAGGGAAGTACATAAAGTTATATGCAATCATTTCAATGTACATTTTATAGAAATGGAGAACCCCCAAGACTACTTCAAATGGTGGCTAAGAAAAGGGAAGTCTCTCAGGAATATTCCAGTGTTATTATACTGGTGTATATGGGTTACTAGAAATAAACAGATTTTAAAGGAGGTCTACAACAACCTGGACAAAGTCTGTCATAAGATCATCAAACTGTGGGGGAAATTTAAAATTAATCAGAAACCCCCTACTGATTTATCAAAGAGACTGTGGCCTTTCGAAATTCATTACCCGACTGGGAAATTTCGACGGGGCGTCACAACAATCTAGATGTGGATGCAGGGCTTGGTTGATGATTTCCCCCACATGCCACTACAAAATTCATTGGTATGGGGGCATGGGCTCCAACATGCAAGAAATTTTTTTGGCTCTTTGGGGCCTCATGTGGTTTTCATAACAGCTTGATTTGGAAAAAATGTGGGTTTTTGGCGACTCACAGGTACTTTTGGACCATATCAACAAAGGAACATCACTCAATCCGGGATATATTATTGCTTGGTTGGACAGGATTAAGGCACTCCACACATCTTTCTCCAGTATTTTTTTCAAACATATCTATCAAGAGAAAAATACACAAGCTGACAGGTTATGAAAGAAAGGACTCCAAGGAAACTTCGGGGAGATGCATTATGAACTACACGACTCCACAGGCACAGGGACGAATGGAGTCGTCAAATTTTTCTGAAAGGATTGTTGAAGGGAGGGGATAAGAACAAATATTGCAGAGTATATGGGTATGATGGGGGAACAGAAAAAATTCTCAGAAAATGATAAGGACATGGAAATAGAGGCACATAGAATCAAAGGAAACTATACAACACAGTAATTAGTCGAAGATAGGATATTAGTTGATGAAAAACATAAATCATGTAAATGGGGCAAAGTAAGTGATAGTGTACAAATTGATACGAAACATATGTAACAACATGAAACATTTAGAGAAAAAGAAGAAGTTATTGCACTGGTACATTATATAAACCAGACAATTTTTTCCACTGAAAAAAAAAGCATTCAAAACAATGAAGTTCAAATTATGCGTACATCAATCCATACCAAAGTATACCATGTTCAATTACGGGAGATGCTTTTTCCTCGTTTGCACCATAAAAGTAACCGATAATAAATTTAAGGTAACTTTATCGACATTGAAGTTTTCTCACACTTCAATATTTTTTAATTCCTATCATTTACCCAATTACACTTAGACAAGAAAAATATCATTCAATGTGGACTGACTCAATTGTTTGGTGGTATCTAGGAAATCCCAATCTGCAATGCTCATGATGGTGGTTACCGAAATCCTATTCTTATATTGTAGGACTACAGTGTTTATAAATTTATATCAAAGAATGTGTGGGAGATCTGCTCCTTTTTTTTTAAATAAGCAATTGAATTTTCTTAATAGGTTAGAAATTATCCCATGGGGTGCGAGCTAAGAGAGAAATGTTTTATTTCAAGATGTGTGTCGTGCTCAACATTTGTCTTTTCCTTGTCTTAGTGTGTTATGAAAATCGTTTTCTTTCATGGGTCCATCAACTCACATCCTCTTATTATAAATGCATCGAGTAGTTAAAGGGTGGTGAAGGTACAACATTATCTCGATGGCGTGTTATGAAAATTTCTTTCTTGCATGGGTCCATCAACTCACATCCTTATCATAAATGCATGGGGTAGTTAAAGGGTGGTGAAGGTACAACATTATCTCGAGTGGTGGTGAGGAGTCCTCCTCACCTGATGCTTATGTTTATCAATTGCAGTAATCCTTGTATGTCTGGGTGATTGGCTCCTTCCTTTTCCGAATTTGACAGTGGTTTTTGTTCCTGTGGAAAGACGACATCTGTTCAGGTCATTTCCTTAAGGTATATGAGAGTCGAATTGGGTCAATGTTCTTCATTTTGTTTTTGCACAATACATCGAGTGGGCGAGTCTATGAATTGGTGGTTGTTCTACCCACCTTGAGACTCCAAGAAACTGATTTTGCATGTATCTCATTTCCCTGCCCTATCTTGATTTGTGGTGTATGGTATCCTGGAAATTTCTTTGTATGATTTTAGTGACAACAATTTACCTTTTAGTTTCAAAGTTGAATTTGGGTTTCTGGTGTGTCATACCTTTTGTATCTGTAAATTTTAGCCAGATTTTGTGTTGGGAAATTGTTACTTCGCAAGTTTCAGGTGCAACCCCTTTTGTTTCATCCCATCTCAAATTATAGTTGTCGATTTTGTGGTTTATATTAACCTTCAGTGGGTTTTTAACCTCATAGTGCAGTTTCCATTTGTCCATGTTGTGTCTCCCTTGTGGGATTTTTAGGGGTTTATGCCTGTGGCTTGTCAACTTCTACCAATAGTTTCTGTCCTTGGGTTCCAACTGTGGAGTCTAGGGAATGACCTACTTGTGCTTTGGTTGAGATTTAAAGAGTTTGGGTTTGTTTTTTTGCTCATCCTATTGGTCGTTGCTTTGCCCAGGGTTGTGTGAACTACTCTCTTCTCTTTGTAACTATGCCTCCTCGACAAAGAATAACAAGTCATAGATGTGGCACAAGTAGTTCTACCCCTCACCATTGAAGGTTGTTTGGTTGGGATTCTGTTGCAACTGATTTTGATTCAGTCCATCTAGAAGTTCGTAGGGAAATTCTTCACATTGAATTAAAGGGGTTTGGAGACCGCCCTTACTTCTTTGCTTCTGAGGTTGGAGCAAAATGCCTTAAGTGGATTCCTGATCTGTGGAAAATCATAAAACAAAGGTTACATTTCCTACATTCTCTCACTGTTCACCAATAGATGGATACTCTCTTCCACATGTTTCTCAGAGATAACCAAGTGGAAAATTATAAAAAAATTGTAGGACAAGAGGAAATTAAATGTCTTCTCTGTAATATATCGTTATGCCTAGATGATATTGTCTAATGTTTGAGCAAGTTTGAAAAATATGTGGTCTTTGACTCTGATTCCGAGGAGTTCACTAATCCCCATTTAGTCATTAATGCCCCACCTACTAATACTTCTTCTCTTTCTCCAGTTATTCTATCAGATTAACGTGGGATTTGCTGGTTCATTTTTTTGACTACCTTGAGCTATCTTATCACTCTGGTTCCTAGATCTTATGGAGGTGTTCTTGGAGTTTTCTATGGAAACTTTTGGTTGAGCGTGGAGGTTTCTGGGATGTACGGTGAAATTCTTGCCTACAGGATGTTGCAGTATACTTTCTGGCATATTCAAAGATTTCTATATGGCGGATAATGTCATTTTCAACATCTGACACGAACTTTGGTTTTTCGTTTTTGCAAAGCAGCGATGACTATTGCTCTTTAGCCTCTCATGCCAAGTTTTTTTTTTTTTTATCTGAAGGAGCATGTTTTCTTGTTTGCCTCTTGAGAATTTTCTTGTTACATCGGTATGAAATTTGTATGACAATACAAATAGTTCCCTATGGATCTACTATGATGTCAGTTTCTTGGTCTCATGTTTTTTCTCCGATCCTATAACACCCAAGTTCTATCTCGTCATAAATAGGAATGGTGCTTAGTTTTCTCTACTTGGTTGGAGGCACGGGGGCTTCACTGCGGGAGAAATACCATACCACGTGGGTTCATATTGGGGGATATATAATAAGGAAAAAGAGACATAATATATTGGGGGATATATAGGGGATAAAGGTTTTTTTTTATTGGCAGGTATAAAAAATGGAGCTCAAAGTTAATGAAAAAATATAAAGGGGTATAAAAAATGTTAATAAAAAAATGGATACCTACAATATATAGTAAAACTAGGGGATTTTTAAATTGGTAAGGTGTATCAGGTTTATATTGGTAGGGGGTTAAATAATGTGATTTTTAGGTTTATTTTCCAATATGTACTGAAATTAAGGGTATTGTTTAATATGATATGATCACACGTGATATGTTAGATGTTTATTGAGTGAAGCCATTGTGGTTGGAGGCTTACACTCTGAGGTAAAAAAATTGTGATGTCAAAGGCCATTCACTCTTAATGTAAAACTAGTTTTTATTAATGGAAATCATCTACATCTGCATCTCTTTAGCCTCTCATGCAAATTTTTGAATTGTGTTTTCTGAAGAAGCATGTTTTCTTGTTTGCCTCTTGAGAATTTTCTTGTTACATCAATGTGAACTTTGTATGACAATACTAGTAGTGCCCTATGGATCTACTATGATGTCAGTTTCTTGGTCTCATATTTTTTCTCCGGTCCTATAGCACCCAAGATCTAGCTCGTCATAGATAGGAATGGTGCTTAGTTTACTCTAATTGGTTGGAGGCTTAAACTCCCAGGTCAATTTTGTTGGGATGTCAAAGGCCATACACTCTCAATGTAAAACACGTTTTTATTATTGGAAATCATCTGCATCTGCTTAAAAAAAAGGTTTGAAATTAAATTATAATACACAAGTTTTGGTCTCAGACTAGTTTTGATTCAAGAAAAATATCTAAATTGGTGCTTTGGGAACAATAAAAATGACCGTGATGGAAGCTTAAACGAGAATATCAAATATTCTTTAGTGCCTAGTCTAACTAGGCTTCAAATTTTCCTAGAAAATAATGGAAATTATGACAAGATTTTGATAAAATCCAGCAGATTGTTTTGGAGGTACGGGTTACAAATTCAAGATTTTGGATGACCCATGGGTTTGTGATGGTGTTGAATCCATTTCCACCATCAAAAACAAGATTCAAGCACTCCTACTACCAGATTTTTAAGAAAAAAAATGGTAGGATTCCAGTGATTTTTGGTTGTCCTGGAAAATTTGACGCCTAGGGTAGACAACGCCATTTTTTAATCTTCATAATTTTAACCTGTTAGCATGTCATACATCCATATTTTAAAAAATAAGTAATTAACGAATCTAGATCATTTTTGTTTCTTTATTATCAATATTATGTATAATATAAAAGTTTGGCCAAACCAGTGTAATAGAATACATAAATGTTTTCCTTGCGAGTCATAATATCTTCCAGCATTGAAATTGTAATGAGTGGTTGCTTGTTGATGGGCTATATCAGGTGTTCCCTATGGAGTTATTTGATGGGCCTATGTGCATCTTATCTTGTTTTTTTACACATTTATGGTTCTCATGGCCTTGTTGTTTCTTAGGTTTTTCTATATGATGTTGAATATTTAGCCATATGTTTTATGGATTATACTCGCACATATGCTATACACATGCTTTATGTAAACATTTTTCATTTAATAGAAAGTTGTTGGTTTTATCTTTCCTGAAAAAAAATACATAAAAATTTGGCCAAACAAGTGTAATATGTAGTGTTGCTACTTAGTACCACCTATTATGAAAAAAGTAATTAATAGTTTTAAATTTTATATACAAATAATTTTAAATCAATATAACATTAAAAAGTAATATAAAAGTTTAATATAATAAGATTTTCTTCATAATATTTTGGGAAACCACTTTTTTTAATCGGATTTAAAGTTGATATATATCAAACCTTATTTTGGATTTAAGTTTATACATATAAAATTTTATTTTAAATTAAAAAAAAACTAATCGCTCATACAATAGACTGGCAATAGACACAAGGCTAGAGATTGTGTACCTATTATAAAATAAAAATAAAATATTTATAAAATATTTAGATTTTGAAATGAGTTATGGTTTTGGGCAAGTGGTATTGATAAGCCATGGTACTGACACACGATATTATAAAAAAACCTATTTACAAGTTAATAATATCCATGGTAAAAGTGAGGTAAATTTTCATGATTAAGAATCTTATTATATTGTAAGTATTAAGTTTAATTTTTTTTTTTTGTAAGTCGAAGATTTTTCATTACTCAAAAATCATATAAAAAGATGTCAAAATGCATGTGGTCTCACCATGACCAAGTTTGTTGACCAATACTATTACCATGCTACATACAAAATTCAAAATGCCCAACTGAGAGGTCCATACCCTTATAGGCCTAACATACTAGAAAAAAAAAGAACTAGAAAGACACCAGTTACCATAATTAGTCATCAAAGGTTATTGAAGTAGGATTATTTGGCCTCGTTATTGGAGGAGGAGGAGGACGGTACATGAAATTGACATGGTGCTCCAAATGAGCAAGCCAAACTTATATATTTTTTAATTTCTTAGTCAACAGATTTTTCCCATGCCAAACAACCACGACTCTTTCGTGGACATGGCATTGAAAATAGTGGAATTGCTCCAACTTGGCCATAAATGCCTCATGCTCCTCCCTTCGGGCCTTATCATGAGTTTCCAGTAGGTCTATGATAGAACGAACCATCGCCTGAAGCTCCATGGAACTCTCAACATGCATAACAGGTGTGTGTCCAGCTAAACCCATGTAGAAACTCCACATAGATTCAATATATCTTGTAATGTACTAAAACAAAATACTGAATCAATTATACAAATTTCAAAACCAATTACAGTCACATAATCACATAAATAATTAAGAGAAAGAACTAGTAATTTCACAACACAAGATGTATCTAGGGAAAGCCTCAGCTAAAAACCCTGCTATCTATATATTGCATTAGGTCAAGAATATGAAAAATAAAATGATATTTCCCTTCTCGAGAAACCGTTGCACTCTACTGACTGTCTCACTCTGATGTTGGCAATTTTGGTCCAATACTTAACCAAAATATTGCACCGGAATGACCAGCATGGCTTACGCATTCCTGAGGGAATTGAACCCCTATTAAATAGGAAATTCATACTAATTGGTTGTGCAATATATCCAAGGTATCCTGATGACCTCGTGCATGACTTGCACAATTTTCTAATTATACAATTTATTGTTCTCTTCCCTTTAACTCCAATCTCAACTGGTCCTTCCTTAGAACTGACATGCAACAACTATTTATAGTGAATTATCAGTTGTCTGATTTATCTTTGCATGTGAAATAAATCATATTTAATTCACTGGACCTATCACTAGCTCATATCTCAGTTAGAACTAGTTAAATTGATTTTAACTCAAATAATTGAGTTAACTAATTACAACTCACAAATAACTCAACCAAAGCTCATAAAAAGTAGGAGAAACTCTACATGCCTCTAGTTTGACCCTCAAATTTAATTGACTGAGCTAACCAAGTCTTCCTGACTTAGTTAACACTTACAAGATGTCATGTGATGTGGAATTGAAATTTACTTCCAATTTAATTAAGGGAAAATTAAATTAGAAGCCTTCTTGGTGCCATTTTAAATATTTCTTATTTCCATTTTCAATACTCCCTCTCAACAAGAAAGGAATTCAACTCTTTCCCAATCTTGTGGGCCTTTGGAATGTTCAACATGCAACACTTCTCTATTTTGTTTTCTATTGCAACATCTGAAACTGAAAAAACATCCAAACTGAATTAGTATGATGCATATTTCTCCAGAGTCTTTGACTATTGCTAGCTACTACACTGTCTACTGAAAACTCTGTGTTGTTGTTGACTCTATATATGTTCCATTTGCACTACTTCCAACTCTGATCTGTGCTCCATGATCTGACATATGTCACTTTGACATCTGACTACATAAATTGCTATTGATCCATTCTACTACTGTGTACTATGGGCTCCCGTAGCAAGGTAATGATATGTGAGACAAGAAATCTAAATGGACCCTGCCCAAACTTATTCTATTGAGAGTATGACTTCACATGACCCCACCTCTCACCTGGAGGTATGGTTGCATGTGATCCCTCTGATCTCCTGGCTCTAAATTCCCCCCTACTGGAGGTCTCTGCTTGAGTGGATGCCTCCACTCTATCTCCTATTTTCTTCTCTAATTGTGGTTTCTCCACAAATTTCTGAGGCTTCTTATGAGGCGACATGGTAAGAGGTAATTTATGCTCCCACTCAACCACCAAGTCTCTAACCTTTTCTTTGCTCCTAAAATCTTTGCATGCATCTTTGACCTCGAGAGCATACATGTTCTTGACTCTCACATCGATCTGTTTCACTTGCCCCATGGTGATGTGTCTAAGGAAAGCCTTTCCTTTTCTAAATATCACATCATAGCCACGATCTTCCAATACCACTACATAAAAAATATTCTTCTTTAGTCCTAGAACAAACAAAAAATCAATTAGTCTGAGAGGGGAGCCAGAATCCCTCTGAAATGTAATTGCATCTATTTCAGTCGCACTATACCTCCTCTCATCTCCAAACTCTATGTTCTGCTGGAGGTCATTCTCCTCCAAGTCACTGAAGAAATATCTATTCCACGCCATATGAAACGAGGCACTGTTGTTGAGATACCACATGCATCCCACTACAGTGTTGGCCATGCATGCAATGAGAGTAAAATCAAGCTAGAGCTTCATCTACTGCTACAACTGCAGGGTCCTTCTTGCTTTTCTTCTGTGGAAATTTCATGGCATAATGCACGTACTTGTGACAGTGAAAACACTTGATATTGGATAAGTCTCTCTTGCACTCTTTGCCTTGGGACTTATTTCCCTTGGCTTTCTTTCCTTTTATGAATAATGCAAAATATTCTTCTTTGAATTTGGAAGAGGTTTTTTCTTTGGTGCTCCGACTTATCTCTTCTTGTACCAAGTCGGCCCACAATCGCTCCCACTCTGGTAACTTCTCCCTCCCATTTAGTGAACCCTGGTAGTTGTGCAAGCTCTTAGGAAGGCCTAGAAGTGATAGGCTCAAAAAATCATCCTTGGGAATAGTAACACCAACACTTCCAAGCTCATATCGACATTGAGTGAACTTCATCAGGTATTTTGGTATTTCCTCGCCCTCCTCCATCTTAATATTCCTGAGCTTGTCCTTCAGCGCCAACTTCCTGTGGTGGCTGCTATTCTTAAACAGATTTGTTAAGGCCTTCCACATAGAATATGGAGTTTCCTTTCTATGGAGGTTTGAGAAAATATGATCTCTAACTTCTTCTAACAGAATCCTTCTCGCCTTTGCTACATTCTTCTTCCATGCATCAAGATTTTGAGCATTTGTTGCTACGGGATTGGGAATATCACTGTATATGAATTAATTCAACCTATTTTCCTCCAACACTTCCTCCATCATGTACTTCCATGCTATGTAATTCAAAATACCCTCAAGGTAATATTCGATTCTCAATCCATAAAAAGACATCTTGATCTGTTGTTGGTCCTGAAGAATAAATTTGAAAATTCAATTCACCTGTTCAAAACAAACTCTAGTTCTTCTCTTATATATTGATTCCTGCTATGATACCATGTATAAAATACACATAGATTCAACTGATTTCGTAATGTACTAAGAAAAATATTGAATCAATTCTACAAATTTCAGAAACCAATTACGATCGCACAATCACATAAACAATTAAGAGAAAGAATTATTTTTCGCACAACATAAGATGTATCTGGGGAAAGCCTTAGCTAAAATCCCAATATATGTGTATTACATTAAGTCAAGAATATGAAACAATACAATGTTATTTCCCTTCCTGAGAAACCTTTTCATTCTTATGATGACCCCACTATGATCCTAGCTAGTTTGGTCCAATACTTAACCAAAAAATTGCACTTGAATAACTAGTCTGACTTACACATTCCTGAGGGAATTGAGCCCATATTAAATAGGAAATTCACACTAATTGATTGTGCAATACATATAAAGAATATTGATAACCTCATGTATGACATGTATAATTTTATAATTATACAACTAATAGTTCTCTTCCCTTTAACTCCAATCTCAACTGGCCCTTCCTTAGAATGTCTGACATTCAAAAACTATTTATAGATAATTATCAGTTATCTGATTGATCACTACATGTGAATTAAATCAGATTTAATTTAGTGGATCTATCATGATCTCATCTATGAGTTACAACTAGTTAAATCGATTTTAACTCAAATAATTGAATTAACTAATTACAACTCACAAATAACTGAACCAGGGTTTCTTGACCCTCAAATCGAATTGACTCAGCTAACTAAGTCTTCCTGGATCAATTAACACTTACAAGTTGTTATGTCATGTGTAATTAAAATTTAATTCTCATCTAATTAAGGGAAAATTAAATTAGAAACCTCCTGGGTGCCATTTTCAACAATCTTCACGACCTGGAATGTTGCTCCTCCCCCATGAGCTCGAGGCTCGTCATGTCCCGATCCCCTACGCCCATCGGAAGCTCCACGATCACTCTAAACTAGCACCCCATTGCCTCTGCCAACCATGTAGCCGACTGAAGACCTATTCCCTCCATGTGCTCCATGACCCCCATGCCTAACACCGCACACAATTTTGACACCTCAACTACTACTGCCATCGCCTTCCTCCACAATTAACCCTTCCTCGAGGCGAAACACTTCTACCTTCACCTGAACAAGAGCATGAGAGGAACACGAGCTTGGGTTCATGTTGAAGTCCAATATGGAGCCCAAACCACCAAGGCTATCCCCAATCCACGCCAAGGACCACCAAAATAAACTAAACACCGCGTAACCAAAAACTACATGCACTACCAATCGGCCACCCTCCACCAGAGACTAAAAAATCCACACAATAGATAGCGAAGGAAAGGTAACTCGACGTCGCAGGTCACTTCGACCTAATTTCACCACTAAATAAACACTAGTCCATGCTAGAGCATGTAGACAAACCCCTGCCTAGAAAGGCCAGAGGCTGACCTCCCGACTGCACATAAGAGAAATCAGAAATGTAGGCTTCCAAAAGCCCGAACGATGCCAGAGCCACAGGCTTATGCCGAAATGAGTTATTTTATTGGAGACCCCAGAAGGGAATAGTGAAGGAATGTGTACTCCAGAAATCCAACACGACCCAAACACGAATTCCGCCACCCAAACAAGACCACCAGCACTAGAAGTTTAAACGTTGCTTATACAATCAACAAACATCTTACACAGAGGAGCAAAGAACCACCACCCAGAATGCCAAGGAACTAAACCCTGCAGGCCTAGAGCAACAACACCCGGAACCGACATGATCCTCAAATAACACACCCTTCAGCTAAGGAAGGAGAGGGAAAGTTTCACTCAGAGAAGTAAGGAAAGAGTAATTACCTTATTGTTCCTACAGAAGGAGTGATAGATGGAATACCACCACCATAACCAAACAACCCTTAGAAATGAGAGCACAGGGAAATTCGCCTCCCTTGGTGAGCTAAAAAACAACCATACAACTTCATGCACCAAGCTACTTAACCAAATAAGCGTCATCGCCATTGAACCTTGAGACAATACAAATCAGTTGCATACAAACGAAGGAGGATGTTTCACACATATAAGCACAAAACAATTAACAACAGTGTGACGGAGTGGTTGTATGTCTGCCCTCCTCCACTTAAACCTGAAGCCAAGTGTCATTTGTCACATGATGCATGGATCTGGTTGTCATACATCCCCATCGGAGAAGTATTAAGTTTTAATTTAAAACATGTTATAAAATTGAATTAAAATAGAATATTTATAAAATATTTTGATTTTAAAATAAGTTATGGTTTTTGGGGACGCGGTATTGATAATCCATGGTATTGACCCATGATATTGTAACAAATCCTAAATTACTATAACACTTGGTGAATATATATCTTTTTAAATTCTATTTTTTAATATAATTTTTATATCTACAATTCAATTTAAAACCACTAAAAAATAATTGTCAACCAATGATATATATATATATATATATAATTTTCAAAATATTTAGTTTAATATTTATTTTTTTCAAAATTTTAATAAACTTCATAGGATCAAGTTTCAAAACTAATTGAAAGACAAATATTTTTTACCAAAATCTAAAACAAACCAAAAATAATAAAATGCAATTTCAATAAAAGATAATAATAAATATACATGATAATTTTAAATATAGTATTTTAACTTATTTATGTGAGTGATAAAATTAAAATAAATTCGTAAACATTGAGCTATGACACTGATAAAGAGTTAAAAATGAAAATTATAAAATTACAAACACAACTTTATAATTAAAGACTTTTTGGGCTTCCATATAAGAGATGACTTATTCTATATTTATGTGATGCATGAGTTTGCATATTGGATTTATATTTTGTGTGTAATACGATCATGCTTATCCATGGGGTCATATCAGATGTATATCTCGTAATAAAATTTTAGGCCTTTGTTAAAGAGTGATAATTCTAGAAAAGTATTATAAAAGTCATAAAAAGAGTTTACTTGCTTTATAGAAGGCTTTAAAAATATACAACTTTATCATGATTACATCCATTATTTATTATTTGGCTTTAAGTCAAAAATTTGGTGACTTGGAGCTTCCTAAAATCCATTAAAACACAAAGCTAAAAGAATTATTCATCAACACTATTGAGTATATTATTAACTTTATTAATAAGTTTATTTAGTATAAAAAATGTTACTCCAAATTAATAATACAAATCATTAGTTTTAGTTTCTACATGTCAGACCACCCCCAATCAGTATCATCACCTCCATCGTCGCATCACTACACCTGCCGATGGATGGATCATCACTTCAAACTCTCCCTGAGGGGTCCAAGAAGTGAATCTCACTATGTGTTGGTAGTGATGCCACCACCGCTCTACTCCGCTGCGACCTCGGTGCCCCACGCAAGGGTAAGAATCCTTGGCTCCATACAAGGCACTATCTGGCGGCCTTCCAATGCCACCTCATCCAACAATATCCCGTCAAAGTATTTTGATCACCCCGTGACATACGTACAAATGTCGTACCAAGACAACCTAAGGAGTCTTCCCATAAACTGGTTGGCCATTGCAGCTGACTGAAACTCCCCTAGCGAATGTGCATGCTCAACTGCTAGCCCAATTGTAACCTCCAAGACATAGTCATCCGACCTACCTGGGAAATGATAGGTAGTCCTACCCATATCCCAATGCCAGTCTGGTGTTCTTGTATTCCCAGTGCTTGGAAAATACTGTTGAAGTACACCCGAGTCCACCACCATCTCCATAACCCACTCCACCAAGTACCAACTCAAAACCTCTCACCATCCAACCTCAACATGCGGATGTTGCACCCTGTGCAACTCTAACCGTCTCATCTCGCTATCTAGGTCAACATATGAAATCTGACTACATGGCTCCATCTCTCTCTCTGTAATGGGAAGAGGTGACCCAACAGTGTTGCTAGCCTCTGTTGAGATTCAAAAAGAAGATTCAACACCCACACATAGTGCATTAATCACCTGGTTGCATTCAACACCTGGTTGCATTCAACACCTAGTTGCATTAAGCACCCAGACTAGGGTGGGACCCACAGTGCTAGTTTTAGGTGCATGTCTATTTTTATTAATATGGACTTTAAATTGTAATCTATTATCAATGTGGACTTGAATGAGTTAACTGAAAGTGATAAATTAATTTAGCTAGTGGATTTCGAGTTAGAGATTGTTGGTGAGGCATGCAGAGTAATTATAGTTGTAACAGAGTTTGAAGTGCAGTGGTGCATTAGTTAATGCAAGTTGTAATAAGTGTAACTCAGTTAAGTGAGTTAAAATCTGTTATGCTAGTTGTAACTGAAGATACACTAGTGAGAGATTCAGTGAATTAAATATTAATTAATTCACAATCAGTGATCTCACATGCAACTGAGGATTTACTATTATTAGCTGCATGCATGTCAGATCTAGTGGAGACCCAGTTGAGTTCTAGGTGAAATGGAAGTTGAATATCAGTTGTAGGATTATCTGATTTCACACATATAGGCAAACACCCATTGGAGTGCCCATGATACTTGGGCAATCAAGGCAGGCAATAATTCCTCTCTCTTAGGGAACTTTACCATCAGGGATTGCGCAAGTAAGACATGCTATCTGGAGGCTGAGAATTGGCTATGTGTTGGTCAGTTTTGCATATGACAGTGTGAGACAATTAGCTAAGTACTGGAGGGCTCTTGTGAGAAGAGTTTTGTATGTAATTGTTTCATGATCCATGCTTAATATACAATAGAAGATAGTCGGGTTTTTAGCTGTAGCCTTTCCCCGGGAAATTATTTTTGTTGTGTGTGATTGATCTTTCTTCATGTCCATGTGCTTAGCGATTGTGTTTTTAATTCCGTAAAATATTTTTAGAAGTGATTCAGTATTTAACTTTAGTACATTGTTAGATCAGGTGAATCCAATATATACATGCATATTGTATAATTTCTACATGGTATAAGAGCACAAGAAATTGCAGAAGTGAAGCAGGAGCTGAGTTTGTGACTAGATAGAATTCGAATTTGTAGAAAGATTTTCTTGGTGCTACAGCTGATTCAAGATCGAAATGGCTGTCAATGGCTTGAGGTTAGAGTATGTACTCGAGGGAAACTCGAACTACATTTCTTGGAAGGATAGGCTGGAGGAAATACTCGAAGACAATGGCTTGAAGGAATTCATTGAAAAATATGTTTCTAAGCCAGATGTTGCAGATGTTGCAAATCTTGATGGATGGCAAAAGAAAATGGCAAAGAAAAGGAGGATCTTGTTGGAGGGAGTATGAGATCACATTGCTTCAAGCCTCCATGGGAAAGCCACATCATATGCAATGAGGAAGGCTTTGACAGATCTATTCCAAAGTAGTAGTGGCCATAGGAAATTGGCGCTCAAAGATAAACTCAGGAAGATCGAGATGGAAAAGGACGACACCATTCCAAAATATCTAAAAACGTTTGTCCAATGTCGGGATGAGCTAGGGAGTGTTGTAATAACAGTTGCTAATGATGATTTGGTGAGCTTGGCTCTCCTAGGACTTCCCAAGAGTTGGCACAGTGATCAAGACTCTGTTAATGGAAGGGAAACATTTCCAGATTGGGAACGATTGTGGTCGGATTTGCTGTAGGAGGAGTTCAGACGGAACACTAGAGATCGATCTTCATCTAAGAATGAGGATGAAGAGGATTGTGATTTGGCTTCCAAAGCAAAGAAAGGGAAGGAGAATAAATTCCATTCGAAATCCTAGTCCATGAATGGCAGGAAGCAGGACATGTCCAAGGGGAAGTGTTTTCACTATCACGAGCATGGACATTTTTCTACTAATTGTCCACAAAAGAAGAAGAAAAATAAGGTTGGAGGATCTGCAACTGGTGAGGCCCTTGCCTCGCAATTTGAGCTTGACTTCTCATTTCTCGCATGCATGGTGTCCAGTGCATTGGGATCTGTGTGGTATTTGGATAGTGGCGCTTCCTTTCACATGATGGGAGATAAGGAAATTTTCAGCGACTTGGAGGAGAAATATGATGTATGTATTTTCCATCATATTGTATCATAAACCCTCTAAAAAAGACGCTGTGAAGGCTTCAACAAATTCTGCATTAGCTAAGTCATGGGGTTTGGGCCTTTTTGAGCCATACCGGGATGGGGAGATCTGTTTAACATAGCTAGATTGCTTTTTTTTCGATGAAATTTGATATGTGAGTCCCCTATAACATATTATAAGGGGTCCAACCGTAATTTTCCTTTTTTTTTACGCAGATCTCTGAAATTAACCTTTTTAGGGCTTAAATTGCTGCTTTTCCCCACTTTTTGGGTCCTAAAATGAAGAAGAAGTTGTTTTTGTTGCTTGATTGAAGAGTATGTGTTATTAAAATATCATATGAGCTATATTGTTGCCTCTCCAACTCTATAATATCTTAATATATTCTTATTGTTGTATAAATCCCTTATTTTTGGACATTACAGGTACTTCCACATTCCACCTGATCAAAGACATGGTTGAGACAAATATCACTTCATCTAGTCACTCCCATGCCATATTCCAAGCATGAATTTTGGATCTCATCAAACACATCAACCAAAATTGAACCAAGGCTTCCAGAGGCCAACCCACCTCAACCCTCAACTGGTGATTCCACCTCACGGTCAAACATCACTAACCATCACCAGATTGGTCTCTATCCAAGTTTTCCAAGGCTCCAGAGCATTCATTCTAACCAAGGCTCCAGGACTAGTAACTCAACCCCAGTTGTTTCCGAGCTCCAAAGCATTTTTCCAACCAAGGCTCTAGGACTAGTAAGTCAACCCAACAACTTTCTGCTGGGCTCCAAAGTGTTTTTCCAACCAAAGCTCCAGAAACTAATAACTCAACCCACAACTAAAGGAACATGAGAACCAACCAGAAAACAACCAATGAAACTTAACCCACAACACTATTGCTATCCAGGAAACGGAAAGGCTAGGAAAATCCACTTTCAATCTAGGAAATCCTCCATGTCAATGACATATCATAACCAAGAAACCACATGCATGTGTCATCATGTTAAAACTAGCAAGGAAACCATACAAACAACTCGATACCTACAAAGCAATCTAACTGTAGTCGTTGATCCCGATGTCCTCTTACGCTTTCCTACCTTTCCTTTGCCTTCTTGCTCCAAATCTAAAGTATGTAACATTGCTCCAAGAGTGCTCTAAGACACTCTATATCCAAGAGTATGAGAGAGAGAGAGAGATTAGAATGAGAGCCATAAGTGTGAGCAAAAATCCTTCTAACTGATTTTCAAAAGCATTTTTATCAATGAGACCTCTATTTTCTTCATTTTCCATTATTTTCCTTCATTTTCCTCCTCACATGCAGCCTGTGACCTTTCACCTTCATTTTCTGCTATTTTCCATTATTTTCATAAACAAAATGCCAATTAATGTCATTTTGCCTTTCTAAATCCTTCTTAATTACCTTTGTCAATTTCCTTTAGCCATAATAACATAAATAAACACCCACTAGGATGTTTTTCCCACCATTAAGCTTGGAATACATGTCTCATCACCATGGTCTTATATATTTTTACATAAATTTTTACCAAAATTGTTACAGATATATTAGACATAATGAAGATATAATCTTACCAAGCTTACAAAATAAAAATAAAAATAAAAACAAAAATAAAAATGATATAAAAATTTTAAAAATCAATTTTAAAATATATATTGAAAATATTTTAAAAATAAAAATAAAAAATGATAAGAAAATTTTTAAAAGTAAATTTGAAATACATATTAAAAATATCCATTAAGAAAAAAAAAAAAAACATAATACATTTAAAAAAATAAAATAAAATAAATAAATGGCTTCAAGACTACCCATTGCAAAAAGGTTGCCTGAGTGGACCCTTTCCTCGAGGCCCTTAGATGCCGGGAGAGCAAACCCCCAATCCATTTAATTTATATATATATTTTTTCATTTTTTAATTGTTTTTATTTGTTTTTAGTTTTTGAATGTTACTTTTTAATATTTATTATTATTGTTTTCTTTTAATGTATTATATATATATATTTTTTTTTCATATTAGTTTTAATATTTTAAATACAATGTTTTTATTTAATTTAATATTTTTTTTATAAAATTGTTTTTAATATTTTTGTTGTTTTTTTTTTTTTTTTTTTTTGGTTAAATTTCTATTATTTTTTTAAATTATGTTTTTTTAAGTGTGTTTTTCTTTTTCTTTTTTAATTTTTAAATTTGAATTTTTCTCTTTTATGTTGTATTTATGTGTTTTTTTAACCAATTTTCTTGGAATTTCTTTTTCTTTTCCTTTTATAATATTTTATGTTTGATTTTTTATTTTATTTTATTTTTTTTCTTTTTCTTTTCCTTTTTCCATTTTTATTTATTTGTGCAAGCTATGTATCAATGCTGAATAGCAACCAGACCCCACAATTGTAACATTCAACTATACATACATCAACAACATTAAAAAAAAAAATTTAACTTAATCCTTTTTACCACCATTTAGCTATACTATATTTCTTCAAAATCACTACACACTTATCGTAAATAAACTACGCATACATATATCCATATCTAAGGTTTTGGATATTAACTATTGCTACTCACAAGTTAAATGATCGGTAGCAATTATTGCTGTCCTTTTTAATTACATTCCAACTATTGAGACTGTCTCCCTTCATTGCGTTAATCATGGTGGAGTTGATGGGTTTTAATGCTGTACCAATACCGGATCTTTGTTTACATGGCATATTGTTCATATTTATGTTACACAACGATTTTTTCAAACTTTTAAACACTGGCTATGGTTTAAGTTGTACCTTGGTAGTCTGGAAATAGTATGATAAATGATTAATTTAACCCTGCTAAGACTGCCAATAAGATAGTTGTGTGTCGTTGTTCACTGTTGATTTTCCTGGCACAAGATCTATGGTTGAGATTGTTTAGGGTTTTGGGTTGATCAGGGTAATGACTACCCAACCCTAACCACTCCCACTCATTCTCGATATGTTGCCATCGCGCTCTGCAACCTGGTGTCCATGGCCGCAACAACCTGCTCCTTCATAGTTTTCATGCCTTCCCATCCTCAAAGTCTTCGAGGATAGTAAGGGACTTTGCCCACGGCTTATCACTATGTTTTTAAGGGTATTCTATAATCATTTAATCTCTGATGTTGTTTATTCGGCAACCATGCCTCTTCTTAACCCGTTTCTTGTTTTCTGTTGTCCTCATTGCTTCTGGCATGGTTCTAACTCTGCGATTGGATGACTGTTGGGTAGAAGCAAAGAATCATACTCGCAATACTGGAAGATGAACTACCAACCTCCTTACCGCTTCCTTGACTCGGGTAAATTTGGGGTTTTGATGTGTGGTGAAATTGCAAGTCCGGTTGACTTGTTTTCTTTCTTATTTCGATTGAGTTAAATATTAAAGGTAACTTCTTCTGGCTTATTCATAGATATGGTAGAAGTTTCATGGATATGCTTACATAAAAAAGTAAGGACAAAATCCTCACTGTGTTTTCCTTTAAACTCGTTAATCTTTATTTGTTCTCCATTATTCATTCAGATTGCTCACTATTTATTTTCTATATTTTATTAGTCTACAGGTATGCTCGAGCACCGAGACTGTAGGTGGATTTTTATTTTCCCCAGACCTTGTTGACTCGGCCCTTCCGTGCTCTAGGTATTCTCCTTTGAGAAGGGGCATTATTACCATCGCCTTGCTTCAATTAGTCAATGGGTTTTTCTTTCGGGGTTTTGACGTGAGTTCTTGTGAAAGGCTTCACATCGCCACTCCACAAATTATTCTCCTCTCTCTTGTTTGAAATTCGAATGGCCTAAAAATAGTTTAGGCTTGCCAAGAGCAAGAAACTCTTTTAACATATTTTGTACAGTTTTGTTTTTAAATGTATGATAACTAGCCGTCGAGGTTTTTTTTTTTTAATACATTACTCCGGTTTAACTGAGAGCTTGTTTATTTTTAAGCCTTTAGCACTGCATCTCTCTCTGGAGAAGGCAAATATTTCATCAAGAGATTTAAGGTTTAGACTTAAGTTTATAGAAATATCTCTCCGTATATTTTTTACGAAGCTTGTCTTTCAGGAATGAATGTATTCGAAAGAAACTTTTAAGCAATATTTACTGGTTTTTCCTTCTACAATTTTAATTCATGTTATCACAAGAATATATATATATATATATATATATATATATATATATATATATATATATTCCCACCTTGGTTAGCGAGTGTTGGTGCTCATATATTAACATCTTTTCCATTAAAAAGAAGTTCAGTATTTACTATGAGCACTATTTTCCAGCATTGATTATTTTCTATCTTTATTTCACATACTATGTTCTACAGTTATTTATTCCATTGATTTCTATTATTTGAACAACAACACCCTGTTTAATTCATGAAACATCGTTAAGCTCTAGAGCTTACTGGTGCTTTTCTTATTTCTATAATCTCGAACCAGCATTTACGTCTGTTAGCCTTTCTGGGGTCTTTTACTAGATTATTTTTACATCTAGTTTAATTTATTCAACTTCTCCTACAGATTCCTCGTTCTGTTCATCTAAAGTTATGCATTTACTTTTTGTTCAGTATTGTTTTCTTCAGAAGAATGTCTGGACCATTCTGTCCGTGTTTATCATAGTTGCAAGGAACAACTTACTCAGAGATTTTTCCATGATCGCTCTGAGTTAATAGTTCCCTGTTGTTAGATACTAGACAGTAGCTTATAATTTTCATCCATTTTTCATAATCTGTTTTAACATATATTATGATAGTTTAAAAACAGAAAACGTTCTAGCAGTTCTTGGAATACTTTCACATCAGTCTTTTACCTTTTTATACAACCGTTTGCTAATACTTAATTTTATTTAATCAACAAAATTAATTTATGTTTATCCAGTTATAATTCTTAGGAAATAGTAAATGTCTTAGTTTCCATAACATTAAATAACGTAACCATTGGTTGGCACTTAAGCCAATTGTCACAACTTCCCCCTTTGGAAGTAAACGTCGTCCTCGGTGTTTTCATTCTGCTTCAGCAAATATTTCTGGGTAAGCATCCCGAACAGAACCTTCATCCTCCCAAGTAGCTTCATCCAGGCCGAAGTGCTTCCACTACACCTTAACCTAGGTGATGGCTCGTTTCCGGAGCATGATTTCTCTTCGATCGATTATACGTTGAGGCTCGATTAGAAACTCGCTGTCCTGTTCGACCTGCAGTCAACAAACTTTGAATTAATTTCTCATAAAATTTCATATTTCTAATGAGGTTTTGTATTCATATCCTACCTGAATGCTTTTCCAGTGGATTACATTCTTTGGGTCATGTACGTATCCCTTTAGTAATGATAGATGAAGATGTTGTGTACACGAATATGACTAGGCAGGGCCAATCGATAAGCCACAGGTCCCACCCTCTCCAATATTTGGAAAGGCCCACAAAAACTGGGAGCAAACTTGGCTCAAGAGGCCCACCTTTAAGTGCTTTTCTTTGGTTTGATCCTTACGTACACATGATATCCCACCTCAAATTCATGATAAGTCCTTTTCTTATCTACATACACTTTTTTTCTATCTTGAGCTGCCTTCAAATTTTTCCTGAACTTCCTTACTTTTGAATCCATCTCAGCTAGCATTTCTGGTCCAAGCATCAACTTGGTTTCTGGGCTACTCCAATTAATAGGAGTTCGACTTTGTCATTCGTATATTGCTTCAAACGGACTCATCTTAAGGGATTCCTGATAACTGTTATTGTATGCAAATTCTACCAGGTGCAGATGTTCTTCCCACCTAGTTGGTTGCTGCTTACATACATGCGTAACATATCCTCTAGGATCTGATTCACTCACTCATTTTTTCCATCTGTCTGTGGATGATAAGCAACACTGAAAATAATTTGGGTTCCCAATCCTGTAAATAGATTTTTCCAGAATGCTGAAGTAAACTTCACATCCCTGTCAGAAATGACAGTCTTTGGGATACCATGTAGTCTAAAGATTTCTTGCATAAATATGTTTGCTATTTGCATTGTCTTATAACTAGACTGCACTGGTATAAAATGCGCTGCTTTTCTTAGTCAATCTACCACTACCATTATGGAGTCATTATGCTTCTTTGACTTTGGTAAGCCAGTAACAAAGTCTAAACATATAACCTCCCACTTCCATTCAGGTACCAGTATAGGCTGCATCAGTTCGGCTGGATGTCGATGCTCCACCTTCACTTGCTGGCACTCCAAACATTTGTTTAATATTCTGCAATATCTCTTCGCATACCTGGCCAGAAGTAGTTCTTCCTAATTGTTGTTAGCATTTTCTGATACCCGGGATGTCTAGAGTAGTTACTTCGATGATATTCATTTAGGATCAATTCCTTCAATTCCATTCGATTTGGAACATAAATCCTCTCCTCGAAAGTTAGCAACTGATCCTTACTAATTCCATAATCAACATATTTGTCTTGTTTTCTAGCCTCCTCTTCTTGCTGCCATATAAATTGGTATTCAGGATCCTTCTCAGCTTCTGTTTTTATTTGTTCCAGAAATTTATATTCAATATGATTATAGTACAATTCATAAACACCATGCAACTTTCTACTCAACGTATCTGCTACTCTATTTTCCTTACCCTTCACATGCTGCATATCAATGTCAAACTCACTTAGGAAAGCATTCCATCTTGCCTGGAGAGAATTAAGATCGGATGCAGTCTATACTGGGACCTGAATGGAAGTGGGAGGTTATATGTTTAGACTTCGTTACTAGCTTACCAAAGTCAAAGAAGCATAATAACTCCATAATGGTAGTGGTAGATTGACTAAGAAAAGCAGCGCATTTTGGGGTACCTTCCATTCCATAATCATCCTAATTTTATCTGGTTCAACTGTGATTCCCTCAACAGAGACAACGTGACCAAGGTACTGTATTTCTTCCTTGAAGAAATCACACTTGCTGAACTTAGCATACAGTTGATTCTTCCATAAAATCTCCAGCACTATCCGTAACTGCTCTTTCTTCTCTTCTACATTCTTGGAGTAAATTAGAATGTCATCAATAAATATCAACACAAAATTATCCAGAAAGGGGTTAAATATACCATGCATCAACCTCATAAAGGTTGTTGATGCATTAGTCAATCCAAATGGTAACACTACAAACTCGTAGGGCCCGTATCTGGTATGAAAAGATGTTTTGTGTATGTCTTCGTCTTTTAACTGGATCTGATGATATCCTGACCTTAGATCTATCTTGGATAATAAGATAGATCCCTTCACCTGATCAAACAGATCATCAATCCACGGTAGAGGGTCTCTATTTTCTACAGTCAATTTATTGAGCTGTCGATAGTCCATGCACATTCGCATGGTTCCGTCTTTCTTCTTTACAAATAGCACTAGTGCTCCCCAAGGGGATACACTTGGTTGGGTATACCCTTTATCCAACACTTCTTGTAGCTTTATCTTTAGTTCGGTCAATTCTGGTATGCTCATTCAGTATGGTGTCCTTGAAATCGGTGATGCTCTAGGTATCAACTCTATAGTAAAATCTATGTCCCTTCTTGGTGGCAAGACTGATATTTCCTCTGGAAATACGTCCATATACTCTTGTACTACTGGAATTTTTTCCATCATTGGAGTATTTTCTTTGGACATAGTAAAACCCACTTGAATGGCATATATCTGACATCTTTTCCTCATGTACTTACTCATTTGAGAAGCAATAGGACTCTGCTATAAGGGTTTCTTTATTCCTTGAATATCCTTACGAGTTCCATCCTGCATTCTGTAATATATCACTTTTTCCTTACAATCCACTAACATACAGTGCTTTTCCAATCAATCCATGCCTAGTAGCACATCATAGGATCCCATGGGTAATATATTCAGGTCCACAGTTAACTGTTGTTCACTGATTTCTAGTGTATAGTTCAGAATTTTGGCACAAAATTTTCTCTTTGCTCCTGTGGTTAACTGTACCAGCCATGGATTCCTGAATTTCCTACTTTGAAATTTACATATTTATACTAATTTGGGACTTGTGTAGCTTAAAATTGCACCTGGATCTACCAAAATAGAAACAAGTTGAGAGAGTATCTTACCTTCCAACTCTATCATCATTGGTTGGTAATCTGCCTAACGATATTCCAAAGTTGCGTTAATTCTGGGTATATTTCTAGTTACATCTCCCACTGTAGAGGCTTCTTTTAAATTAGTAACTGCCTTGCTCCTCCCTCATTGTGGACAGTTCCTGTAATAGTGAGCCTCACCACACCCCCAGCACTGTAGGGGTGGTTTCTGATTTTGTGCTTGGTCTGGCTTGCTAGAAGCTTCTGTGGGTTTATCTTCCACAGGCCACCGAGTTCTTTGATGGTTTCTTCCAAATTGTTTGCTCACTGAACTTCTAGCACCATTCTTAAAATTACTGGTTCTGTTTTTCTTGAAGTTTGAACTTCCTTTTTGTTATTTATTTGACTGTTAGCTTTTACCCAGCTCTCCTTTTGCCTTAGATTGCTGATAACACATTCTTGCCTTCTAGATTGCCTCGTCCATGGTTTTTGGATTCACAAATTAAATTCGTTCCTTCATATGAGTTGGAAAACTTCTCAGGAACCACTAAACTTTAGCCTTTTCATCCGTTAGATAAGGAACATAGCGAAGTAAAGAAGTGAACTTAGTTATATATTCATCCATCGTCAATTGTCCCAGTTTTAAATCATGAAACTCTCTAGATATTTCGTCATAGAAGCGCTTAGTTAAGTACTTATCTTTAAAATATTGCTGGAACGAATCCCAAGTCACATCTTGATCTTCTATACTGCGGAGATTCTTACCTTCCTCCCACCATAGTGTGGCCTTCTCCCTCAACTGATAGATGGCCAATCTGGCTTTAAGATTGTTGCTATATTCGTAAACTTGAAAATAATTCATATTTATCAACCACGCTTCAGGCAGCTCTTCCTCTACTCCATCAAACGTAGGTGGTTTTATCTTTCGAAATTCACCTTGCAGCTCCACTTTCTGCTTCTTAACTTCTTGATGTTCCGATACATTACCGGACTCAGCTTCATTGTAATTTCTATTTTTATTACTTCACTGCGAATGACTTCTTTCCATTCTGTCAGCGGTGTGGTCCCTTGCTTGTCACTTGTTACCTTCCTACATGTCTCTATTAGGACTGGGTTGTACCACTCCCTGATTCTTCTTATCCGAGAGGATCTTGAGTATCCTTTCTTGTTCTTGCATTAAGCGCTCATTATCACTTCGAACCCAGACCATTTCCTCCTATAGCTTATGCATTCTATTTAGCAGAATACTAGTTTGGTGTTGATGTTCCTCCAATAGTCTACTTTTTTGTTGGTGTTGATCCACACTCAGCTGGATCCACATCTCAGGATTCATTTCTGACCGTGGTTGGGGTACAGGTTACTCGGTGTTATCGGGTGGTTGTGGTGTTGACCCCCTTCTCATATCGTCTCCTGTTATGTTTTCTTAGCTGTGCATCATTTACACACAATTTGTCATATTAGGTGACCCATGGGGTCCCAACGTGCGAACGCTACTCTGATACCACTTGTAAAATTCAACTATACATACATCAACAACATAATTTTTTTTTTTTTAACTTAATACTTTTTACCACCATTTAGCTATACTATATTTCTTCAAAATCACTACACACTTATCCTAAATAACGAAACTACACATACATATATCCATATCTAAGGTTTTGGATATTAACTATTGCTACTCACAAGTTAAAAGATTGGTACCAATTATTACTGTCATTTTTAATTACATTCCAACTATTGAAACTGTCTCCCTTCATTGCATTAATCATGGTGGAGTTGATGGTTTTTAATGTTGTACCAATACCGGATCTTTGTTTACATGGTATATCATTCATATTTATGTTACACAACGATTTTTTCGAACTTTTAAATGCCGGTTATGGTTTAAGTTGTACCTTGGTAGTCTGTAATAGTACGATAAATGATTAATTTAACCCTGCTCAGACTGCCAGTAAGACAGTTTTGCATCCTTGTTCACCTTCGATTCTCCTGGCACAAGATCTATGATTGAGATTTTTTAGGGTTTTGGGTTGGTTAGGGTAATGACTATCCAACCCTAACCGCTCCCACTCACTCTCGATTTGTTGCCGCCACGCTCTGCAACCTGGTGTCCATGGCCGCAACAGCCTGCTCCTTCACAATTTTCATGCCTTCCCATCCTCGAAGTCTTCGAGGATAGTAAGGGACTTTTCCCATGACTTATCACTGTGTTTTTAAGGGTATTCTGTAATATTTTAATCTCTGCTCTTGTTTGTTCAGCAACCATGCCTCTTCTTAACTCGTTTCTTGTTTTATGTTGTCCTCATTACTTCCGGCATGGTTCTAAATCTACGATTGGATGATTGTTGGGTAGAAGAAAAGAATCAAGCTCGCAATATAGGAAGATGAACTAAAAACCTCCTTACCGCTTCCTTGTCTTAGGTAAATTTGGGGTTTTGATGTGTGGTAAAACTACAATTCCAGTTGACTAGTTTTTCTTTCTTATCTCGATTGAGTTAAAGATTAAAGGTAACTTCTTATGGCTTATTCACATATATGGCAGAAGTTTCACATAGATGATTGCATAAATAGGTAAGGACAAAATCCTCACTGTGCTTTCCTTTAAACCCATTAATCTTTATTTGTTCTCCATTATTCGTTCAGATTGCTCACTATTTCTTTTCTATATTTTATTTCTCTATAGGTATGCTCGACCGTCGAGACTGTAGGTGGATTTTTCTTTGTCTTTCTTGCCCCAGACCTTGATGACTCAGCCCTTCCGTGCTCCATGTATTCTCCTCTCAGAAGGGGCATTATTACCGTCGCCCTGCTTCAATTACTCAATGGGTTTTTCTTTCAATGTTTTGCTATGAGTTATTATGAAAGGCTTCACGTCACCACTCCACAAATTCTTTTCCTCTTTCTTGTTTGAAATTCGAATGGCCTACGAATAGTTTATGCTTGCCAAGAACATGAAACTCTTTTAACATATTTTGTATAGTTTTGTTTTTAAATGTATGATAACTGGTCATCGAGGTTTTTTTCTTTTTAAATACATTGCTCCAATTTAACTCACAACTTGTTTATTTTTAAGCCTTTGGCACTGCCTCTCTCTCTGGAGAAGGAAAATATTTCATCAAGGGATTTATTATTCAGGCTTAAGTTTATATAAATATCTCTCTGTATATTTTGTACGAAGCTTGTCTTTCGGGAATGAATGTATTTGAAAGAAAGTTTTAAGTAATATTTACTAGGTTTTCCTTCTACAATTTTAATTCATGTTATCACAAGAATATATATATATATATATATATATATATATATATATATATATATATATATATATATATATATATATATATATATATATATATATATATTCCCACCTTGGTTAGCGAGTGTTGGTGCTCATATATTAACATTGTTTCCATTAAAAAGAAGTTCAGTATTTATTATGAGCACTATTTTTGAGCATTAATTATTTTATGTCCTTATTTCACACACTATGTTCTACAGTTCTTTATTCCAGTGATTTTTTGTTATTTGAAAAACAACACCCTGTTTAATTCATGAAACAACGTTAAACTCTAGAGCTTACTGGTGCCTTTCTTCTTTCTGTAATCTCGAACCAGCATTTACTTTCGTTACCCTTTCTGGGGTCTTTTACTAGATTATTGTTATATCTAGTTTAATTTATTCAATTGCTCCTATAGATTCCTCGTTCTGTTCATCTAAAGTTCTGCATTTACTTTTTGTTCAGTATTGTTTTCTTCAGAAGAATTTCTGAACCATTCTATCAGTGTTTAACATAGTTGCAGGGAACAACTTACTCGGAGCTTTCGCCATGATTTATGTGAGTTAACAGTTCCCTGTTGTTAGATACTAGACAGTAGCTTATAATTTTCATCCATTTTTCATAATTTGTTTTAACATATATTCTAATAGTTTAAAAACATAAAACAATCTAGCAGTTCTTGGAATACTTTCACATGAGTCTTTTACCTTTTTATGGAACCATTTTCTAATACTTCATTTTATTTAATCAACAAAATTACTTTCTGTTTATCCAGTAATAATTCTCAAGAAATAGTAAATGTCTTAGTTTCCATAACATAAAATAACGTAACCATTAGTTGGCACTTAAGCCAGCTGTCACAACTTTGTGTCAATTTCATTGTTGATTTTAAAGTTTTCATTATAATATATCAAGTCCAAACTTGTATGTCAATTTCATGGTTGATTTTTAAGTTTTCATTGCAATAGGTCATGTTCATTGCCAATGTGTGTAAGTTTCATGGTTGATTTTTACATTTTCATTGCAATGTGTTAATTGTGTTAAACTAATATTTTAGAAAAGCTATACTTTTAGCATAATTTATATAGAATGCTATTTTTTTTAACAATATTTTTAATTTCTATTTTAATAATATATATATTTTTTATTTGTTTATTTTTCTCTATTTCTACAATTTTAATATGTTAATTTTTTATTTATACTCTATACACTTAAATTTTTTAAATTTATAAACTATTATAATAGAGTTGTAATATTTCAATAAAATATTAAAGTTAAATATATATAAAAGAAATACTTAAATTAAAATATATATATATATTTAAAAAAAAAATCATATATATAGATATAGATATATTTTTATACTTTTTAATAAATATAAAATAAAATATGTAATATAGGGAGGCAACATTGCCCTGTTTTGGGAGGACTCATGGCAACAACGGGAGAAACTATTTAGTCGAATTTATTTAGGGGAGATTTTTCTATTCATTAACAGGTCGAATACTAAGTCAGTAGTGCAATTTTGGGATGAAGGGACAAAGCATCAATGGAGAAAATCGAAGCTAAAAGTCCAGTGGTAGAATGCTCCACAAACTCTTCAATGGGAAATTATGATAAAGAAATTAAATCTATAAAACTAACAGTAGAAACAGGAGAGGATATCCTTAGATGGGGGTATCGCACGAAAGGCATGTTTGCAATACAAGAAGGTTATTGCATAAAATCAAATAACATTCAAAATATAGTTGTACCCTTTCGGAAAAAAATATGGTCGGCACAACATTGGTCGAAAATTGAATACTTTTTGTGGCTAGTTATTCATGGTAATATTCTTAGCTGGGATCAATTGTAGAAGAGAGGAATGCATGGCCCGTCGACATGTACGATGTGTAAGAAGAATGTAGAAATGCTCGAACACCTGTTGAATCACTACTCTGTCGTTGAGACTCTGTGGAAAAACCTCTCCTCCCTCTTTCAACAAACAGATAGGGGTAACATGAGTCTCAGGCATACAATTGAGGTCTGGAGAAAAGAAGGATATAAAATCCATGTTCTTAAGAGGGTGTGGGGACTCTCTACAAGCTTTCTCATATGGGCCATCTGGAAAGAAAGAAACCGGAGAACATTCAAAGATGAGTATAAGCAACCTGAAGAGATATGGAAAGTGGTTCTTGAGAATATCAGAGAAACTATCCTCGCTGAGAAATGGCATGAAGACGACTAGAAAGTTAATGGGCATGAGGGTAGGATTTTAGCTATGCTTAACCTGAAACCCCAAACGCTCGCCCTGGCCTCATGGAAACAAAAACCTCTGGGCGGTCATCCAAAGGATAAATTCAATGCTCCAAATCAAGGCTTTATTAAGCTTAATTACGACGGGGCCTCTAAAGGTAATCCTAGTTAAGTAGGAGTAGGTGGTATATTTCTTGATTCACAAGGTTTGGTAAGTAGAATTTATGCGACTGATTTGGAATTCATTACAAATAATGAAGCTGAACTCACATCGATAAAACAAGGTTTGCCGATAGCTATAAGAGAACAATATCATAGGATTATAGTAGAGGGGGATTTGACCATGGTAAGAGGAGTTCTGCAGAAGTTGCAGCAGGGGACAGGCTGGGATAAAATCAGTCAAAGCTAGCGAACAACTCGTCTAATTCAGGAAATCAATGAAATTCTCCCAAGTATTGGATACCTTATTCTGTCACATATTCGCAGATCATGGAATGAAGCAACCGACTACTTGGAAAACTGGGGTTGTACTCATGGAGGGCGAAAACTGGACATCAACCGAGCTGAAATGGTATAGAAGGAGGAGCTATAGTCTCTGCAGGAAATTGTTGACAGGGACAGCGATGATACTCTGGATCCCCGATCGGGGTGCCAAGTGATTAATCCGAATGGAGAGGTGGCGTGAGCTCGTGAAAACCACACGGATAATTGATGTGGACACGCATAGAGGATGGTGGGCACTACCACCCACGCTAAATAATGATGACACTAAATGTGGGTGGTAGCCAACTGAGGATGTCAGATGGGTGTTGGAAACATCGCCAACGTGTGAGGAATGTTATGAAGGCTAAGGGTGGTAATATGGTCTTGCAGTTTTCTATGGAGCTAAGATCAGACAAGGAACCTGGCGAGCGGGTGAAGGGTTGGATGACGACTGCACGGTGCTTCTCCGGGTATGCTCTAAGCCTCTATATCATGTTTATTGTTGCGATAAGATAAAAAATTCAGTTCTTCACCTTGTTTCTAGTTTATGCATTTGAAATATGAGAACTTACGAGGGTTCTATTTGATGGCTGGGTTTTGGGACAATTTACTAAAATTAACTCGGAATCTTACAGTGGTTAAGCCATCAAATTTTTGTTGTTTTGAGCATTGGGGAGTATATGAGATTTTTTTTGTTGTCATGTTGTATTTTTATTATTCTAAACCTGCTTACCTCGCTTGTATGGGGGCCGAGGGTTCCGACTTTTATAAGTTCTAGTATATTATAGATGTTGTTAAGGAGCTTGGTGTTAATGTTGCAGTTTTTATGAAGGCTACCTTACCTATCTTGTTTTCTCATTTCCACGATCCTGATTTTACCCAATTTTATTCTGCATGTCTTTCAATTGGCTCTGCATGGTCTTCTATCAACTCTAGTTTCTTTTCTTCCATCTCGAATTTCCTCATCTCTTATCCTATTACTCATACCCCCAATGCTACTATTTACAACTTCTGCATTACTAGACCGACCTTTTGCCCTGTCTACAACCTTCACAACTTGGCCCACCAATCCTATGAAATTCAGTGTATGACCTCCAATGAATTTTCATGTGTAGCGCTTTTTCAGATACCCAATACAGGTTTTTGCCTACTCGTCTTCTTTACAATGCTACGAATAGGGGTGTTTTTGGCTCTAATTGTAATGGTGGAACAACTAAAGTATGGTGTCAGAAGGGAAGGATCATTGTGAACCCATTTTTTTTGTGCGGTTTTGTTCTATTTCGAGGGGTTTATTTCCATTTTTGTAGGGTTTATGTCTAGTTCGGTGGGGTTTTTGTCCTATTCTATGGGTTTTATGTTCGGTTTTGTGGGGTTTATGTCCTATTCAGTGGAGTTTCTGCCCTGAGTTAGTCCACATGCTACTGGAGAATGGAAACATTATGGCCATGCATGATTTGTCGTGACAGTTAAGGAAACTTTTGTTTCTCTGGAAAACGATGACCTCTCCTGGCCATGCTATTTCCAACCTCATAGCTCGACGAGTGACTGAAATAAGGAATGATGACATGCATTACATTGCTAAAAATGAGGACGTTACTCTCGATAATTGGGATATTTTCCTATGTTGTTTAACTAAATCAATTATTGAAATTATGTTGCACTGCATAGGTATTTTTAAATCATATACAAGTGTTCCTTTAGCCTTGGTCTCATACTCACCCCGACAGATACAGTTAATCCAATGGTTGGTACTCCACCTACAAGACAGAATGGTGAAAGGTCAAGCAATGAAAAGGATGCAAAGGACAAAGGAAAAGAGAACAAGGGTAAGTCAAAGGCGGTCCCGAGCAGGAGGGGAAGGAAGTCCAGAAAAGAAATTATGGAAAATATATTTGATTCCTATGGTTCAAGTACTCCTTCTCAAGTAAAATCACTCATTTTAGGCTGGGAGCATGGCTGTCAAACCAAAGAGGAGGGTGAAATACAAGAGGAAGCGATGGAGTTTCTGAAGGATTTAGGTAATACCAGAAGCAGACTGTCATTATTCAACAATATATCCATACTTATTGGACAATGAAATGTATACTGGTGAAAGCCATAGTCAGTGTTCAAGAAATTGGAGGGGACTTGAAAACTGCCTCTATTTTAGCTTAAATGAGAAGGGATATCCAAGAAATCCACCTTTTACACCACCAGAACGTCTTCCTGGGCCACATGGAATATCAATTGCAAAGTATGAATCAAGTAGATATGCGTGGTTCCAGTGATAAGGACCCGGCACCTATCGAGTCATCTGATGATTGCATTTTATGAAATCCTTTTCTTTTTTTTCCTTTTGACATGCATATTATGGGTAGCATTTAATTTCTTATGTTCTTGTATGTAATTGAAAATAATTTGGATAAATCAGACAATATAAGGTTCAAACTTTATCAATTTTGGCTGGCCTATAACTCTTTAAGGTGGCCAACATCCCTAGTTTCCTGCGAGGAGGTTGAGTCCATCCAACATTATTCATTGTAACCTGATTTTCTCTTTTTTTATTAATGGAAAATAGAAAGGATTTTCTAAACTTACCCCCCAAAAAAATAGTATTAACTCAGTTATGTTCATTTAACTTATATATATTATTTCCTCGAATCTTATCATGAAAAACATCTCAACCCATGAAAGAATCTTAATTCTATTATAGTAAAAAGTGTTTCACCTCTAACAATGATCCTTTAGGTCAATGCACACTGAAAAAGTATTTCACTCTCTAAATATAGTACTTCATGTTGAGTTTATATCATCTGTAAGCATTCAATTCAAAAACATTTTACAATATTCTTTTTTAATTTGTCAAAGAGTTATATCATCCACTCTATGTATCAATATTCAAAACCATTTTATGAAATCTAAGAACATTTTTACGCGATAAGGTGTTCACTATTGCAATCAAACACTCATTTGACTTATGCACTCCTGGCCATTAGATTATGCAAAAGAGCATCTAACTTAACTTTGTCGTTGATTTCTTATCTCTAAACTCTGGCATGGAGTTCTTGAATTGACCATTGCATCCATCATATACATCAGGTATGGTCGATGGCCATTGAAATGATTTGAACCACTCCAGGTCAAAGCTATGGAGTGCATTTACAATGAGTGTACAATGACTAGCTCCCTTTAGTAGAATCAAATTATTAGAGACTTCCCTTTAGAAAATAAATGTTTGATTTCAACTCGAAGGTAAATAAAAAAAAGTGTGTAGTCTAATTGTTTTCAAATTTTCTCAAAAAAATAATGGAAATTCAGGCACGATTTTAGTAGAAAATTTTGAAATTCTAGGTTACAGTTATGAAACTTCAAGATTTTGGATGCCCAAGAGTTTTTTATGATGAATCCATTTCCACAGTAAAAAACATATTCAAGCACTCCTACTATCATATTTTTTGTATAAAAATTGCCCAATTCCAACCATTTTTAGCCCTCTGGGCAAATTTGACACCTTGGTAAAATGCCAAAAAAAATGTAGTTGGTGGAAAAGATCGAGTAGAATGAAATAACTTGTATTGCATCATTATTTTTAGAACTAGACTAACTTTAGGTCAAGGCCAATCCCAATATTGTATGGAATAATATCTACCAACCAATAAAATTTGCTATCACTAACTGTCTATATCTGAATGTGGTACCATAGATGGGCTAGTGTCCTTATGGCACTGACTCTCACTCATTATAAAGCTTTGGTGCCACAGTTTAATATAAGTTACTGTTACTTGGAACTTGTTGATCCTCTGTATTTCTAGTCCGAACTTTTTAAGTTCTTATGATTTCCATATGACGGAAAGTGCTATTAACTTCATAGAAAAGATATCTCTTCTTCCATTTTTAATGTCTTCTAATTGATCTCCTAAAGCTTTTTACTTCTAATGCATAATTAAGGTAATAAAAATGTGTGATGCATATAGGTAATTTCAAGTGTCTCACATTTGGAACTAATATTCAGTGAAATCTAGAGGCTAGCAAAGATATGACCCTACTAAACAAACTCGTTCATTCATGGCTAAAATTTGATTGTCAGTCTCGATTATATCCTTTATTTGTAACTCCTCGTATTGCAATTTCCTTGATTTGTATCCCTCTTAGTCTTTATTTCTAACTCCTGATATTGCAATTTCCTTTATCTGTATCCCACTCTTAATCAATTTGTATGAGTTGTAGTCACCGTCTCTGGTCTAGATTTATGGGAACTTGAAAGTGAAATTTGCATGACATTGATATATCTCATAGAGAACTCATGCCATCTTTATTTAGCATGTCCTTAACCATTTCCATAAATAAAATTTTACTTTCCCCTGTTTACTGAGTTTGAATTTGGAGACAATATGGAAATTGTTTGTGGAAAAAAATCCAATTTAGAAAAACCTCAGGAGTATACATCTCAGTAATACACTCATATATAGTTTCTCTTCCTCGTCTCACTAGGGTCTTTCTCTTTCTTTCTATATAAAATAATAATAATTAAAATAATATGTAAATAGAATATTGGAATGGTTTCTATGAATTTATTTAGATTAAATATTCTAGGAATATTTTGGATTTGTATGGACGAGATAATTTCCAAAAAGAAGAAATAAGAATGTCAAGATAGTCTTCATGTTAAAGGTTTGCATCTAATACATAATGTAAAGGTTACAATAAAAATAACATTGTCCACAGTTGAGGAATCCTGCATTTTGGTGCCCTAGAGTAGCCCAAAATGAGATGGAAGTGTAGTTACTTGATGGGAAAGGGTCTGCCTCTATTGGGATGGGACGATGATGCAGATTAGGGTTGAAGATTGATTAGGAATGGGTAGGACATAAGATTATGAACTGAGCTAAATTATTTGGTTGAACTAAATTTTGGCTGACTTTATGTGCAAAAAACTCTTATTTGGCCAATTAGTAACTGCAGTTTTGAACAGTGTGTCTGAAATTCTTCAACAGTATCGAGTTTTTTATGTCCATCCTTGTTCAAAAGTAGAGTGATTTGTAACTTTCTTTAGAACTAATTTGTTGTGTTAGTTATTTTTGGGCTAAATTCTTATTGTAGATTTCAGAAATATCTTGGAATCCTACAGATAGTAACCAAATAAATTATGGGGATATATTGGAATATGAGGCACAGTAGTGAGGCAAATTTTGGGAATATCCAAAAATCCATAAAATATCAAGATATTCCTAGAATCTACCTCACTAAAGTTAGATTCCAAGATATTCACAAAATCTACAATCCCAATATAATCCAAGAGCAACCACCACAACAAGCTAGTTCTAATGGAAGTTACAGATTACTTTGCTTTTGAACCAGAATGGATACGAAAACTTTCGTACTCTAAAAGAATATGTTAGAGAAATTTTTAATTGGCCTTGTTGTAAATTGGATTTTAAGATATTCTTAAATTTACAGATCAAATAAGGATGCCCCAATTAACATGAGACATTAATTATATATCTTACACACCATGAGTATAGGGAGGACTCATGGTATAGTCTCTCTTCATGTTTTCCTTTGGAGGTCTTTGTGATGCTATACATGATCTTCAACACCTATACAAGAATAATGCATTTCTTCAAGAGGAGTTGCAGCATATAGAAGACAACAGAGTTAAAATTATGTGTACAACATTCCATACCAAAGTATATCATGCTCAATTATGGGAGATGTTTTGTCCTCGTTTGCACCATAAAAGTAATTGATAACCGGTACAAACTAGAAAATCTACCTTCAAACATTGGGGAAGACCACCCGGTCGGGACCTTAGGACAGCTCCTTATCCGTTTGGTATGGTGGCTCCGACTGGATTG